>OY740775.1:4440139-4533682 GCA_963513935.1 Aphrophora alni
GCTAATCTAACCTACCAAAAAAAAGTAATTGTTCACAATCTCTTCAAAACTACGACTTTGTGATTTATTGATAATAAAGCAAAAATTTGGCAATAAAGTTGTTGTAAAAGACTTGATGATTAAAAATCAGTTGCACCAATTTTATTTACGTTTTGGTGAAATGTCAAGATCAAGAACCCAGCCCAGTGTGTGTAACCCATGCAAGTGAAATGACTTCAAACTTTTTTTCAGAACTTGCGGTCATAACTACTTTTCTCATTGAAGCTATAGAAACAGAAAACTTTCAACGAATGTAATAGAAATATAATTATATGTAATGGTTCATTTTTAAATTATTTAATACAGATTTAAGTTAAAAACCATGTATGTAGGCTCACCTATTGCCACAGAGATAAAAATATACACTGATAGTTTACGTAAAATTACCTTTTCATTTCAAAATGTTTTGTATGTATGTATGGATGAGAGAAAGTTAGTGCAATATTTTTGTGAGCGTGTGAAAGTATTTACGTAGATATATACATAGACATACATACATACGTATATTAGTGGACGTGACTGGACAATCGAGCTATATGCGTTCCGATATTTTGTGATGAGGGTGCGTGACTGGACAATCGAGCTATATGTGTTACGGTATTTTGTGATGACTGTGCGTGACTGGACAATCGAGGGGGTTGCGTTACGGTATTTTGTGATGACGGTGTTTGACTGGACAATCGAGCTATATGTGTTACGGTATTTTGTGATGACGGTGCGTGACGGGACAATCGAGGGAGTTGCGTTACGGACTTTGTGATGACGGTGCGTGACGGGACAATCGAGCGAGTTGCGTTACGGTATTTTGTGATGACGGTGCGTGACGGGACAATCGAGGGAGTCGCGTTACGGTATTTTGTGATGACGGTGAAGGCGTGACAATTAAGCGAGTTGCGTTACGGTATTTAGTGATGACGGTGCGTGACTGGACAATCGAGCTATATGTGTTACGGTATTTTGTGATGACTGTGCGTGACTGGACAATCGAGGGGGTTGCGTTACGGTATTTTGTGATGACGGTGCTTGACTGGACAATCGAGCTATATGTGTTACGGTATTTTGTGATGACTGTGCGTGACTGGACAATCGAGGGGGTTGCGTTACGGTATTTTGTGATGACGGTGCGTGACGGGACAATCGAGGGAGTTGCGTTACGGTATTTTGTGATGACGGTGAAGGCGTGACAATTAAGCGAGTTGCGTTACGGTATTTAGTGATGACGGTGCAAGACGGGACATTCGAGCGAGATGCGTTACGGTATTTTGTGATGACGGTGCTTGACTGGAAAATCGAGCTATATGTGTTACGGTATTTTGTGATGACTGTGCGTGACTGGACAATAGAGGGGGTTGCGTTACGGTATTTTGTGATGACGGTGCTTGACTGGACAATCGAGGGAGTTGCGTTACGGTTATTTTGTGATGACGGTGAAGGCGTGACAATTAAGCGAGTTGCGTTACGGACTTTGTGATGACGGTGCGTGACGGGACAATCGAGCGAGTTGCGTTTACGGTATTTTGTGATGACGGTGCGTGACGGGACAATCGAGGGAGTTGCGTTACGGTATTTTGTGATGACGGTGAAGGCGTGACAATTAAGCGAGTTGCGTTACGGTATTTAGTGATGACGGTGCGTGACTGGACAATCGAGCTATATGTGTTACGGTATTTTGTGATGACGGTGCTTGACTGGACAATCGAGCTATATGTGTTACGGTATTTTGTGATGACTGTGCGTGACTGGACAATCGAGGGGGTTGAGTTACGGTATTTTGTGATGACGGTGCGTGACGGGACAATCGAACGAGTTGCGTTACGATATTTTGTGATAACGGTGCGTGACGGGACATTCGAACGAGATGCGTTACGGTATTTTGTGATGACGGTGCGTGACTAGATAAGCGAGCTATATGTGTTACGGTATTTTGTGATGACGGTGCTTGACTAGACAAGCGAGCTATATGTGTTACGGTATTTTGTGATGACGGTGCTTGACTAGATAAGCGAGCTATATGTGTTACGGTATTTTGTGATAACGGTGCGTGACGGGACATTCGAACGAGATGCGTTACGGTATTTTGTGATGACGGTGCGTGACTAGATAAGCGAGCTATATGTGTTACGGTATTTTGTGATGACGGTGCTTGACTAGACAAGCGAGCTATATGTGTTACGGTATTTTGTGATGACGGTGCTTGACTAGATAAGCGAGCTATATGTGTTACGGTATTTTGTGATAACGGTGCGTGACGGGACATTCGAACGAGATGCGTTACGGTATTTTGTGATGACGGTGCGTGACTAGATAAGCGAGCTATATGTGTTACGGTATTTTGTGATGACGGTGCGTGACTAGATAAGCGAGCTATATGTGTTACGATATTTTGTGATAACGGTGCGTGACGGGACATTCGAACGAGATGCGTTACGGTATTTTGTGATGACGGTGCGTGACTAGATAAGCGAGCTATATGTGTTACGGTATTTTGTGATGACGGTGCTTGACTGGACAATCGAGCTATATGTGTTACGGTATTTTTTGATGACGGTGCTTGACTAGATAAGCGAGCTATATGTGTTACGGTATTTTGTGATGACGGTGCTTGACTAGACAAGCGAGCTATATGTGTTACGGTATTTTGTGATGACGGTGCGTGACTGTAAAATCGAGCTATATGTGTTACGGTAATTTGTGATGACGGTGCGTGACTGTACAATCGAGCTATATGTGTTACGGTATTTAGTGATAACAGTGAGTGACGGGACAATCGAAAGAGTTGCGTTACGATATTTTGTGATAACGGTGCGTGACGGGACATTCGAACGAGATGCGTTACGGTATTTTGTGATGACGGTGCTTGACTGGACAATCGAGCTATATGTGTTACGGTATTTTGTGATGACGGTGCTTGACTAGATAAGCGAGCTATATGTGTTACGGTATTTTGTGATGACGGTGCTTGACTAGACAAGTGAGCTATATGTGTTACGGTATTTTGTGATGACGGTGCGTGACTGTACAATCGAGCTATATGTGTTACGGTATTTTGTGATGACGGTGCGTGACTGTACAATCGAGCTATATGCCTTACGGTATTTTGTAATGACGGTGAAGGCGTGACAATTAAGCGAGTTGCGTTACGGTATTTAGTGATAACAGTGAGTGACGGGACAATCGAACGAGCGGCGTTACGGTATTTTGTGATGACGGTGCGTGACGGGACATTCGAGCGAGATGCGTTACGGTATTTTGTGATGACGGTGCTTGACTGGACAATCGAGCTATATGTGTTACGGTATTTTGTGATGACTGTGCGTGACTGGACAATCGAGGGAGTTGAGTTACGGTATTTTGTGATGACGGTGCGTGACGGGACAATTAGTCGAGCTGCGTTACGGTATTTAGTGATAACAGTGAGTGACGGGACAATCGAACGAGATGCGTTACGGTATTTTGTGATGACGGTGCGTGACGGGACAATCGAACGAGTTGCGTTACGATATTTTGTGATAACGGTGCGTGACGGGACATTCGAACGAGATGCGTTACGGTATTTTGTGATGACGGTGCTTGACTGGACAATCGAGCTATATGTGTTACGGTATTTTGTGATGACGGTGCTTGACTAGACAAGCGAGCTATATGTGTTACGGTATTTTGTGATGACGGTGCGTGACTGTACAATCGAGCTATATGTGTTACGGTATTTTCATGAACACAAATCGGAGTTTTAATCCACACAAAATGTATAGTACTATAACATGCCAAAAGAAGTTTTCACTTCTAAAAGTTACTATTGCAACTTTAATTATTAAAACAAAATAATGCTCACCTCCACATACAAAAAGTTGTGTGCGTGTAAATTCATTAAGTCCCTAACAACCGATTTATGTAATAACCCCCCCCCTCAGACATAAAAAAGTGTTTCACGTCTCATTTTCCTTGACTTTAAGAGCAAGATTGACAGACGTACAGACTTACCGTGGGAAGGTGTTGTGATGATTGGTCCTGACGCTGCGTTCTACAGATGGACAGCCTAATCACCGCAACTATCAAAACTGACATATTTATAACGAATGTATTCACACTCTCGTGTTAGTCCTAGACTTACAATTTAATTGTCATTAATATGAATAAAGTTGAGAGTGTGGGAAAGAGATCTTATCTATGGAAGTGTGATGGATCAGCTGATGTTAGTGCCAATGATAACTGGCTATTATAGGTTTAGCAGGTATTAGTTGAGAAGTGTCACTGTTAGTTAATCTCTATGTATATATTTATATCTCTATGGATTAAGATCAATTTAGTTAATTTTTAGGTTAGATTCGGTTCACTAAAATCGGTTCTTGCTTTCTAATATGGCGGACAACTTAACTATAATTTTACTTTGACACATATACATAATATAGAGAATGTTATGTGATGGGACGAAACACATAGAAATATTACTTTTGAGGTCCAAAAAAGGAGTTTGGTTAATGACGTCTCACTGTTTTCTGTGCAGGGCTCCAAATACCAAATGAGTGGATTGATATTAATAATCACGGTTTTTAAGGAATTTTTAGCTCCATCTGTTAGTTTGGTTTCAGAAATTTGTTAAATGTTATATTATTGGAAACTAAAGTAATATTTTTTGGAATAATTTGTGTAATTAAGAAATATATGGACTTATTATTTCCAGTATTTTTTTGCTTAAAATAGCTAAATATTAAATCAACATACACATATCTCTAAAGAACGTTTAATATTGTGTTTACGAATTTGCAAATTTTAAAACACCATAACTCGGTTGTTATTAGAGATAAATTTAAAATGCATTTTATGTATCTAAAGTTGACCTACTAGAATTTGTAACAAAAATAATAGCGTAACATTTAAAAATTTATAAAAATTTGTTAATTTTTTAACCACACTGTAAATAGGTCAGGTTAGGTTAGGTTAGGTTAGGTTAGGTTAGGTTAGGTTAGGTTAGGTTAGGTTTGGTTAGGTTAGGTTTGGTTAGGTTAGGTCAGGTTAGGTTAGGTCAGGTTAGGTTAGGTTAAGTTAGGTTAGGTTTGGTTAGGTTAGGTTAGGTTAGGTCAGATTCAGAGCTTCAAAATGAGAGGTCCAACATTTTTCTATCTAAAGCATTTTTTGAATTTAATTATTTTTTCTAGACTCTGTATAAGAGAATGTATTAAGAAATACAATTTTTTGTAAAATCTAAAACACGAAAAATATTTTAGTATTTTTTTACGAATGATAGGCTAAATTTTAATGAGATAATAACTATATTATATTAGTACCGACCCAAAATAGAAGAAAAAAAAACTATTAGTGTATATACACAAAGTGTAAGAAAACATTAATAAAAAAACGCTTTATTCAATTGAATATTTTATCAGGGATGCTAAGAGCCTTTTTTGCTATATATTTTTTTAAAATTGTTGTAATTACCTTTTTATGTCTTAGAAATCCATATTATTATGCTACATGTTTCTCCGCCTTACTGACGGCATTTTCAAGCTAACACTTAATATAAAACAGTAAACACTTATAACTCAGATAGGATATAAAACATTTTGTACATTTGTATTCGACTTATGTTTAAAATTAAAATATTTTGTCAGTAACCACATGTTACGCCAGCTGCCTCTATTATTTGACCGAATTTCAATCAAAAACTTAACTATATCTATTCTAGTTTCTACATGGTGTTGGAGTTTGGGATATATGATTTATTAAATATTAAATGCTGTTAGAATTATATTTTAATTTATCGTTTAATATATCTTTTAGGCTGTTTTTAGTGTGTTTGTAAATGTCAAATTCCTCTAGTATATTTATAATTCTGCTCTTCTTTGTTTATGTGTAAACATTAAAAACCAAACACATTTGTAAAATCGTGAGTAAGAAAGGTTTTTATAGTTCAGGAATAATTTGAAAAAAAAATTTTTAAAAATAAAAAAAAATAAAAAATTGAACAATGGCTGCTCTTAAAGTACGATTTTCACTAAACACGATTTTCGCTAAAAACTCGTTATTGTATAAGAAAAGTAGGTTTAAACACTGTTTAAATATATAAATCTTTTTTCTAACACAGCGTAATTTTCACTTTGACTGGCACTATGTATTTTGGTAAAAGTGAGTTTTAGTTTAATTGTATTTGTTTTTGATGATGGGTGAGTTTATAAAGTTCGTACAATCTTTTATTATTCTAAAACACAATAGAAGAGAACCACGATTTGTGACTATTGCATTATTCAAAATGTTTGTATTGATGGATCAAACAAAGAAATGACGAATGTATTATCGATTGCAAACAGGACCTCAAGTTGATATGTCTCGAACACATGTTTGTTTCCCCCACGATTTCAATACTTACTTTAGCTGCCATAACTTCTAATTTAATGACCACAACTCCTCAGCAGTTATAATAGTTCAAGTGAACTAAAGTATTATCGACAAAAAATGTAAAAGGTCTTAAATTTGTCAATTTTGGCAACGGTAACAAACCAGATGGTTCAACTATGGATTTACGACACAAAAAACAGCTGTTCAGCTTAGTCCGTCACGAAATCCACATGGTCGAATAAATCTAACAGCCTAATGTCACTAGGAATACTTTTCAGTTTTGTATAAAACACACATTTTGTTTTGTAATTAAATGTCTGTCTGTGAAAACACCAGATGACGATGAACTGGAATGAAAACCGTTAAGGACGAATCTAGACATTGCCGCGATCTGGTATATTCACTCTGAACCTACCACCTCCACTTCCCACCCTCATGGTATTCTAGCAATACTGTAAACTACTGATATAGAAAATAAGGTTAAAAATAAATAAATATTCACGACATAATCCTTGTTTATCGATTAAATATTATTAACTAAATATTTAGGTCTGGATATTTTATTAACACCATGTGGATAATGTCTATAACAATTTACAATGAAATTAAGGTTTAGGTCTATATAGTTTTGACGGATAACATACCAAATAATCAACCGTCATCAAGAACTCACGTACAATCACTTCACTAAAAAAATGGGACAGTTTTGATAGCTTAGAAGAGGATGGTGGTGGGGGCGGTGAGGCGGGGAAAGAATGAATCATAGGGGGTAAAAACATAGTAGGGTGAAAAAGGGCTGATAAAATAGAGAAAGTAAAATCCAAGTAAACGGAAGTGGGAAGTAGAACAGGTTACAGGAAGGACCTCAGAACAATACGAAAAGGAGGCTGTTACCAGTTGATTTATTACAGAAAATTACCATTAGTTTAAACCATTATATTCGAAAAATTTATACGGTATTGTAAGTTAAAAATCTTTACCGTTACAAGAATAGTACAGTCAGATTACACCTCCCAGAGAGTCATTTCCTGCAAAGTCAAGGTTTAAAATATCATATGCTAAGAAATCTGTCAAACACAATGTGCATTTTTTGGTTAAACTGTAAACTATATGAAGACAATACAACTATAATTAAACCGTCAACTCATTGAATAAAAATAATTCACATGATAGTTTTTACGAATAAGAATTTAGAAACATTTAAACTTTAAACTATAAAAAAGAGAGAAATTGTGGAGATTTGTCGTTTAGGATCCTACAAGCAAAGTGGCAAATAAACAAAAATAATAATAATAACAAATCAATCTAAAATTCAAAATGAAATTTATCTTTTAAAAGAATTCAGTATCAAAAATTAATTTTTTTATTTTATGAAATAAATATATATAATATTTACACACACACACACACACACATATATATATATATATATATATATAGTGTATTTTAACATATTTTATGTATTTAGTAGTGTGATGTGTATCCTGTATATAGTAAGAGAACTAAAATATATTATTTATTATGTAAGAAAACCAAATTAGTTACAAGATTAAGGCACAGTTAAAAAAATATATTATATTTTAGTGTTTTAAAATAAGTCTTTATGTACCTAAGAAGGTCAACATTTAATAAAAGTTTCTACAACTGATTGTTTAAAGCAAGATTATTTAAAAAATAAAAAGAAAGTTACAAATTTGTAAAAGAAATTTTATATTATATAGGAGAGTTTTGATCCGTGCGTTCTGTATGATAAAACTAAATCTCTATATTTATTATCCCTTTTTCATTCAGTCATACTTCAAATAGAACTAAGCAAAAATTATCCTTATTTTTACAGTCTCGTGAAAGTTTCACTGTAGCTGCAACCATTATATAGAAATTGTATTTTAAAGAAAAAAACATGAACGATCAAGCAAACTCCAAAACGTTTTTGAAACTTTCTGTTTATTTTAATTATTCCCCACCCCGTGAATTACTCTTTCTATATATTTTTTTGTCGTTTCAAATAAGGAGTTTTATTACACCTTATTTATACTAAACATCTTGTTACTGAACAATGCTGTTGAGGAACAATGGCATTACTAAGAATACGCCTCTGAGAAATAACACGGAACAACTTGTCAACAAATGTAGAAGGAAAAAAATTCACGAGTGATGCATTTTTCATAACTTACTGGAAGCATTGAACATGTTGCAAACATAGACTTATTACAATTTATTTCTCAAATATGTTTAAGATATCGAGATGTGCAAAAAATACGATAGAAAGTAAATATCTTATTCCGACCTAGCGTTCAGTATTTATTTATTCAAATTAAGAATTGTTTCAACAGCCGCCATTTTGAAAAAAAGTTCAAAGTTTTTACTTTCTCACAAATACGTAATATAGAAAAAATATGTAAAAGTCTCTGTCGAGTTTTTTGCCGAATTTTTTCCCTCAAGGTCTCTGGAGCCGTTAAAAGTGGCTTTTGGAATGTTGTCTGTATGTCTATCTGTCTGACCTCTGTCGTGTATGTAACCCAAAGAAAAATACTGAGTTTAAATAAATTTAGAGACATATCGCGGGTTTTTTCCTCGTCAATTACTCAAAATGAAGGAGTAGCCTAAAATACAATACATTTTGAACCATGAGCTGTGAACCACTTCAACTCATCGCTTAGTATTATGGTAACTATGTTCCAAAATGGCTTGACCTCCAGTCTTCTAACACCTGGGTGTAAGTTACAGCTCTAAATGTTGGCTTCCTGTGTCACCTAACCACAGACTCCAATTTACCTCTGGGAACATGACATCTTTCAGTACTACGGTAAATATGTACAGAAGTGGCTTGACCTTCAGTTCGGTGCATTACAGCTCCAAATGCTGGCTTCCTTTGTCACCTAACCACAGACTCCACTTTTACCTCAGGGGACATCTCATCTCTCACTGTTACAGTAACTATTTCAGCAGTGACATGATTTTCAGTTCTCTAACACCTGGATGTACATTACAGCTCAAAATGTTGGCTTCCTGTGTCATCTAACCAGACTCCACTTTTACCTCAGGGGACATCTCATCTCTCACTGTTACAGTAACTATTTCAGCAGTGACATGATTTTCAGTTCTCTAATACCTGGATGTACATTACAGCTCCAAATGCTGGCTTCCTTTGTCACCTAACCACAGACTCCACTTTTACCTCAGGGGACATCTCATCTCTCACTGTTACAGTAACTATTTCAGCAGTGACATGATTTTCAGTTCTCTAACACCTGGATGTACATTACAGCTCCAAATATTGGCTTCCTTTGTCACCTAACCACAGACTCCACTTTTACCTCTGGGAACATCTCATCTCCCAGTGTTACAGTAACTATTTCAGCAGTGAGTTGATTTTCAGTTCTCTAACACCTGGATTGTAAATTAGAGCTATAATTGTTGGCTTCCTTTGTCACCTAACCACAGACTCCACTTTTACCTCAGGGAACATCTCATCTCCCAGTGTTACAGTAACTATTTCAGCAGTGAGTTGACTTTCAGTTCTCTAACACCTGGATTGTAAATTAGAGCTATAATTGTTGGCTTCCTTTGTCACCTAACCACAGACTCCACTTTTACCTCTGGGAACATCTCATCTCCCAGTGTTACAGTAACTATTTCAGCAGTGAGTTGATTTTCAGTTCTCTAACACCTGGATTGTAAATTAGAGCTATAATTGTTGGCTTCCTGTGTCACCTAACCACAGACTCCACTTTTACCTCTGGGAACATCTCATCTCCCAGTGTTACAGTAACTATTTCAGCAGTGAGTTGATTTTCAGTTCTCTAACACCTGGATTGTAAATTAGAGCTATAATTGTTGGCTTCCTGTGTCACCTAACCACAGACTCCACTTTTACCTCTGGGAACATCTCATCTCCCAGTGTTACAGTAACTATTTCAGCAGTGAGTTGATTTTCAGTTCTCTAACACCTGGATTGTAAATTAGAGCTATAATTGTTGGCTTCCTGTGTCACCTAACCACAGACTCCACTTTTACCTCTGGGAACATCTCATCTCCCAGTGTTACAGTAACTATTTCAGCAGTGAGTTGATTTTCAGTTCTCTAACACCTGGATTGTAAATTAGAGCTATAATTGTTGGCTTCCTGTGTCACCTAACCACAGACTCCACTTTTACCTCTGGGAACATCTCATCTCCCAGTGTTACAGTAACTATTTCAGCAGTGAGTTGATTTTCAGTTCTCTAACACCTGGATTGTAAATTAGAGCTATAATTGTTGGCTTCCTGTGTCACCTAACCACAGACTCCACTTTTACCTCTGGGAACATCTCATCTCCCAGTGTTACAGTAACTATTTCAGCAGTGAGTTGATTTTCAGTTCTCTAACACCTGGATTGTAAATTAGAGCTATAATTGTTGGCTTCCTGTGTCACCTAACCACAGACTCCACTTTTACCTCTGGGAACATCTCATCTCCCAGTGTTACAGTAACTATTTCAGCAGTGAGTTGATTTTCAGTTCTCTAACACCTGGATTGTAAATTAGAGCTATAATTGTTGGCTTCCTTTGTCACCTAACCACAGACTCCACTTTTACCTCAGGGGACATCTCATCTCCCAGTGTTACAGTAACTATTTCAGCAGTGAGTTGATTTTCAGTTCTCTAACACCTGGATTGTAAATTAGAGCTATAATTGTTGGCTTCCTTTGTCACCTAACCACAGACTCCACTTTTACCTCAGGGGACATCTCATCTCCCAGTGTTACAGTAACTATTTCAGCAGTGAGTTGATTTTCAGTTCTCTAACACCTGGATTGTAAATTAGAGCTATAATTGTTGGCTTCCTGTGTCACCTAACCACAGACTCCACTTTTACCTCTGGGAACATCTCATCTCCCAGTGTTACAGTAACTATTTCAGCAGTGAGTTGATTTTCAGTTCTCTAACACCTGGATTGTAAATTAGAGCTATAATTGTTGGCTTCCTTTGTCACCTAACCACAGACTCCACTTTTACCTCTGGGAACATCTCATCTCCCAGTGTTACAGTAACTATTTCAGCAGTGAGTTGATTTTCAGTTCTCTAACACCTGGATGTACATTACAGCTCTAAATATTGGCTTCCTTTGTCACCTAACCACAGACTCCACTTTTACCTCTGGGAACATCTCATCTCCCAGTGTTACAGTAACTATTTCAGCAGTGAGTTGATTTTCAGTTCTCTAACACCTGGATTGTAAATTAGAGCTATAATTGTTGGCTTCCTGTGTCACCTAACCACAGACTCCACTTTTACCTCTGGGAACATCTCATCTCCCAGTGTTACAGTAACTATTTCAGCAGTGAGTTGATTTTCAGTTCTCTAACACCTGGATGTACATTACAGCTCTAAATGTTGGCCTCCTTTGTCACCTAACCACAGACTCCACTTTTACCTCAGGGGACATCTCATCTCCCAGTGTTACAGTAACTATTTCAGCAGTGAGTTGATTTTCAGTTCTCTAACACCTGGATTGTAAATTAGAGCTATAATTGTTGGCTTCCTTTGTCACCTAACCACAGACTCCACTTTTACCTCTGGGAACATCTCATCTCCCAGTGTTACAGTAACTATTTCAGCAGTGAGTTGATTTTCAGTTCTCTAACACCTGGATTGTAAATTAGAGCTATAATTGTTGGCTTCCTTTGTCACCTAACCACAGACTCCACTTTTACCTCTGGGAACATCTCATCTCCCAGTGTTACAGTAACTATTTCAGCAGTGAGTTGATTTTCAGTTCTCTAACACCTGGATGTACATTACAGCTCTAAATATTGGCTTCCTTTGTCACCTAACCACAGACTCCACTTTTACCTCTGGGAACATCTCATCTCCCAGTGTTACAGTAACTATTTCAGCAGTGAGTTGATTTTCAGTTCTCTAACACCTGGATTGTAAATTAGAGCTATAATTGTTGGCTTCCTGTGTCACCTAACCACAGACTCCACTTTTACCTCTGGGAACATCTCATCTCCCAGTGTTACAGTAACTATTTCAGCAGTGAGTTGATTTTCAGTTCTCTAACACCTGGATTGTAAATTAGAGCTATAATTGTTGGCTTCCTGTGTCACCTAACCACAGACTCCACTTTTACCTCTGGGAACATCTCATCTCCCAGTGTTACAGTAACTATTTCAGCAGTGAGTTGATTTTCAGTTCTCTAACACCTGGATTGTAAATTAGAGCTATAATTGTTGGCTTCCTGTGTCACCTAACCACAGACTCCACTTTTACCTCTGGGAACATCTCATCTCCCAGTACTAGAGTAACTATTTCAGCAGTGAGTTGATTTTCAGTTCTCTAACACCTGGATTGTAAATTAGAGCTATAATTGTTGGCTTCCTGTGTCACCTAACCACAGACTCCACTTTTACCTCTGGGAACATCTCATCTCCCAGTGTTACAGTAACTATTTCAGCAGTGACATGATTTTCAGTTCTCTAACACCTGGATTGTAAATTAGAGCTATAATTGTTGGCTTCCTGTGTCACCTAACCACAGACTCCACTTTTACCTCTGGGAACATCTCATCTCCCAGTGTTACAGTAACTATTTCAGCAGTGAGTTGATTTTCAGTTCTCTAACACCTGGATTGTAAATTAGAGCTATAATTGTTGGCTTCCTTTGTCACCTAACCACAGACTCCACTTTTACCTCTGGGAACATCTCATCTCCCAGTGTTACAGTAACTATTTCAGCAGTGAGTTGATTTTCAGTTCTCTAACACCTGGATTGTAAATTAGAGCTATAATTGTTGGCTTCCTTTGTCACCTAACCACAGACTCCACTTTTACCTCTAGGGACATCTCATCTCCCAGTGTTACAGTAACTATTTCAGCAGTGAGTTGATTTTCAGTTCTCTAACACCTGGATTGTAAATTAGAGCTATAATTGTTGGCTTCCTTTGTCACCTAACCACAGACTCCACTTTTACCTCTGGGAACATCTCATCTCCCAGTGTTACAGTAACTATTTCAGCAGTGAGTTGATTTTCAGTTCTCTAACACCTGGATTGTAAATTAGAGCTATAATTGTTGGCTTCCTTTGTCACCTAACCACAGACTCCACTTTTACCTCTGGGAACATCTCATCTCCCAGTGTTACAGTAACTATTTCAGCAGTGAGTTGATTTTCAGTTCTCTAACACCTGGATTGTAAATTAGAGCTATAATTGTTGGCTTCCTTTGTCACCTAACCACAGACTCCACTTTTACCTCAGGGGACATCTCATCTCCCAGTGTTACAGTAACTATTTCAGCAGTGAGTTGATTTTCAGTTCTCTAACACCTGGATTGTAAATTAGAGCTATAATTGTTGGCTTCCTGTGTCACCTAACCACAGACTCCACTTTTACCTCTGGGAACATCTCATCTCCCAGTGTTACAGTAACTATTTCAGCAGTGAGTTGATTTTCAGTTCTCTAACACCTGGATTGTAAATTAGAGCTATAATTGTTGGCTTCCTTTGTCACCTAACCACAGACTCCACTTTTACCTCTGGGAACATCTCATCTCCCAGTGTTACAGTAACTATTTCAGCAGTGACATGATTTTCAGTTCTCTAACACCTGGATTGTAAATTAGAGCTATAATTGTTGGCTTCCTTTGTCACCTAACCACAGACTCCACTTTTACCTCTGGGAACATCTCATCTCCCAGTGTTACAGTAACTATTTCAGCAGTGAGTTGATTTTCAGTTCTCTAACACCTGGATTGTAAATTAGAGCTATAATTGTTGGCTTCCTTTGTCACCTAACCACAGACTCCACTTTTACCTCTGGGAACATCTCATCTCCCAGTGTTACAGTAACTATTTCAGCAGTGACATGATTTTCAGTTCTCTAACACCTGGATTGTAAATTAGAGCTATAATTGTTGGCTTCCTTTGTCACCTAACCACAGACTCCACTTTTACCTCTGGGAACATCTCATCTCCCAGTGTTACAGTAACTATTTCAGCAGTGAGTTGATTTTCAGTTCTCTAACACCTGGATTGTAAATTAGAGCTATAATTGTTGGCTTCCTTTGTCACCTAACCACAGACTCCACTTTTACCTCTGGGAACATCTCATCTCCCAGTGTTACAGTAACTATTTCAGCAGTGAGTTGATTTTCAGTTCTCTAACACCTGGATTGTAAATTAGAGCTATAATTGTTGGCTTCCTGTGTCACCTAACCACAGACTCCACTTTTACCTCTGGGAACATCTCATCTCCCAGTGTTACAGTAACTATTTCAGCAGTGACATGATTTTCAGTTCTCTAACACCTGGATGTACATTACAGCTCCAAATGCTGGCTTCCTTTGTCACCTAACCACAGACTCCACTTTTACCTCTGGGAACATCTCATCTCCCAGTGTTACAGTAACTATTTCAGCAGTGAGTTGATTTTCAGTTTTCTAACACCTGGATTGTAAATTAGAGCTATAATTGTTGGCTTCCTTTGTCACCTAACCACAGACTCCACTTTTACCTCAGGGGACATCTCATCTCTCACTGTTACAGTAACTATTTCAGCAGTGACATGATTTTCAGTTCTCTAATACCTGGATGTACATTACAGCTCCAAATGCTGGCTTCCTTTGTCACCTAACCACAGACTCCACTTTTACCTCTGGGAACATCTCATCTCTCACTGTTACAGTAACTATTTCAGCAGTGACATGATTTTCAGTTCTCTAACACCTGGATGTACATTACAGCTCTAAATATTGGCTTCCTTTGTCACCTAACCACAGACTCCACTTTTACCTCTGGGAACATCTCATCTCTCACTGTTACAGTAACTATTTCAGCAGTGACATGATTTTCAGTTCTCTAACACCTGGATGTACATTACAGCTCTAAATATTGGCTTCCTTTGTCACCTAACCACAGACTTCACTTTTACCTCTGGGAACATCTCATCTCCCAGTGTTACAGTAACTATTTCAGCAGTGACATGATTTTCAGTTCTCTAACACCTGGATGTACATTACAGCTCTAAATATTGGCTTCCTTTGTCACCTAACCACAGACTCCACTTTTAGCTCTGGGAACATCTCATCTCCCACTGTTACAGTAACTATTTCAGCAGTGAGTTGATTTTCAGTTCTCTAACACCTGGATTGTAAATTAGAGCTATAATTGTTGGCTTCCTGTGTCACCTAACCACAGACTCCACTTTTACCTCTGGGAACATCTCATCTCCCAGTGTTACAGTAACTATTTCAGCAGTGAGTTGATTTTCAGTTCTCTAACACCTGGATTGTAAATTAGAGCTATAATTGTTGGCTTCCTTTGCCACCTAACCACATACTCCACTTTTACCTCTGGGGACATCACATCTCTCAGTACTAGAGTAACTATATTCAGCAGTGAGTTGATTTTCAGTTCTCTAACACCTGGATGTACATTACAGCTCTAAATGTTGGCCTCCTTTGTCACCTAACCACAGACTCCACTTTTACCTCTGGGGACATCACATCTCTCAGTACTAGAGTAACTATATTCAGCAGTGAGTTGATTTTCAGTTCTCTAACACCTGGATGTACATTACAGCTCTAAATGTTGGCCTCCTTTGTCACCTAACCACATACTCCACTTTTACCTCTGGGGACATCACATCTCTCAGTACTAGAGTAACTATATTCAGCAGTGAGTTGATTTTCAGTTCTCTAACACCTGGATGTACATTACAGCTCTAAATGTTGGCTTCCTTTGTCACCACACCACAGACTCCACTTTTACCTCTGGGGACATCACATCTCTCAGTACTACAGTAACTATTTCAGCAGTGACATGATTTTCAGTTCTCTAACACCTGGATGTACATTACAGCTCTAAATGTTGGCCTCCTTTGTCACCTAACCACAGACTCCACTTTTACCTCTAGGGACATCTCATCTCTCAGTGTTACAGTAACTATTTCAGCAGTGAGTTGATTTTCAGTTCTCTAACACCTGGATTGTAAATTAGAGCTATAATTGTTGGCTTCCTGTGTCACCTAACCACAGACTCCACTTTTACCTCTGGGAACATCTCATCTCCCAGTGTTACAGTAACTATTTCAGCAGTGAGTTGATTTTCAGTTCTCTAACACCTGGATTGTAAATTAGAGCTATAATTGTTGGCTTCCTTTGTCACCTAACCACAGACTCCACTTTTACCTCTGGGGACATCACATCTCTCAGTACTAGAGTAACTATATTCAGCAGTGAGTTGATTTTCAGTTCTCTAACACCTGGATGTACATTACAGCTCTAAATGTTGGCCTCCTTTGTCACCTAACCACATACTCCACTTTTACCTCTGGGGACATCACATCTCTCAGTACTAGAGTAACTATATTCAGCAGTGAGTTGATTTTCAGTTCTCTAACACCTGGATGTACATTACAGCTCTAAATGTTGGCTTCCTTTGTCACCACACCACAGACTCCACTTTTACCTCTGGGGACATCACATCTCTCAGTACTACAGTAACTATTTCAGCAGTGACATGATTTTCAGTTCTCTAACACCTGGATGTACATTACAGCTCTAAATGTTGGCTTCCTTTGTCACCACACCACAGACTCCACTTTTACCTCTGGGGACATCACATCTCTCAGTACTACAGTAACTATTTCAGCAGTGACATGATTTTCAGTTCTCTAACACCTGGATGTACATTACAGCTCTAAATGTTGGCCTCCTTTGTCACCTAACCACAGACTCCACTTTTACCTCTAGGGACATCTCATCTCTCAGTGTTACAGTAACTATTTCAGCAGTGAGTTGATTTTCAGTTCTCTAACACCTGGATTGTAAATTAGAGCTATAATTGTTGGCTTCCTGTGTCACCTAACCACAGACTCCACTTTTACCTCTGGGAACATCTCATCTCCCAGTGTTACAGTAACTATTTCAGCAGTGAGTTGATTTTCAGTTCTCTAACACCTGGATTGTAAATTAGAGCTATAATTGTTGGCTTCCTTTGTCACCTAACCACAGACTCCACTTTTACCTCTGGGAACATCTCATCTCCCAGTGTTACAGTAACTATTTCAGCAGTGACATGATTTTCAGTTCTCTAACACCTGGATTGTAAATTAGAGCTATAATTGTTGGCTTCCTTTGTCACCTAACCACAGACTCCACTTTTACCTCTGGGAACATCTCATCTCCCAGTGTTACAGTAACTATTTCAGCAGTGAGTTGATTTTCAGTTCTCTAACACCTGGATTGTAAATTAGAGCTATAATTGTTGGCTTCCTTTGTCACCTAACCACAGACTCCACTTTTACCTCTGGGAACATCTCATCTCCCAGTGTTACAGTAACTATTTCAGCAGTGACATGATTTTCAGTTCTCTAACACCTGGATTGTAAATTAGAGCTATAATTGTTGGCTTCCTTTGTCACCTAACCACAGACTCCACTTTTACCTCTGGGAACATCTCATCTCCCAGTGTTACAGTAACTATTTCAGCAGTGAGTTGATTTTCAGTTCTCTAACACCTGGATTGTAAATTAGAGCTATAATTGTTGGCTTCCTTTGTCACCTAACCACAGACTCCACTTTTACCTCTGGGAACATCTCATCTCCCAGTGTTACAGTAACTATTTCAGCAGTGAGTTGATTTTCAGTTCTCTAACACCTGGATTGTAAATTAGAGCTATAATTGTTGGCTTCCTGTGTCACCTAACCACAGACTCCACTTTTACCTCTGGGAACATCTCATCTCCCAGTGTTACAGTAACTATTTCAGCAGTGACATGATTTTCAGTTCTCTAACACCTGGATGTACATTACAGCTCCAAATGCTGGCTTCCTTTGTCACCTAACCACAGACTCCACTTTTACCTCTGGGAACATCTCATCTCCCAGTGTTACAGTAACTATTTCAGCAGTGAGTTGATTTTCAGTTTTCTAACACCTGGATTGTAAATTAGAGCTATAATTGTTGGCTTCCTTTGTCACCTAACCACAGACTCCACTTTTACCTCAGGGGACATCTCATCTCTCACTGTTACAGTAACTATTTCAGCAGTGACATGATTTTCAGTTCTCTAATACCTGGATGTACATTACAGCTCCAAATGCTGGCTTCCTTTGTCACCTAACCACAGACTCCACTTTTACCTCTGGGAACATCTCATCTCTCACTGTTACAGTAACTATTTCAGCAGTGACATGATTTTCAGTTCTCTAACACCTGGATGTACATTACAGCTCTAAATATTGGCTTCCTTTGTCACCTAACCACAGACTCCACTTTTACCTCTGGGAACATCTCATCTCTCACTGTTACAGTAACTATTTCAGCAGTGACATGATTTTCAGTTCTCTAACACCTGGATGTACATTACAGCTCTAAATATTGGCTTCCTTTGTCACCTAACCACAGACTTCACTTTTACCTCTGGGAACATCTCATCTCCCAGTGTTACAGTAACTATTTCAGCAGTGACATGATTTTCAGTTCTCTAACACCTGGATGTACATTACAGCTCTAAATATTGGCTTCCTTTGTCACCTAACCACAGACTCCACTTTTAGCTCTGGGAACATCTCATCTCCCACTGTTACAGTAACTATTTCAGCAGTGAGTTGATTTTCAGTTCTCTAACACCTGGATTGTAAATTAGAGCTATAATTGTTGGCTTCCTGTGTCACCTAACCACAGACTCCACTTTTACCTCTGGGAACATCTCATCTCCCAGTGTTACAGTAACTATTTCAGCAGTGAGTTGATTTTCAGTTCTCTAACACCTGGATTGTAAATTAGAGCTATAATTGTTGGCTTCCTTTGCCACCTAACCACATACTCCACTTTTACCTCTGGGGACATCACATCTCTCAGTACTAGAGTAACTATATTCAGCAGTGAGTTGATTTTCAGTTCTCTAACACCTGGATGTACATTACAGCTCTAAATGTTGGCCTCCTTTGTCACCTAACCACAGACTCCACTTTTACCTCTGGGGACATCACATCTCTCAGTACTAGAGTAACTATATTCAGCAGTGAGTTGATTTTCAGTTCTCTAACACCTGGATGTACATTACAGCTCTAAATGTTGGCCTCCTTTGTCACCTAACCACAGACTCCACTTTTACCTCTGGGGACATCACATCTCTCAGTACTAGAGTAACTATATTCAGCAGTGAGTTGATTTTCAGTTCTCTAACACCTGGATGTACATTACAGCTCTAAATGTTGGCCTCCTTTGTCACCTAACCACATACTCCACTTTTACCTCTGGGGACATCACATCTCTCAGTACTAGAGTAACTATATTCAGCAGTGAGTTGATTTTCAGTTCTCTAACACCTGGATGTACATTACAGCTCTAAATGTTGGCTTCCTTTGTCACCACACCACAGACTCCACTTTTACCTCTGGGGACATCACATCTCTCAGTACTACAGTAACTATTTCAGCAGTGACATGATTTTCAGTTCTCTAACACCTGGATGTACATTACAGCTCTAAATGTTGGCCTCCTTTGTCACCTAACCACAGACTCCACTTTTACCTCTAGGGACATCTCATCTCTCAGTGTTACAGTAACTATTTCAGCAGTGAGTTGATTTTCAGTTCTCTAACACCTGGATTGTAAATTAGAGCTATAAATGTTGGCTTCCTGTGTCACCACAGACTCCACACTTACCTTTGAAGACATCTGCAGGTGATAGTGTGTCAGAAAATCCAAAACATGACTCATCTTTGAGAATCTAACGTTGAAGCGGATGGCTGATTATTGCTCGTTGGTTTGGGTGATTGGCGAACCCTATTGTTGGAATGCCATGGCCTCCGAGATAACGAACGGATTTCATAGCCGGTACTAACTGCAGAGACTTTTGTACCACTCTGTACATAAACTATATCTTGGATGGTAGTTTTGTTGTTCCACATCAATACATCCGAGTAGAGGAAGAGAGTCAATAATTTAAGGTTGTGACTATCTTTGTGAAAGGCTAATGAGCAAATCGACCACACAAAACGTTTAGACCAAACTTTTTTTGATATTACAAGTATGGTTTGTAGAAGTGTTGCTTATAATATCAACTTACCATATTAGTCTGGGTCAGTTTTTTGAATGGTCATAAACTAGTAGGCCTACATATGATTTACGACTAGGAAAACGGTTTATTACAGTAATTTGTGCCAGTATCTAAGAGACACTAATAATAGTGAAACGCCTGAGAAGACAGTAAGTGTTAACAAAGTATTTTATTTGTTTGAGAGTCATTAAAATAGGAATAGAAAATATTTGAACTAATTGGTTTGGATTCAGAAACATAAAGGAGGCTGTTAACGATGCAAATTTAGTATTAGAGAAATTGTATTGAAAGTAGTAAAGAAGTATTGAAGTAAGACTAAAATAAGCTGAAAGTGTTCCAAATTACGATGAAGCGGAGCAAACAAATTGAAGGTACTTTGGTAGAAGGTTGAAATCGAAATGTAACAAATTCTTTAAAACTTATTTTCTGATCATCTCGATGTTACATATTATAAGTAAAACTGGTAAATTTTTCGGTATATATATATTTTTATTTTGGTGTGACCATCTTAAACTAAACAAAAATTTCAAATATACTAAGTCTACAGTAACTTACAAATCAGGGATCTGTTAACAAATGAGCAAAATTGTAAAGAATTTTTTCCCAAATAAAAAAAATTAAATATCTATAAACTTTTCTTCAATTATTTAAGTGCTTTAGGAAATTAATTCATTAAGAAAGCGTATTTGGATTTATGTAACAATTAGGAGTTATATAAAGGAAATTATTAGTCGTTAAAAAAAAGAGAAAAAACTGTCATTTTTAATGGCACACGTTAATTCTCAAACATGTCAATATATTGAAAATATTAATAAAGGATAAGAATGCTTGATTGTGTTAAAGACTAGAGTTGTTATAAATAAGAGTTTTTTATTTCTATTTCCTAAATGTTTTATTAGAAAATAAAGTGGGTGGTTAAAAATAGTAACTTTAGGAACATTAAATTTATGATATTAGAATGCATTTATTTGTGTGCTTGTAAATTAGTTTTATAGAAAGAGTAATTGTATAAAATGGAAATGTAATGGCTGCTATATAATTTTGTTTTATGTATATTGTAATATTAGAAAAGATGTAAATAAATCCTTTAATGGTGTCTACCTTGTACGAACCTTTACTGGTCGGTCTTGTTGGTTGGTGACCCAATTAGTTGAAATGTAAATGATCCGACTAGCGTGTGTTTTATTTTAATTCATTGATACATACATACAAGAAAGTTCACACCATTACAATATAATATACTATATATATATATATATATATATATATATATATATATATATATATATATATATAGGCCTATATATATTCTGAATGCTCGCAATTATAAGTTGGCATCAATGTCCATGACTTGAAACTGCTTTTTAAAGAGGATTTTTTATTTTTTATTTATTTTTTTTTTAACACTAGGGGGTTGAAAAGAAAATTATTATTCAATTTCATATAACTATCTGTACAATCGACTTAACTCCGTAACAATGCCAAATGGTCGAGTTATAAACGTTAATCGCTTCCCTCGGTAAGTAAAATTGTTATAAATTGTGTGAATTAAAAATTTTTTAAACGTGTTTAATTTTGCAAATAATTTTTTCTACTTTTACACGTTCAAAAGATTTGTCAATAATAGTTAATCATAAACAGAGAATTAAACCCTGGAAGTATCTTTGTAAATATAAATAAATATTGCAATTCTTAAAAATGAAGTCAGTCTACCTACCCCCCCCCCAACAACAAATATAACTACAATACTGACAGTTTGATAGTCTGCGTTTTGGTAGATGTTACGGGACATTACAACCAGTGCTGCCATCAAATCACATAAAATAGAGCGGCACAAGTTTCTTATATAATATACAGTGTATCTAGAAAATATGGAAACAGCTTAATGTTTCAAGAACTGCTTTAGATAGAAAAATGTTTTACTTTTCATTTGAACCTATTAACCTGAGCTATCTACAAAGTGGTTCAAAAGATTAGTAGAATATAGGTATTTTTTTTTAAGGTTGACATTTGAGCAATATGTGATTAAAATTGTTAGAACAAATATTGAGAAATTCACAATTTAGTTTTTTTGGCTTGTGGCAAGTATTGTCAAATTTTACAAAATGAAAAAGGAAACTTGCGATATGAGCAAAATATATTTTTACGCTTATACCAAATTTGCTTAAAATCTGTACAAACATTTGGAGTTTTAGAGAACTGTCTTAACAGACAGACATTATTTCAACAAACACTTTTTCTTCTCTAAAGAGAGATTGCCTCGACATCATTTTTTCACGCTTCAAGAAAATACAAAGCGGGAACATAAGATGCAAGTATTTACTATGCAAATACCACATCTAAAAATGTACTCGAAATGATTTCGTATTCTTAATTGACATCTAACGGTCAGCGTTTCAGATTGGATTGGTTACTCTACGCACTTGATTGGCAAAAGTTCCTCGTTATCTATCTGAAGTCTGCATGTCAAGTCGTAATTAAAATTGACAAGGGGAAGTTGTATAATTGCCGCCAGAAGAAGTCTTCTGAGAAGTTTCATATTTCTTTGTGGCAAGTTGTTGGATTCCGTCACCTCGACGCCGGCCAGACTTCGCGGAAGAAAGTTTACGACATCGATAGAATTGCTGAATTTACAACGGACATTCCGACACATCGCACTAAGTACTTTGGATGATTTGTGATAATGCCATTAGCGATTTATTTTGTCTTATCTAACAGCTTTCAACTGTACTGTGGCAATACATAACTGTGAATAAGTACTTGAGAGTTCAATACTAAAGGTATTTTATTGGCAAGATTAAAGGTTATAGTTTAAGTAATAAACACACAACTGATAAATTAATTTAAATGTGATATTTAATTATCAGTTGTTAGTAATAAGTTTAGTAATACCAACAAATTTCAAGCTCCGTTTTTTGATTGATCTTTATTTCATGGTCTCAGGATACGAAAATAGAAAGTTTCTACATTCCGTCCGTTCTCGTTGTCGTCTGAACGTAACACAATAGTGGACTGAAAAGGTGAAATAGAAAGTTTCTACATTCCGTCTGATATCGTCGTCGTCTGAACGAAAACACAATAGTGGTCTGAAAAGATAAAATAGAAAGTTTCTACATTCCGTCTGATATCGTCGTCGCCTGAACGAAAACACAATAGCGATCTAAATAGATAGTTTCTACATTCCTTCCGTTATCGTCGTCGTCTGAACGTAAACATATAGCGGTCTGAAAAGATAAAATAGAAAGTTTCTACATTCCGTCTGATATCGTCGTCGTCTGAACGAAAACACAATAGCGATCTAAATAGATAGTTTCTACATTCCTTCCGTTATCGTCGTCGTCTGAACGTAAACATATAGCGGTCTGAAAAGATAAAATAGAAAGTTTCTACATTCCGTCTGATATCGTCGTCGTCTGAACGAAAACACAATAGCGATCTAAATAGATAGTTTCTACATTCCTTCCGTTATCGTCGTCGTCTGAACGTAAACATATAGCGGTCTGAAAAGATAAAATAGAAAGTTTCTACATTCCGTCTGATATCGTCGTCGCCTGAACGTAAACATATAGCGATCTAAATAGATAGTTTCTACATTCCTTCCGTTATCGTCGTCGTCTGAACGTAAACATATAGCGGTCTGAAAAGATAAAATAGAAAGTTTCTACATTCCGTCTGATATCGTCGTCGCCTGAACGAAAACACAATAGCGATCTAAATAGATAGTTTCTACATTCCTTCCGTTATCGTCGTCGTCTGAACGTAAACATATAGCGGTCTGAAAAGATAAAATAGAAAGTTTCTACATTCCGTCTGATATCGTCGTCGCCTGAACGAAAACACAATAGCGATCTAAATAGATAGTTTCTACATTCCTTCCGTTATCGTCGTCGTCTGAACGTAAACATATAGCGGTCTGAAAAGATAAAATAGAAAGTTTCTACATTCCGTCTGATATCGTCGTCGCCTGAACGAAAACACAATAGCGATCTAAATAGATAGTTTCTACATTCCTTCCGTTATCGTCGTCGTCTGAACGTAAACATATAGCGGTCTGAAAAGATAAAATAGAAAGTTTCTACATTCCGTCTGATATCGTCGTCGCCTGAACGTAAACACAATAGCGATCTAAATAGATAGTTTCTACATTCCTTCCGTTATCGTCGTCGTCTGAACGTAAACACAATAGTGGTCTGAAAAGATAAAATAGAAAGTTTCTACATTCCGTCTGATATCGTCGTCGCCTGAACGAAAACACAATAGCGATCTAAATAGATAGTTTCTACATTCCTTCCGTTATCGTCGTCGTCTGAACGTAAACATATAGCGGTCTGAAAAGATAAAATAGAAAGTTTCTACATTCCGTCTGATATCGTCGTCGCCTGAACGAAAACACAATAGCGATCTAAATAGATAGTTTCTACATTCCTTCCGTTATCGTCGTCGTCTGAACGTAAACATATAGCGCTCTGAAAAGATAAAATAGAAAGTTTCTACATTCCGTCTGATATCGTCGTCGCCTGAACGAAAACACAATAGCGATCTAAATAGATAGTTTCTACATTCCTTCCGTTATCGTCGTCGTCTGAACGTAAACATATAGCGGTCTGAAAAGATAAAATAGAAAGTTTCTACATTCCGTCTGATATCGTCGTCGCCTGAACGTAAACACAATAGCGATCTAAATAGATAGTTTCTACATTCCTTCCGTTATCGTCGTCGTCTGAACGTAAACATATAGCGGTCTGAAAAGATAAAATAGAAAGTTTCTACATTCCGTCTGATATCGTCGTCGCCTGAACGAAAACACAATAGCGATCTAAATAGATAGTTTCTACATTCCTTCCGTTATCGTCGTCGTCTGAACGTAAACATATAGCGGTCTGAAAAGATAAAATAGAAAGTTTCTACATTCCGTCTGATATCGTCGTCGCCTGAACGAAAACACAATAGCGATCTAAATAGATAGTTTCTACATTCCTTCCGTTATCGTCGTCGTCTGAACGTAAACATATAGCGGTCTGAAAAGATAAAATAGAAAGTTTCTACATTCCGTCTGATATCGTCGTCGCCTGAACGAAAACACAATAGCGATCTAAATAGATAGTTTCTACATTCCTTCCGTTATCGTCGTCGTCTGAACGTAAACATATAGCGGTCTGAAAAGATAAAATAGAAAGTTTCTACATTCCGTCTGATATCGTCGTCGCCTGAACGAAAACACAATAGCGATCTAAATAGATAGTTTCTACATTCCTTCCGTTATCGTCGTCGTCTGAACGTAAACATATAGCGGTCTGAAAAGATAAAATAGAAAGTTTCTACATTCCGTCTGATATCGTCGTCGCCTGAACGTAAACACAATAGCGATCTAAATAGATAGTTTCTACATTCCTTCCGTTATCGTCGTCGTCTGAACGTAAACATATAGCGGTCTGAAAAGATAAAATAGAAAGTTTCTACATTCCGTCTGATATCGTCGTCGCCTGAACGAAAACACAATAGCGATCTAAATAGATAGTTTCTACATTCCTTCCGTTATCGTCGTCGTCTGAACGTAAACATATAGCGGTCTGAAAAGATAAAATAGAAAGTTTCTACATTCCGTCTGATATCGTCGTCGCCTGAACGAAAACACAATAGCGATCTAAATAGATAGTTTCTACATTCCTTCCGTTATCGTCGTCGTCTGAACGTAAACATATAGCGGTCTGAAAAGATAAAATAGAAAGTTTCTACATTCCGTCTGATATCGTCGTCGCCTGAACGAAAACACAATAGCGATCTAAATAGATAGTTTCTACATTCCTTCCGTTATCGTCGTCGTCTGAACGTAAACATATAGCGGTCTGAAAAGATAAAATAGAAAGTTTCTACATTCCTTCCGTTATCGTCGTCGTCTGAACGTAAACATATAGTGGTCTGAAAAGATAAAATAGAATATTTCTAATTCCGTCCGTTATCGTCGTCGTCTGAACGAAAACACAATAGCGGTCTAAAAAGTTAAAATAGAAAGTTTCTACATTCCGTCTGATATCGTCGTCGTCTGAACGTAAACACAATAGTGATCTAAATAGATAGTTTCTACATTCCTTCCGTTATCGTCGTCGTCTGAACGTAAACATATAGTGGTCTGAAAAGATAAAATAGAATATTTCTAATTCCGTCCGTTATCGTCGTCGTCTGAACGAAAACACAATAGCGGTCTAAAAAGTTAAAATAGAAAGTTTCTACATTCCGTCTGATATCGTCGTCGTCTGAACGTAAACACAATAGCGGTCTAAAAAGTTAAAATAGAAAGTTTCTACATTCCGTCTGATATCGTCGTCGTCTGAACGTAAACATATAGCGGTCTGAAAAGTTAAAATAGAAAGTTTCTATATTCCGTCCGTTATCGTCGTCGTCTGAACGTAAACATATAGCGGTCTGAAAAGTTAAAATAGAAAGTTTCTACATTCCGTCTGATATCGTCGTCGTCTGAACGTAAACATATAGCGGTCTGAAAAGTTAAAATAGAAAGTTTCTATATTCCGTCCGTTATCGTCGTCGTCTGAACGTAAACATATAGCGGTCTGAAAAGTTAAAATAGAAAGTTTCTACATTCCGTCTGATATCGTCGTCGTCTGAACGTAAACATATAGCGGTCTGAAAAGTTAAAATAGAAAGTTTCTATATTCCGTCCGTTATCGTCGTCGTCTGAACGTAAACATATAGCGGTCTGAAAAGTTAAAATAGAAAGTTTCTATATTCCGTCTGATATCAACGTCGTCTGAACGTAAACACAATAGTGGTCTGAAAAGGGAAAATAGAAACCTGAAGCTATAGAGGGGACTCTAGCGTGCCCTATTGAAATTCAGACTACTAACTTCTTCAAACTACTGTTAATATCATGCTTGTTGAAGTGCAATACAACTGTTTTAAGGAACGCAGAAGTGAAATATTATGATAAAATATACTAATACATATTTAAATGGACTGTCTACCTCTACCTTACATTATGTAGGAAATTATATTGTTACTCCAAATTGGAGGTAAAACACTCCAATTTATTAATAATTATATTATTTATAACACTTGCTAAATAAAAACAATGTCCAATTTGTCATAGGCCGCAGATTTTCTAAATGGATGGTAGTATCAAGTAATTCCTAAATATAAATGTCCTAAAATTAAAAGTTCCATCCAAATCAATCAACAAACCAGAGCGTGCTATTAACAAAATTTGTTGGTTAACATATCAGAAAATCTGGTTAGTGGTCATCATCTCTCAAAAACAAATGTTGTTTCCTGAATTATCGCTTATAAAAAAATCAGCAATTTGGTGTAATTTATAAAAATTAACTTAACCGATTTCCTTCAAGTTTTAAATAAATTTAAAGATTAACGAAACAAATCCGTGCGCAATATCTACGTTCAGAAATAATGGCGAAATAAAACTCTTGTCCGCCTTCATTAAAAACTCGAATTTAATAAAATAAATTTACATTGAGAACTTGTGAAGGCACAAGCAAAGTAGCACTTATTTAAGATTGGATCCACGGTTCATTTTTGTGATTGACAACGATTTGTAAAAATTTAACATTTACGCCATATTTAATCAAAATTGCAACCACGAGCGTTTGCTTACATACACTCACAAATGTATAAAAAGACTTTAAATTACTACTATAGAAAAGCTCTGTGAATATTTCATTGTGTACTGTGTCGGCAAATCCTTGTGGTGGATTGTAACAGCTAGAAATTTTCTAATAAGCAATCACCGACATTACACAACTCAAAAACTGTAAACAATTGAATAAGTTTTCATCTCCGCTCTCTATCTCTAAACAACAATTGTTTTCTCCGTGAGAAAAACGATGTCCAGCACATGCTGCAATGTTTTCTAGGAAATAAAGAATGTACGGACATTTATCCAAGTTTTTTTCAGTGGTAAAGACATGACTGAAACCGCTCGGTTAATTTTCTCTCAGAACAATGCAGTCGTGAACTGTGGATACTTGGATAATTATCTTGAGGCATACATTCATAATTACATAAACGACAAGCTTAATCGTACGTTTCTTTGATTTATTTTTTTATAAATACTAGAATCTGAATTAGAAGATAAGTTAAAATAATTATAAGTACATAGACAGTAAGTACATGGCTCAAACTGAACAAATTTCTTTATTATTTAAAAGCAATTTACCATAAAATCTTTTAAACACTTGTCATATTCCTGTACAGTTTAAAGTTAAAAAGTTCTTGATTAAAGATTAAAATTAACTTAATAATATTTAAAGGTTATGTGATAGTCTGGGAAGAGTTTATTGTTAAAATGTTTGGTTTGACTAAGAAGACGAAAAAGATGTTGTGCGAGTAAGGCTTGATGTTCCTCCGGTACGTTTTGTAATGTTCAAATTTTGCTCAGCGTGGAGGCAATTCCAAACGTACAGTATTACAAAACCTCGTCGAGAAGTACTTTATGCCGCGCTTTATCTACATTTCTGTCAAGTACTATATATATATATATATATTAAATGTTGAGCTTGACTTATGAGAAAAATTATACAGTATAACAAACACACAGAACACAATTTTCACAAAAAATACGCCTAAGTATCAGACGCGTTTCAACGACAAGGTCGTCGTCTTCAGTGATACACGAGCTAGACCAATCAAACTATAACTGAATCTAACGTTGCGCCGAACCCCATATTTATACAAACTGAAGGGGGCGTGGCTTATTATTTTACACTGCCAAAGCGATAGTACGCGCCACGTGTCAATTTAACTACTTAAAATTTAACATATATCTAATACAAGATAATCGAACTAACCCTACATTCAACATTATACATTACATTTTACATTTATATAGAAATTTGTATAGGTCCTAGTTCATTATTTACAATTATATAAGTACTATATACTTTACTGTCATGGGCAATGAGGAAATAGATCTGAATGTTTTATTGACAAGAACAAAACAGTATCCCCAAGAATGGAAAGTGTTAACAGAGGTTTAAGGTGAGAACAGAAAACATAGAATGCGAATAACGAGCTATTTAAAGACAAAATGAAGAATGTGAAAATACGGCTATATTACTAGCTTCCTCTTTAATACAAAAATATTTAAAAGCAAATTTAAAAAAAAGCCACTCCTAATAATCTATAATTCTGTTGAAATTAAATTGAACACCAGGGTGTATAAATTACGCGTTACATTACAAGCGCGTGGTTAAAGACGTGCTTCACTCGTACACTGTTTTGAGTGTCCACTGGGCGGTCTCGGACGAGCGTCCTTTTGTCTATTTACCGACAGTGTCAGAGCTCTTGAATATAAACCACGATGTCGTTACGTTCATTTACTGTTTGTGTGTAAGGTTCTTAAACATCCAACAGTCTGTATGGAAAGAATGCTTCATCTTGCGTTCATTTACTACTAGTGTGCACTGTACTTGAGCAGCGCGGTTCAGAAGAGCGTTGTGTTTATTTACCGCTCGTAAGTGTCCAACGCGCTGTCTAACAGTCCATTTACAACACGTATCCATAAAGCCTTTTATGTCAGAGAAAGTATAGGTTAAAATATTTTCTATTCAGATTTACACTTACAATTCGTTTTGGATCATAAAACTATATCCAACAAAATTGTGTTAGAGAACGTTAACACAGATGAATGTGTGTATGAATAAAATCCTATTCATCCATCTAAAATATAACTTAGGTTATTCAAGGATAAAAAAGTTAGTAAAAGATTTGATTAAAATAGACGGCAATTCGAATGAAGATTCTAAATTTTAGTTTAGAAAATGTAATAAAAATATATAAAAAGAATTGTCTGCCCTGTTGCAAATTTGAATTAAATCTGTAAAACAAAAAACCAAAAAGAAAACCCTAACAGACATGGAGAAATGGTGACCAAAACGTTTTGCTTCAGTAGTTAGGACCAATATTTGATCAAAATTTGATTAATATCGAAGGAAAAATTTGAGTCTTATGGCAGTTACACCCAAATTTTATTTTATCATAACAATAAAAAATTCATGATAATGATAGTCTAGAGTAACCGGATATGGTTGAATTACTATTTATTATCTTTGACTTACCGCCAGCAATCCTTGATTAATTCTTTTTTTTTCAGCTTATATTGTCATATATTCACTAAACGTGTTTCGGACATTATCGTCCATCGTCGGGTGATAACACTTAGTTAAAACATTCAACACAAAAAAACAAGTATAGGCCTACACATAACATTCACGCACAAGAAACACAATATTTTCTTTTTTATTAATATCACCGCGCTGGCTTTACATAGTATACTAGATAATAAAAAGATAATACAAAAAAAACGACGTGTTTTTTTTATTTATTATCTTTTTTTATAGTCAAAGATAATAAATAATAAAAAATTGATAAATTTTATTAAAATCTATACACTCGTTTTGGCTATAAAGCACAGCAAAAACGTCAGAAGACAAATTGATTTTTTTTTGTGGAGGGAGTCAGAGGTTTAAAAAGATATCCCACGTAAACAAAGCACCGATTATTTGACTCATCATATACACAAAAAGTAAAACTGTTAAAGGAACTATATTTTAGTTCCGAAATTTAGCCATAAAATTGATTATAAATATAAATACGATGCAGTAACCATTTTAAGTCTTTGCAGTAGCTAAAAACCTATTTATTTAGTATTAATCTAAAGCATTCAACTAATATCAATTTATATAACCTACGAGATAAATAACTTTAATTATACAAGTAGACTCATTAACTTCGTTCGCTCCGCTTCTACAGAAATTAATTGATTTATTACGTGCTTTGGAATTAATTTCACAAGTAATCTACTTTAATAAGTTTTGTAACAGTTAGTTAATGAACGCTGTAAGTACTTTAATCAAACATAGATCAACATCTGTCTATGTTGAACTGATAGTGTTGTAACGGATAGATTTACTTTGATCTCTCTCTTTCACTAGTATTTCGTCAAAATGATTTGATGTTATTGGTTTTTTCACATTCTTCTTTATAAAGTAAACATCTGTTTTTTGTTTTTTAACAATCATTTTCAAAAAACTTTAATAGTTATAGTTGATACTCTGACACTTCAACAATCAAGGAAATACTTGACTTATTTACTAGATTTAGACTAAAATCAAATTATAAGTTTTGGTTACTAGAGCTATTTTTTATTTCCATTTATTTTTTTTATGCATTCATCAACAATTTGATTCTTTGTTACAACACTGCTAATTTGTTTTAGACAATTTTTTGACACAGGCATTTTTAACCATTAAAAAAATCTCCATATGAGCAGTAAAAATTATTAAAATGTTATCTTCGAAAATATAATTATTTTTCTTTTCTATAATCAGCGATCATTTTTAAATTTACTACGGAGTGTTATAGTTTTCCAATGATTTGTAAAATAGAGTCCATATACCAATACTTAAACAATATTTATCTCAAACTGTGCCTTCTAGAGCGTGTACTCACTCGCTCATGCGCATACACATTTCAAACAGTTAGATCTCCATAATACTCCAGTTTGCGTTTAGAACATAATAGGTTCAGTAAATTTATCAGTTAATTATATTTCGAATCTATCTAGCAAAAATATACCATGTCTAATTTCAGAAAAATATCACAATTTAATTTTAGATTTGATTAAGTAATTTATTGAAGTACAAAAATAAATGTACACTGCTCCAACTAATTTTAAATTAAAAGCTAGAAAGATGAAACAGTGTTTAAGACTTGACCTGTCAAAAAATAGAAAGAATTAAAATAAAGTAATTAAACATAAAACATAATTTAAAAAACATTTTACGAATAAGTTACAGATGTAATTGAAAAAACTCTGGAAGAGGAAAAGATTCTCAACCATATTCCTTCCTGGTCGTGGTCCAAGGTTTTGACAGAGACACCAAGGAGTGAATTTAAGCTGGAAATAAATGTAAATATCTGTTCGAAAAAAGAACCAAATTCTACTATAATAGATATCAGATTGTTATTTCAGAGTGAAATGAGTATCTCGTCCTTGTACCAGTGACGTACAAGGAAGTAACAGAGTAGTAACTGAAACATTTTTCGCTTCTGAACAAAACAACCAAATTTTACTGGGAAATTGTAATAGCTGTTTTGATAGCTGTGTTTTGATAATAATAGTGTCCACTAAGGCGTGATACATTATACTAAATGAGGACAAATCAACTCTTCTTAATTATTTCACTAACAGCATCTAAGTTGTTTCATTAAAAAAAAAATTAAAAAAATAATATAACTGGAGATGGTCTTAGATACTAAACTTCGTTTGAAAGTACATTTAAAAAATGGAACAATTTTGACAGACGTTAAAACAAATAAATTTGCTTCAGAGTAGGAGTTACAAAAATACAATACAATTCTACTTTACAAGCAGATCCTCAAACCTGCAAAACAGAGGGATCACAGGGATTTAAAAATGCCTAAGGAGATAAAATTTGATTTGCAGCAAACTTGTAATAAAAATTCAAGATCGTTAAAATGACTAGGTAACATAATTGCTCAATAATAGAACGCTAAGTTAACCACATAAAACGACCGAGTCCTGCTGATTTTGTGTAAACAAAACTAGTCAAAAATTAATTTAAAGTTTTATATTAATTTGTATTCATTTTTCATCTTTTCTTTACAAGAAACGTGTGACATGTTTTGTAATAACTTATATTTTAAATTCTAATAACAAAATGTATATATATATATATATATATATATAATATATATAAACGCAATAAACCAAACACAATTTAATAAATTAACTAGTGACAGAAATTATACAATCACTCTCTCCTGGCATCAATAAACGTTGTTAGGGTTACTCAAGGAAGCTTCAACGTACTCTTTTGAGTTCACGGAGGAAAATGCACTAACTATAAGATAGCATATTACATGAAAACAAGAGTAGGTCCAGTTAGGTTTGGTTAGGTTAGGTTAACTTAGGTTAGGTTAGGTTAGGTGTATATACTCTATATAGGTCAGCCTCTCTAAGTATCAAAGTGTTAAATGAATTGTGAAGTGGAACGTAGGGCGTTCTACGCTACAAAGCCAGAGAAATATTTCTAGTGTTGTACAAGTTTTAGATGCAAAAAAGAATAGAAAGGTTAGGTTAGGTTAGGTTAGGTTAGGTTAGGTTAGGTTAGGTTAGGTTAGGTTAGGTTAGGTTAGGTTAGGTTAGGTTAGGTGTATATACTCTATATAGGTCAGCCTCTCTAAGTATCAAAGTGTTAAATGAATTGTGAAGTGGAACGTAGGGCGTTCTACGCTACAAAGCCAGAGAAATATTTCTAGTGTTGTACAAGTTTTAGATGCAAAAAAGAATAGAAAGGTTAGGTTAGGTTAGGTTAGGTTAGGTTAGGTTAGGTTAGGTTAGGTTAGGTTAGGTTAGGTTAGGTTAGGTTAGGTTAGGTGTATATACTCTATATAGGTCAGCCTCTCTAAGTATCAAAGTGTTAAATGAATTGTGAAGTGGAACGTAGGGCGTTCTACGCTACAAAGCCAGAGAAATATTTCTAGTGTTGTACAAGTTTTAGATGCAAAAAAGAATAGAAAGGTTAGGTTAGGTTAGGTTAGGTTAGGTTAGGTTAGGTTAGGTTAGGTTAGGTTAGGTTAGGTTAGGTTAGGTTAGGTTAGGTGTATATACTCTATATAGGTCAGCCTCTCTAAGTATCAAAGTGTTAAATGAATTGTGAAGTGGAACGTAGGGCGTTCTACGCTACAAAGCCAGAGAAATATTTCTAGTGTTGTACAAGTTTTAGATGCAAAAAAGAATAGAAAGGTTAGGTTAGGTTAGGTTAGGTTAGGTTAGGTTAGGTTAGGTTAGGTTAGGTTAGGTTAGGTTAGGTTAGGTTAGGTTAGGTGTATATACTCTATATAGGTCAGCCTCTCTAAGTATCAAAGTGTTACATTAATTGTGAAGTGGAACGTAGGGCGTTCTACGCTACAAAGCCAGAGAAATATTTCTAGTGTTGTACAAGTTTTAGATGCAAAAAAGAATAGAAATTACTAATAAATCAACAGGAACGTACTAAGAATTACAGGTATCATTCTTAGAATGGCGTTTACATATTTTTTATCAGTACAATATCTATTGCAGCTGCGACTTACAAAGCATGTTTACTGCTTGAAGTAATGGATAAGAGATATGAATCAGTGTCATTGTGGATCAATGAGTCAGTGTGGATATTCATTGTTATGAGAAGTGTAGTTTGGTTTGGAAAAAATAATTATGAAAAGAAATATAGGAATTACAAATGAAAATAGTTGTATGTGAAGATAAAGCTTGGAACTGGGACAAGAAGTAATAACACTGTATGTTGCATTGCAAGGTGTTTTCATAACAATTCACGACACTAATTTTATTTTCTGGTAATTTTAATAATACGGAACACGGTATCGCTGTTTAAAAAATGACCACGGTTGTTTGGAAAATTACAGAATTGGTAGTAGTAATTTTTACTTACCTAGTTTAAGAAATATAGGATGACATGGGTAAGCGACAAAATTTCGACCTATGTTTTTGTCTGATCTTCAAGTGTCATGGCTCCAGGAAACCAAAAAAGTGATCCGTACGTCGACATGGCCGTTTGTACATACACAAAATAATTTTTAATTTAATTTATTTCCTTTTATCTCCTATTGGAGCATAGGGCGTCCAGAAGAGCTCTCCATCTGTCCCTGTCTCCAGCAAGTGCCTTCACTTCTCCCCAAGTCTTGTTAACCTCTTTTGCTTCTTTAATAATGGTCCTCTTCCAGGTTTCTCGAGGTCGACCTCTTCTTCTGACAACCTGCGGGTTCCAATCTAGGGCCTCTTTCTCAATGGTTCTGTCTGGCTTCCTCAGTGTATGCCCTAACCACCTCCACTTCCTCTCTCGAATCTGCAGTTTTACCCGAATTTGACCTGTTTCTCTAAATAAATCCTCGTTTGTAATGATCTCAGGCCAATGAATGTTCATGATACGGTGAAGACACCTATTGATGAAAACTTGCAGCCGAGACGTAATTAAACTTGTAACTTGTCTCACTTGCATACACACAATAGCAGCCACAAAAATAAGGCTAGGAATATGATTTAGTATAAGGGACTATAGTGTGCTCATACATCATATAAGTGGATATGTTAAATATACAAATGAAACAATATAAAACAAATAACTGCACAGAAGGCTACACATAAGACAAAATTATAAATAAAAGAATACAACACAACACTTTAAAGAACGTTCTGAAATGAATATAAACCATAAGGACATAAGTAAAAAAACAAGATAAATATAGAAAATAAAAATGAAAGAATATACAACCCACACTATTACAAAGAACGTGTCAATTATAAATCACTGCCATACTCGCAAAGAACCGCATCAATAATTTAACGGTATTATTGATTCTGGTAGCAGTGACTTGGACTATCAGATCTAGCTAATCAAAATGTATATCAACAAACAAGACAGGACCTCCACAAAGATATAATTGAATAGCATCCCAAAGATGGAGTTTCCCATTAAGGTTCGTTTATCTAGGATCAACGTTTCTTCGCCTTCTACGTGAAACGAATCCATAATTAATACATAATTAATACAAAATTAATTTCAATAAACTATCTGCTCTGGTGTTAGTCAGTAGAGGTTGAGTTGGTTGAGGATGAAGATATTTAATTGCTTACTTTATCTTCGTTGTGATTTTAATCAATTCAATTTTTTTCTTTGTGAAAATTAAAATTTGTATTCCACGATATCTTTCTCGCCCAATTGTTGTTAAAGTAAATGTTGTATTTCAAAAACAGCTTATTTGTATAGCCTATCTTGAAATTATAATTATGTGCAGCTGTTTCTTGTAGAATCTTTATGAAAAGCAATGGCGCCTCTTGAAGGATATATACATAAATAAAGACTTTACGTAGTTTAATTATATTAATTATAAACTTAAATATAGAATGTGAACAAAAGTTGAAGATATACCGTGTGTTCAAAAATTCTGTATACCTAGGATATTTTAATTAGGAATAAATATAAAACTTTGTAATTCCAGGGTTATATTTGTACTCTAGTTAATAAAACTTTGCTACGGGAGGACGTCTCGCAGAGTAAGTCGGGAAAATCTTCAATGTAATCATAGGAGTAATGCCTAATTAAAGGTCTTTGTTAGTAGAAAACACTGCTGGAAACCCGAATGCAAAAGGACGATTCAATCGAAAATGGGAGCTCGGTTATCCATTAAACTACTGAAAAATTTCAAAACACGACATGTTTGTAATTAAAAAGGAAAAATTTGGTCACTTGTAAAATAGTTTTTAAATAAACTATAAAAAGTAGTTTTTGATATAGTCGTCATTAAACATTGTAAACGGCCGCCATTTTGAAATCATACAAAAATAGTCCTGGTTTTTCAGTACATTCATATATAAATTAATTATGTATACCAAATTTATTTAATTTATTTCCAAAAATATGTTTTTTTTCTAAAAAATCAAAAACACAGACTGAAAAATAAGCATTCTAGGGCATATGTCCATAGGTTCATAACTTTTTTAGTTATTTTGTCCTAAGGAATCATCCTGAAGTTTTGTAGCGTGATTTGGAATCACCTGTATATAAACAATAATTTGTTCGGCCTAAGTTTAAAGAACCTTATTCCTAAATTACATCACGGTTGTTAGACGTGTTTGACAAACAAATCATCGCTTCGCTCATAACAAAAGTTACAATGAAAGTATCAAATCTCGCAGACATTACACACCAGATTTCATCTTTACAATGGACTCTGATCGCCTCTAGCCGTGCATTCACTCTGTACATCAAGTGTAAAAAGCGGACTTTGTAATTGAAAAAAAAAACCTTTCCTAAAGCAGAATGCAGACTCTCTTCTGTCACCTGTTAATTGAAATCTCAGATGCCAAGTACGTCAAATCTAGTCTAAGGTTTAATTACACTCAGTTCTAGTTATTTCAGTGACGTGGTGTCGGGTTGAGTTCCTATAATTGTAACAAGAAATATAACTTGAAATCTGCTCCTTCTTGGTTGTGCGTTCGTTCAGTCTGAATGTTTTGTAGAAACCTCTTAGCAATTGTTTAAACGTTTTTAGATTTAAAACAGAGGATTAAATAATAGTTTGTATTTACTCACATTGTAATGGCAATCTTATATGAGATTAACTGAGTGAGAAAGAGTTACTCCTCAACAAAATTCGATATTTTAATTGTGTTTTTTTATTGAAGAGTCTTTAATGACGGCTGTTAAGGTATTTCTGAATGACGGCCATCCCTGAACCGTAATTATATTTTACTAACAAAATGGGAAACCGATTTGTTAGTAATTTTCATATATAACACAAATTTCAACTAAACCGTTCGTGCTGATTTTGAAAAATAATATATGTCTTTTATATAACAGGTCCTTGGAAGATTTGTTTTGGTTTTGTACCGATAACGTTGGAACGGGTGTTTTTGAGTCCTTTTAACTAAATTTTATAAAAATCGTTGTGGCCGATTTACGATACAGTAGTCAGAATTTTGTGATTTTGGCTTAAAACAGATACCCCTAAATTTTGTGTTGAAAAAAAAATCAAGATAAGTACAAAACATACCAAATTTGATTAAAATCAGTCCAATGGTTTCGCTTGGACGATTTTATGCGGACGACAGACAAACAATATTCTACAAACCACGTTTTAGGGTTCAGGACAATTTAAAACAGATATAATAGTAAACAACTCGACGGAAACCATTAGAAATATTCATCTATATTAATAAATATCTATCCTTATTTAATAGCCTAAATGTTTTTCTGTGTGAATAGAACTCAACTATTGACGGTTCAGGTGACGTTGGATAAGGCTCAGCCTAAAGTTGTTTTCGCTCAAATTAAAAAAAATATTGTATTAAAGAATTTATAAACATCTGACTTGATATTCAGAATTTGATCTTACAAAAATAAATAAATAAAACCATATTTTTGAAACTACACCAATCAAATAATATCAGTTGTTATGATTGTAAACAAAACAAATTTAAAAGAAACTAAACAAAAGTATGGTTATTTATTAAATAAGTGTTGTTTTTTGTGTTATGATTTGTTATTTTTTCTGTACAAATTATTGTACACATCTCACAAAGTATGGTATTTATCAGTTCGTTTTAACTGGCTTGTACACAATGTTTTAAAATGTTATTTTAAGTTTGTTAACTGATTTTTCACTAAGTTTTTTAAGTTTATTGAACTTTCTCATTGTAATTTTAATAGTAACAATGCTTCCAATTAGGGAAACTTATTTATACTGAAAACTTGTTTATCACCGCAACTACATAAGAATTTTAATGAGGAAATGAGTATATTTGTATAAACGAACACTATGGATGTCATTTACATTTGGACCAATAACTGAACGCTTCAAATCAATTTACAGCAGTGTTTAATATATATATATATATATATATATATATATATATATATATATATATATCTTGGTACTTACCCAGCCCATACAATATTTAAAAAAAACCTCTAAAAGTAATACCCAAAACTTGGTCACTTGAGCTTTGTAGGAAATATGAAATTATATTGCTAGATCAAGGGTTCCTATCTAGTAGAGTAAGTATGTTTAAAACAGTTGTTAAACAGCTTTTCTGTATCTCCTAATTGTGTATGTCATTAATTGCTTTAAGTTGGCTGGTCCTATCGGATGTATATATATTAAAATGTTTCTACTAGCTGTCGTGTCAGTGTCTCTGCCCTGACGAGCCTCGAAGCTTCCACTCGCTACGCTCACGCGATGACTAGGCCTTGCCGGATCTCATAACTGTTTCTTGGGAGGTCAGAGTTAGACATTAGATTTAACGTAACAGAGAGATGTACCATTATATGAAAAATTGACAACTGCAGACTTTTATTTCATCATATTCCATGTTTTTATTAATATTCCATATTAATTATATTGGGGGTATCGTGCTTCAGTACAGACATGTACTTTAAGACTTTCAAAAGAGAACTAGGAGTGCCGATGTATATAGAGCCTTTCGGCACAACGTCGACACCCACCCAAGAAAAGAAGGAGGAATGAGAATATCCACTATCAGCAGCACCACTACCCCCACGAATCCAACCTCAACTGCATGGGTGACGGAGTGAAGCTCCGTCAGGGCTCCCATCCACCGTGCTATAACTGATTTTAAGCTATAACTGATTTCTCCGCTTCGCCCATGTTAATTAACCACCATTAATCGTAAACAGACCATCATTTACGACCACTACGGTTTCGGTGTCCCTTCACGTTCCACCTGGGACTTGACGGGACACTCCAAGTTACCTGGTTTTGTTAAGTACCGACAACGATAACGTACGGACGGTAAGTCGATAATCTGTTTTATTGTTTCCTGAAACGTGAAGATCAATCATAAAACGAACCCCGAATTGTTTCCGATTACCAAACTATAATTGTATACTTCTTATACTCTCTAAGTATTAAAGTAAAAGGATAGAGCAGCTGTGTAAAGTAAAAGTCCGAGTTCACACAACTTGCAGATCGATACCTTAGCGATTGAACCACGACATAATATTCCATTTGTCTTTCTATTTGCACAGTTTATCGACTCTACGAACGCACGAGTGGAACAGGTGGCAGCAATGTAGACGTTGTACAAATAAACAAAACCTAGAAATGAATCGTGATGGAGTCAAACCTCACGTTCTATCCTGACAACATCGACTTAGTCTATTTAATTTTCCCACGACAAATCTATTAGACAGATATATGTTCAGTCATTAGAAGGAAAAATACGATTGCTAGATGCCACATTAGACTTACAACTTGGATATTTATTGTGTCATGCAAATGTGCGCCCGTATGTGTGCGCTCTCAAACTGGATTATATTGCTGAGAAATGTGCAACACTCGTCCATCGGTTATGTATAACTGATGTGTTCAGTTAAATTGTAATTTTATTGCAGTTGAAAATGTTAATTAATAATTACCCGTCGGACTTACATGGAGACATCATTAGTTCAGGTGTTTTAGTTTAAAACAATTAATCTTTTTGTTTTATTTAAAAATCTGTTTATTTAAGTTATCGTATTATTAGTACATTTTGAATTGCATATGCACCTAAATATATTGATAATGTGTAGTCAAAATTATTTAAATTATTTTTCTATACGCTAAAATTACATTTCAATTACCTAATAAAAATAGTAAATTTAACAAATCATCTAAAATGTTTGTTTCAGGAAATTATTAAAAAGAACATTTCATTGTGTAGGGATGTAGTGGAAAGTCCTCAAAGAATTAACATGGTATACAAATTAAATTGGAGAAACAACAAATCATGTACATTTTGTTTTCGATGTCTTATTGAAGGGTTACCAAAACAAATTTATAGAAAAAATTTCTAACTGTGACAGAATTTCAAATAACAGTGCTACGAAATGAATCTGCACTTTAAAAGAACCTTAAATATCAGATATATTTTTATTGGGGTAACTTAAATTGGTCTTTCAATCTAAAAGGTGACAGTAGGTTGTATCATATTAGGTTGACATTTTTAGACACAAATAGAGCAATTTTCTGGGCTTTACAATCAGGTAATGATTCTGTTGCTAGCATCGGGCAAAACCTCCTAAGCCTCATTGATGGGACAGATTGGCTTGGCTTGCTAGTAGGTCCTTGGGGTGTACAATAGGCTTAGATTGACGTATAAGGACTTTGATTTTCATACCCTAATAATTTAATTTAATCTAACCTACAGTTTATACACTGTTATGATAAGATCCAAAATGGTTTTCCTGTTTCTAGTATATACAATCCGTTCAACTAACTACCTTAATATTAATTACAGGTCTATGTATCTCCTACATAATATAATAACTACAAAATTACTTTTAAACCACAGGTCATTTTGAAATTTTGTAAACATTGTAAAAATCAATAAATCAATGAATAGTAGAACTTAATTTAAATGATAAATTTCACTAAAATTAAAATAAAATTTAGATTACTATAATAATTCTTATTTAAGGTTATGTTTTTAACATTTTAGTTTTTTTAGAAATCGATTTTTTAATGGGATATCAAGTTCAAAGATCATCGAATACAGAACGTCATAATTGCACAAAATAAATTATACGTACGTATATACGAGCGAAAAATTGTATCCTTACAATTGTAAGTTTTTATTACAGTTACGTTTACGTGTGTAAATGGACAGTTAAGTTGAAATTTGAAGAGTGAAACCTAATTTAAACGGTAAATTTTAGTTAAATTAAATTATCAAACAAACACTTGATTATATGTGACTGTTTTCTAATTTTGGGGTTATGATTTTAATAATTTTGTTTTTTACAGTAAGTAATAACTGTCGTATTTTCTAGTGCATACATTATGTTAAGATATTGAGTACGGATTTTACAACTGCACAAAAAACACAACTGAGGGAAGATATATCCTTACAAGATTTAAAAAAATATGAAATCGGCGGTTATTTTAAAATTTACCAATCGATTTTTTGTTGTTAACAAACATGGTCATTGGTGTATTAAGTTGCTACTATATACCAAATTTGAGCTAAATAGGAATAAAATTACGATCTCTGGAGCGTTTACTTACTCACAAATACGTACTAGCACGCGCGCGCACGCGCACACACACAAACACACACACACACACACGCACTACCTGAGAGGTGACAATTAACTCTCTGGGTTAAATGTGTAGGGTTGGTAGATATTTGTTAGTTTTGAGTTGACGTTTCTAAGATGGACCACCAAATACAGCGAAAGTTTTTCTTTTCAAAATTTGCTAATTAAAAACAAAAAGCAGTTCCGCAAGATTATATAATTTGCCATCATGGCTAAATGAGCAGGCGGGCTTTTTTAACAAAGGATTTAATGCAAAATGTATAGTATCATCAACCTGAACAGGTTTTTTTAGTTTAAAGTTAATAACTAGTTTAACTGTGTAGAGGTCAATGAGTGACGCACACGGATGGGAAATCTTCTACTATTTGGCATCGTGTCTGAAGAAAGAGATGAGAGCCCCGGAGGCAAATTTCGCCGGTCTCCGTTTCTTTATGTAAGATTGATACATCATGGTTTAGCTGCAGGCAGTTCTATTGTGAATGAAAGGAACTATAATAAAGTGAAGAATCATTCGAACCTAGAATTATCTGTTGAGGTCGCTAGTCTTTTCAATAGCAACTGTTTGCCAGCTTTGTTTTAAAGATGCGTATACTTCTATAGTTGTCAAATGAAAGTTACTTGTTAGCATGAGATTTATGTTTGTAATAATTGCAATCTTATGTAACACACACACACACATTCTCTCTCCGAATACATAAATAATTGTAACATTTACCTACCCCTTGAAAAAAAACTTTGTATGCCTTTTATAAAATTTTAAAAGCATTATGTGGACAACAGGCTTCACACCTTGAATGGTTTAATTCATGCATTAACACTTTTCTATAAAATTTCGCTACTTAGCTTGCAACGTGACACGCAAAAATATTTATAAACGTAGACGTAACAGTAAATAACATCACGACTACTCTAAAATAGAACAAAATACCACTTACAGAAATATAAAATGAAAGTTAATTACGTTATGATTCGTCATTGCATTGTGGGAGATTTTAATGGTGGTAAATAACAGTATTCTGTACCCCTCGAAATATGCAGACTATTGCAATATTTGTTTCAAAGTTCAGGTGGTGGTTTTCTACAACAAAACTTAAAAAAGTATCTACTAACATATGTCCAGACTTTTGCCATATTGTTTAGCCGCCATTTTTTTTTTCACAAGCATTGTTTATCCCGAAAAAAGTTTGATGTATTGAATTGAAATTTGACATGGTAGTTAATAACGTAAAGAACTATTTAAAAACTAATCAACTTAATCCAATAACCAGCTTCAAAATTGTGACTGCTTAACATTTAAAAAAATCTAAATAACGAGACATTTTTTTGGAAAGTGTGAAGATATTTTTTTTAGGCACTTTTAATTTTTTTATCGAATATTGTAATTGTCGAAACGAAAAATTGCAGTAGAACTCCGCCCATTAGTTCGAAGAGGTAGATTAGGTTTTGAAAGAGAAATTAAAAGAGTTAAAAAAAGTGTTTTAAGATTTTTTGAGTTACTTAGATTTAATAAATTTAATCAACTGCCATTTAGAAACATATTATTTAATTAGTCTGGTTATTTTTTCCAAAATAGTATTTTACCACTTTAAGTACCATGCCTAGTAACAATACAATTCGTCTAAGGAAATATTTTGTGATAAAAACAAAATGGCGGATATCTGGGCAACTAGGATATTCCGGACATATATTTACGGGAATTTTTATAGTTTTTATGTGGAAAAATCGTGAAATGCTGACTGCCTTATCTGACAACGAAACTTTCCCACAATCACAGATGGACTTCGATTGCAGTTGGTCTAAGTTGTTAGTGGGGTAAACGATACATGTACTGTTTATAATTCACTGTAATTCATAGATTCATATATATGTAAGTTAAATAATTTTTATCTTATTGTTTAAAGCCCGTTCGTCATCGACCCTCGAATACTCAAATAGCGTCAGGTTCGGAAAAGAACAAGAGTTGGTTAAGACCGACCTGATAGGAAAAATGAAAGAGAGGGGTCTAATCCAAGACTGCATGAAAAAAGGTGTAAATCCGGTAAACATACTTCAGGATTGTGAAGGCATACTCATTGAAGTGAAACTCTGAGGTGATAAATTAGATAACAATTATTATAATACAAGTAATATTCTAAACTCAAAAGAGATTTTAATTCGAATAAATGAAACATCAAAAGTAGCGAGTTAGGAGATGTTTAATTTGTTTTCGACGGGTAAATTGTCGAAAAACGTTTTAGAAAACACTTTAGATTTTCAGTGTCGTGATGATAGTGGATGTTCGCCGTCCTCCTCTTTATTTGAGTTGGAGTCGAAATTGTGCTGATGCAATGGATGTCCTAGTTCATGAACTAATTTGTTTAGAAATTTATTTACCACTTTGTTCGTTTTGCCTACATCACAACATTCTATTTAACATTTTGAAGCGGCTTGTCTTAACACACGCGTAATCCTGAAAGTATAAAGTAACTATGTTCCGTGGCAGTCATTTCAAACAGAAACTACATTTTAAAAAACTGGTACATTTATAGATTGCCATGGTTGAATAACAACACTGTGATTTTGGTTGATTCTAAGTCAGCGCTGCAAGAAATTGCTGGAAATACACCAACAAGTTCCTTGACTGAATCAATCCAAAGAAGTATAAAATAGTCAAGCATATTACCAAGAAAATAGTTCTGCAGTGGATCCCATCACATGTAGGCATACAAGGCAATGAGCAAGCAGATGAGCTGGCCAAGCGAGGAACTCACATAATACAGAAACCAAGAAGAGTACACACCTTGGAAGCAAGGATTGGCGAACTGAAACGAGCATCTCATCTTGAGTTCACCAATAAGGTCAAAGAGGACATAAGGAACAAGTCCTATGAAGATGTATTCGACTTGTATGAGAAAGTCAAGGACTTGCAGAGGAGGACATCTGTCGCAATTTTTCGACTTACAACTGGACACGGCTGCCTGAATGAACACCTGAAGAGGATGAAGATTTTGGATTATGACAACTGCACATTGTGTGAAAGCCCGGACACCGTCATGAACAAGGACCATCTCTTGGTCTGCAGAAAGCTGGATAAAGAAAAACAGAGGGGAAAAGACCTCCCTGGTCTCTACTGGGAAGCAAGATCAAAGATGGCGTGAGTCAGAGAAAGCCATTGGACAACAACAACATTTATAGATTGGACTAGTTACAAATAACCTAACTGCTACTTTTCATTACGATTTGATAATTAATTAATACACACAAGTAGGCGTTCACAATGCCGACAAATCCTTACGACTTAGTTGTTACGGATGAATATAATCTGTTATTAAACATCCTACTGAAAGAGATAAAGTTCACTGTAATACTATCGAGAAATTATACAATGACGACCACTCATTGAAGTCTACAAATAAATAATTAAATCACACATGTTGTGACAAACATAACACACATAATTACGCGCTATGTTTCAAAAAATGTTTATTTAATCATATATTATAATTTATACACAAAAACTTAAACACAATCATGAAAATAAACATAAACTTCCAAAACATAAAGAAGTTCCGGTTGATTTAGAAAATATCCCAGACCTTTATAACACAATTTAATTTTACAGGAAAGTGTGATGTAAAAGTAAATATTAGGCTACTAATAAAAACGATTTATTAGAGATTTTTTAAAAATTGTTTCAATACTGAAGTTACAATCTAATTGTGACCCAAACACACAAAATTCAATTTCGTCCCCTCTAAAACTCTTTTCTCGATCAACTACATGGAAAGATACTTTTTCATAGATGGTGTTATTTGGAATCCAGATACGATTTTTTTTACACACATAAAAAATACTCACCCCTGGATTCCCAAGAGATTTGAAGCATATTATATTAGTCTTACTTCTGAAATATTTACATTTCTTTGATTTTAAAATATTACCAATAATTTCACCTTGTACATATACTTTTCATATGTACAGTTCACCTTTTTCCGTACACCATATACATCAAGAAAGGAATAGAGAACTAATTATTTTAATTCTGAAAACAGTTTGAAAATTTCTACCTCAACAAGATCGTCATAAAATGACATTAACTTTAAAACAAATTTTATAGTTATTAAACATTGATTTTAAATGGAGAATTACTTATGAACGAAAATTTCCATATGCAGATTTAAACAATTAATACAATTGAGCTTAATTAACATTCAGACAGTTGGGGAATTACTTGTGAGAATCTTTGTGACAAAGTTTTTGAAATATTTTTGTCTGTATGTTATACAACAGAATGAGTGCATATTATGAAGATATCATGGATTGTTTACCTAACCTCAAAATTGATTTTATAATAATTATAAATAAATAAGCTATATGTAAAATTTTTTTGGTAACGAATGTTGAAATGAATAACATTATTAAACAGAGTTGAATTGTAAGATGGTGGAGAATTAGTGTATTAGGAATTTTTGAGAACGTTTGATTCGGACTAAAAATTAAAAATCTGATTACGTTATGACAGACACATTGCGTATTTCAAAATATGTGCAAAAAATCAAGATGATTTTCAAACTACGAGAACTTCAATAAAACTTTTATAGAGGCTTCTAAACTGAAAACGTTCAAAGAAATTATAAGAATAATCCGTTATGAAAGTTATCGCTGACCAATGTTATTAAATTCTCTACGAACAACGTATAATGTAATGTATTTTTAGTATCACTAACAGACCAATAAGTGTTGAGGATTAAGCTAATTATAATTAGCTTAATCAACTTAGTGATTGTAATTAAAATGAGCTCTAACTTGAGTAGCATAGTAGTGGTACTTGAAACACGTTTTGGCGGTTTTAATTACTCGTCAAACCTGTCCAGTCAGTCGACTTGGTACCATTATAACAACTCCTCAATCGGCCGAATTCATAAGATGTACTTTAAACTGGATTTACAACAGCGAATTTTAGTCTTGGGCGATCTTTCTCTGGCATAAAAACAGTTAAATATGACTGATATCGCAGTAAAGACTCCAAATTAACGTTTGTTTGGAAGAGTTTATAGTTGAGTAAAATTAGATATAAAACAATTCTTGTCCGAGGAATGCAATTTTATTAGTTTAATCGGTTATAAGGAATATTTTAAAGTTAACAAAAATGTGACAGATAGTTGAAGGTGAGTGTAATTTGGTAGTAATAAGATAGAAACATAAAATTTTGTAGAAGAGACAATAGTGTGTTCATAAAAAAAACTTACTATAATTCAGAAATATCGAACAGGAAATTTCAAAATGGTAACCATTTTAAACACAACAGGAAATTTCAAAATGGTAACCATTTTAAACACAACAGGAAATTTCAAAATGGTAACCATTTTAAACACAACAGGAAATTTCAAAATGGTAACCATTTTAAACACAACAAGAAATTTTAAAATGGTAACCATTTTAAACACAACAGGAAATTAAAAAATGGTAACCATTTTAAACACAACAGGAAATTTCAAAATGGTAACCATTTTAAACACAACAGGAAATTTCAAAATGGTAACCATTTTAAACACAACAGGAAATTTAAAAATGGTAACCATTTTAAACACAATCACTTTACAATGAAGTGAAAACATTTGAACTTCATCAAATAAAATAGCATATAAAAAAAAATAGTAGCTCTCCCCTAATATCAAAGTATTTAGAATCTTTTCCCATTCGCCTCATTACACACAAATAAAAAATCACTGTTGTCTGTTATTTGTTTGTCTTTTTTTTTTTGTTTAAAGTATTAAATTGTGTACGCCTATTTTATTTGCAAAACAAAATATATTTTCCTTTTAAGTTATCTAAAACAGTGATCTATAGTACAACAGCGGTTAGGAATAATATACTAATCGCCATTTACCAATATAATATACTCAGTAAGGCGCATCTAAAACTTAGAGCTCAGGCTAGATATAAAGTACTAGTACTATCGCTAGTCGCTTTACCCGTCAGCGTTCCAACTAAAATCACTGATAACTTCGTAACCCGTACAACAATATTAAGATTTCTTTGAATTCTTAATCTTGTTTAATTATGTAACGAACTTTATTATTCATCAAATGTATGATGTCGCTATCAAATATACAATGGAGAATATTCATCCCCTCTCCCTTGCAATTATTTTTTTATAAAACTCGAAAAATACTGCACCGAAATAAAAAATGTACTATTAAAATTAAATTAATTAATTTTGAGTTAGTTTTACTTAAATAAATGATTTCAAATTGACTTTAATAACTGTCCTCTATGCAGGACTATTTGTAGAGAGAATTTTACACTTTGTATATGGTGTTAAATAGTAAATAGATTCCGTATTTCACAAAAAGTAATGAATTGTACGTTATAGCCGCTCTTTCCTCTCTTTCGCGACAATATAAAATATAAAATATTTAATGATGTTGCCACAAAACAAGCATTGTTTTATTGGTCATCTAACTTTCACAAGATATATTTGGCATGTGGCAACGTTGCACATTCCAAACATAGTAAAATTATGACTCATATAATATTATTACAAGAGATACCCTGTCAACAGCTTGTCACTAACCCGAAAAAATACAATTAGTAAACCTTAGAATATGCCATAAATAGTATAAATATAGAATCTTTCAGATTCTAAATTATTGAGTTACCTCTGGTAAAGTGTCAAGTTGGTTAGGTTAGGTTAGTTCTATAATTAACTTCACTAAGTGTTGATCAAATAGTAAGGAGACCTAAAACCGTCGGAAATGATACAGGTCAACTCTTTCTACCTGAAAATCGTGGAAAACAACACGTAACCCTCTAAATCCTCTTCAAATCGTGCAGTATATGTTGGCTAAGGGATCATCACAAGAATGGTGAAAGAGGAGTACAAAGATCTATAAGGGTCGAAATTCAGTGGTCACCCCTATATACAATACAACATATCTCTGTTTGAAGTTATTTGTTAATGATGGTAGTTAAATTTCATTATTATACATTTTTCGGACATTTTCCATCATTTGTGTGTTAAAAATCAAAACACGACGTTTCGGGAATAAGAATCAATTTCCGTTATCAAGTGACAAAAAATTTACCGTTAACAAGCAGAATATTACCCGTTAACAAGCAGAAATTTTACCTGTTAAATCGCCACAAGGGGTTGTAACCCGCTTTCGGTTTATGAAGCTTAATACAACTAACAATAGGCCACTCCCCTAATAGTTTGTCACGCCTTCTGGATCACGTCACTTGTTGCTGTATCTTTGATACACAACACGTATTTGACGTTAGTTGTGTGTTACCTTGATTGAGTTTTTTTGACTTCTCAGTTTTAGCTCTGAGAAGCATGCTTAGATATTAAGGTTGCTGGTATTCTTATTTAATTTTACTTCTTACATAGGCTTAGTTTCTAGTTTCATGTTTCTTTAGTTTTTAGTCACTTGATAACGGGAATTGATTCTTATTCCCGAAACGTCGTGTTTTCAATTTTTAACACACAAACGATGGAAAATGTCCGAAAAATGTATAATAAAAAAACAACATACTATCTTACATACAACATAGTCCTATCTTGCTTAATTTTCCGTTTATCCGCCATATTGTTTTTTTGATAAAAACTTTGTAAATTTTAACAATAGGTAAGATATTAGGTTCAGGTTTGGTAGAAGTATTTTTATGTAACGTTTTACACTGTACTAAAAACAAAGAATTTATTTGGAATATTTACAAAATTGCTGCTATATTTTCAAAAAGAAGCTGATAAGGGTAGCTGTTTGTTGGGTAATTTTGTTACTTTCTTTACTAAGACTAAGTTGTTGTAATTGTTAAATTTAAAAAAAATTCAGAATTAAAAATATTTTTATTTTAGCCTAATGTTTAGCCTAAACAATTACTAAGAAATAATGTTTCCGGTTTACGTTGATAACTCGATTACTCTCCCTGTTACAGCAAAATATTTAAAAAAATCATATTTATCATTAAAAGGAAAACTTTTTCTTACTTATTAATTTTTCATGAAGTTAACGGTTTTCGGGATATTCGACGTTAAAAATGTTAAACGGCAGCCATTTTGAAAATATTCTAAATATACACGCGTGAAACGTTACAATAAAAAAAATTCTTATTCCAAATCTGAATCTTTAAATCCTATCTATTTCCAAAGTTAAAAAGAGAAAAGGAAACAAGCAAAGTAGGATTACATGTTAAATGGCGTTACTTGTATATTGTGTCCTACCTAATCCGTTTCTCAAGTTTTTTGGACACCCTGTACATAGACTCTTTTTTACATCACCACCTTGAGATTATAAACTCATATCACATACAAGTTATAAAGCCTTAAAGCCAGACAATGAGTCATAAATCAATCACTTACAGACAACTGTATACGTAAACATATTATTCCGTTGAAGACCACCCGAAAGAAAATCTTGCTAATTTCCGTGTTATAAAGCCCTGGGAGCCGAATCGTTTTATCATCCTCAATCTTCATTAATTAGTTTAAACATATTCCGCAAATTTAACCCCGGGCTGAACCACAAAAGGTAGAACCACTTTGGTTGTTGACAGCATTTTTGTAAATTTGAATTTGATTGGTCGGTCGTGTGTTTCAGCCGAAGGGGATGAATTTGACAAGGTTCTGGATCTAATTGAAATGCAAAGTGAGCGATAATTTGACGTATCGATTGCTGAGGATCGGCTACCTCTAACAGGTGCATGAGCGATGATATAAAGTTCAGAGCGGATTAACTGAAATTGTAATTTTAAAATTTAATAATGAAAATAATTACACAAACAAGTGATCCCTGAATATTTTTTATAGTGGCAAAAATAGCAGCTGAGTTAAATATTACGGTAAACCTGTCTTAAGTCTAAAATATTTTATCAAATTAACTAATATTGTATTTTGATAATATTATAAAAAGGACAATAGTTGCAAGAATGTAATGAGTTGAACAAATAATTCTAGAATTTACTTTTACAGTGACCAAGAAAGGAGCTGAGTTAAATGTTACTTTGGTAAATCTGTGTTCAGTATGTCAAAGATGTAATAAATCCGAATTTAATGCAAATAAACTGTACAAAAATATTTATTGCACTAAGTTTCTCACACACTTTTCTACAAACCAAAATAATATTCGCCATTTTCTCCCCAATATATATATATATATATATATATATATATATATGTTAAAATTAGGATTTAAAAAAAGTCTTTAGTACTTCCAGGGGACTTGGTACTTCCATTTTTTAATTGGAAGTTGTTTCCCTCTTTATGAACTTTTTGTTAATATATTTTACTTTTGAGAGATATTTATACACAGCTACTAAACCTAACCTAACATAACCTAACCTACATTTTCTGATTATATACGTAAAAACGAACAAAACAATGTCAAATAAATCAAAAAAGTCGAATTCCGGTTCATTATCCATCTATCCGCCATTTTGTTCTTTTACAAAAAGCATTATTACCCCGGAAATATACAAGATATTGAGTTCAGATTTGGTATAACTATTTGTATGATATGTTTATAAATTGTAGTATAATGAACACAAAGAATAATTTTTTATAATTTTTAAAAAAGTTCAAAAGTTGTTGGTTTAAACATGTTATACTTTAAGTTTCAAACAGCTGCCATTTTGATAATTATAAAAATGCAGTCTTTGTGTTTGGTACACTTGTAAAACGTAATATACAAAATGTTTATACCAAATCGGAACTCATTATATATTACGTATTTCTGGAGTTATAATGTTTTTTTTTTTCTTTTTTTTTTTTTCTTTTTTTTTTTCTCTTTCCAATAATTAAATTATTGACGATAGAAATATAATGAAGTGGAATTCAACAATGTTATAAAGACATTCTTTGTCCGTTTTGATAAATATAATCCGAAAATGAATATCTCGTTCACCTTTATCGGGTCACTCTGTATCTAAATAACCTAAGATTACCTTTTTTGAACCGAAATCGTCCTTTTTTTTGCTGAACCTTAATATTGCAATTTGGCTATTATTATTATTGAGTTCTTAGATACAACATTTTAGCAAAATATGTGTTTAGCCAAACTCACATTTTGATATTACTGAAACAAAATATAGCTTAAATACGCCCCAAAACCAAATTAAATTAAAAATGAACTATTCATTAGACGACAGACATCCAAAACCATTTTTTAACTCAGTGGATCTCAAAACCCGAACATTCTCGACATTGTATTTTTGACACAACTTTGCATTGTTCCATGTTTATTTATTTGTATAAAATCTGATGACAATTAAAGTATTTTTTTATTACAAACAGTAACTCTTTCTACTTAAAAACCAATAACGTCGTAGAAAATTGCCCTACCTTTCTCAAACACCCAAACAAAAACCCTATACAATCGAAGTTACTCATTTCTATCTTCCGAAAAATGCAGATTCAAGAATTATCGAGTAAACAGCAAAAAAATGAAAATTATTAAAAGGTAAAATTTACGATATAAGATTAATGTGAAATTTAAAGGTTCAAGAACTAAACTAATGTGCTAATCACGGTAAAGGTTTAGTTCTATTTATACATCCTATTTATAGATATTTTTCGTCAATGTCTTGGCACGTTTTTTTGGGTCATATAAATACCCATCTCACCAAAATTTGAACGACATAGCTTGAGCCTAATTTGATGTAATCCACTTTTTAAGACTTTTCAGGATTCACTTCCTCTTTCATTATCGATATCACGAACCGAAATGACTTTGGTGTTGTCAATACGTGTTGTTCCTTAAGTGGCAATTTATTAAAATTGTTACAGCTGACTTTTAGAATCTAAATTGTATCTATGTTGTATAAATACTAATTTATAACACATCAACAAATTTGAATTCTTGGACATAACAAGTCAGCAAACGAAATTATTCAAAACATAATTGACATAATTTAGACATAATTGACAGATTAAAAAAAAAATAAATAAAAAATCTTTATGAAAATAAAGTTAGTAAATCATATAATTCGAGAAAATATTTTCCCACGCTACCGTAGGCAAATTGTTTAAGAAATTTCATTAATTCGTTAGGTCTTGTAAATTTACCTCAAAGTTTCAATGACGTATTAATATTATCAAAATAATAACTCTTAGTTTTACCTGACGTTAAGTCCATCTACTCATACATTGAAACGTTTTAACCCAGTCCGGAAGCGTAAAATTACCTGGAACAAAAACAAAACCATAACAAATTTATGTAAAACAAATAATATAATAGGTCTATAATATTACTACTTAATTAAATTTCATAACAAAACAGGAATGTATTTTACGAGCCACATCATGCTATTTCATGTTGTAGTTGAAATTATGGGAAAGAATAAATTATTGTCAAGATGTATTCAAGAAATCTATGATAATGGAGTGACCAAATTTTAACAATAGAAACAACAATTGTATTTCCACCAGCTACATATTTTTCAATCCTTACATATCTAGACCTAGACACAAACAACACAATCTAGTTTATTTCTATACAATAACAGGAAATGAGTTATTTCAGATAAAATAAAGTCAAAATTGTTCGGTATAAGAGTTTATAAATGTTACCATTACAGCAACGTTGAATCAATAATCATCCATAAGCGTGTAACAAATTGCAATAATATTTATTTATGATTCACAATAAAAAAGGACTGTCAACCAAATTTCAAATAATAGAAAAAACAACATTCATACGTTTCACAATTCAGCCCTACCTCCATGAATGATTTAATTTTTCAATATTCAAACTCTTATTAGATTTAGGGAAACATTAAATTTTTTTTTCTATTATCAGCTTACTTTTGTTACTAAGGGTCTATGAAAAATAGAGTTTGACGTTTAAAATATTGTAGTAAAATCTAATAAGAAAGAATTGGTTTGAGTATAATCTTCTGCTAATTCTAGCATTGTTCTATTGTTAAGTCTTATCGACGCGTTTCGATGTTCCTCCATCTTCTAGACATACTTAGTACTGGATTTGTCCATCCTAGTAGACATTTTTATTACGATAATTTAAAAAAGAATTTCCAAAAAACTAAAATCCACTGATGTGGTCAGTTGTATTACTGAAGGTGAAAACGTTATTAGCAAACACTATTTAACAATGTGTAATTTTGAAAATTTTCGACCGATATTTCTGGTTTACTAATTTATACATAAAGTTACAAAAAAATAACATGCATACTAAATAAAATTGTAATACGGGAATTTAACAAAACATTCGATTGTAATAAGAACCATAGTTACTTAAAAATATCAAATTTTTCGTCCAAAATAATCAATACATTTATGAGGATTCAAACCAAGTTTTAGTTTAAAATTGGTTTAATTTTTCTTCAATAAATAATAACTTCAGGGCATTGTATTCTTTGTGTTGTTTTGTTTAGAAACTTAGTTGAAATTTAAAGTTGATCTACAGACTTTATTCCCACCTTACATTTTGAATGCGCAGATGTGTCTACCACCTGAGAATTAGCCTAGTTACCAATGCAAATTGTACACTCCAAGTTTTATCTTTACAGTACCGACATACTTTCCCAGACTTGGCCTCTCTCACGTTCAGTATTATGTTAAAATTACCACTTTACGAGATATAAAGAATGTAAAGTGTAACAACTATAAATAACAGCTGATTCATTGCGAGGTGGTTTCACATCTGTTAGCATTATAACAGTAGTGATTGTATATGTAGGAGGTAAAGTGACCGCCACTTATGGGATTATCCGCTTCAAGCGTAAACTTAATGTGAAATTTATAAATAAAGCCTTTTCTTTCTCCTCCTGTTACAACTTTTTTATTTCTTTAATTCTTTTTGTATTGGAATTGTTTATTAGTGACAGATTTGAGTTGTTTAAAAACCTTTCGTCATGAATGCAGAACAGAGGTAAAAAAAAAAAATTTAGATGTGTTTTAATTAAGTTTTCTACATTGGAAAAACATAAAGTCGCACCCATCCAAGCACTAAAACTATATTTGTGTGTTTTGTATTTTTATACAAAAATTAAATACCATGATGGGACCCATTACATTAATATGAGGTACATAAAATATGATGAAAATGAAACATTGTTTTTATGTTTATAAAAACATATTGGTCTAGATAAGTGCCATAATGACAGCAATCAACTTGTTTTAAATGGTTGTGCCAAACTTAGACGCAATACAATATTGGTAAAACTTGGTTGTTTCCAAAACTAAGATACCCAAAACTGGGTAGCCTAATTACCATGTTGGTCCCATCTACTTGTTTGTAAATGATTTTTAAACACAAAACCACAATTTAATAATGCTGAAACTTTCTATTATTTATGTTTCCAAAAACAAAATATTGGGCTGAGTAAGAACCATCACGTTCTTTTTACATGGATATGCCACAAACTTTTTCCAAAACTTAAATATTGGGCTGGGTACGTACTATGATGAGCCCATGAACTTGATTTTAAATGGTTGTTGCATACATAAATACAATTTATTATTGGTGGAAAGTTTTATTCTTGGTGTTCAAAAATTGAATTATTGGCTTTGGTATGTACAATGAACTTCTTTTTAAGTGGTTATGCACACGTAAATGGAATATAAAATTACACCCCCCCCCATGCTGATGGTGCTGAACTTGGATCTAAACCTCATCGAAAGTGTCATTATTCATCTCAACGCCCCAGAAAACTATCTATTCGACACTAATATCGGTTGTTTTTTGTTATTTGTACATGTCACTCCTTTCCATCACACCCCTCGATGTTTTACCCTCACAGTATGTTTTCTTTTTCAGACTGTAAGTCATATGTGTACAAAGTTTGTAATTGTTCCAGGTGTTCCAGATTTATGTTAAACACACACAAACATACGTTCAATTATGTACAATTTATTATAACCATCTGCACGATAACTTTCAAATAACGTTTTGTACGATTTGAACGAAATTTGGGATACAACATTTTTATAAATTCTGAAATATGTTTTAATAAAGTTCGGTAACCAACAAGATCGGACAATCGGATTAAATATATTGACCGATTTTACCTTAAGTTAGGAAGGATAATTATTTGTCGACTTTTTAAATTTATTTAAATTGGAGAAAATACCAAGAAATTTAATTGTACTTACTTGGTATTTTACTATCCTATTTATAAAAAAAGTCTACAGTTTTGAAAATAAATTAGATTTTTTTTTAATGTATTAACAAAAGCCAACATGGTTTAAAGGAATTTCTTTTTAAACTAATTATAATTTCTTTTTCTGAGATAAAGGATAGATAATAGTGTAATACGTTTCCCCTTTCTCAAAAAAACAACCCCTTATTTTTGTACTATATGACAAAGAAAATATACACGTCATTGCATATCTATTAGGCATAATTTCTTCAGTGTTTGTTTGGAATATTGTAATTCTACCCAACAACGACCACCATCTGCACCACCTGGAAAGCACTATCAGCTTGCTGACCAGGGGACACGATTACCGCACGAGATTGTAAGGAAATAATGCATCATACATGTCACAAGTAACATCTGAAACATAAATTATATTTGATGTTAAGTGTTGAAACTTATGCAAACTTGTTGAGAGCGATCGTCGTATATCAAGAGGTATCCTGTAGTTTGACTTTGGCTTTTATTGCATCGTTTACTTAATGTGTCGGAACGATTTCTTGTAAATCATCAAGAGATAACATATATACTACTTTGGTGCAATAATTTTTTACACGTATGTAGTACTGTTATGTGTCTCGGTGTTATTTATCTCTAGGTAAAGAGAAGTGAGGGTGAAATTTTTATATTAAACAAAAAAATTAATATTAGATAAAAATGAAAGGCAAATCAGATACAAGTTAAGTAACAATCAATTGACAGTCTTATAATAGAGAAGTTGTTATTCTTAATTGGTTTACTGTGTGTTTTTATACGTAATAAAAATATAAGAAATTAAAAAACGTTTTAAACTTAACCTTTTTATATTAGGGATGTAGTTTAGGTATAATTTATCATTCTTAGTTTTGTGTTTAATGTTTAGGAAAGAACACATTTTTCTTTGTGAATTTATTACTTTCTATTGGATCAATTAATGTTTCTTTAAATATACTGAAAAAATCGAACGGGATCTACTTCTGCATATCTTAACTCTAGGAGAGATTTTTTTTAAAGGAAAATAATATCCCTCACAGGTTTAATAAAAATAAAACAGTAGGTTCTAAATGGAGATATTCCTTCAAATCTCGTTACCCAAAGTTAAGTTTAAAAACGACAACAAACCTGTCAGACATTCTGGATTTAATAAGCAAGAAGTCAATATATATATATATATATATATATATATATATTATTATTATTATTATTATTATTATTATTATTATTATTATTATTATTATTATTATTTTTAACTAAGACATGTCGTGTATGAAAATAATTTGAATGCGTTGATAACCTCCGACTATAATATGGTTTAAACAGTGCTTTTGACTTCCCTAAAAACGACAAAATTCTTGTTAAAAAGTAAAAACCATTCCTGCTTTTTTAATTAAAACAAATAATTAACAAATTGAAATTTGGAATTCCACCGGAGACTTTTGTACTAAAAATGACTGAACTAACAGCGAGATATTATTTTCATTTTGCAACTTTTATTTTGCTTATTTTTTTTTTAAAAAAAGAATTGCTTATTATTACATCCGATATATTTCTACAAACTTTTAATAATAGAAATCTAAAGAGTACATTCATAAATCGAGCAAGATAAATATTTACGGACCAGAAATACAATAATTAGAATACGAACTTTGAATTTCCTGGAATACCCACCACGTAAATATAAAAAAGTCTACACCTATCTTAGAATGTAAAAGTTAGATAAAAATTACTTAAACAAATCGTACGTGGAGTTCGGCGAATCTTAGCGAATCATGTACGTATTGATAAACTCATTTATATCCAAACTTTATTTTCTGCCTGGAAAAACACTTAGGTATAGGCTTTTTTATAATTTGCTTGGTGAGTATGAGTGGTAATTAATCTTCACATTCCACTAAACTTTTAACGAAATCGGTAGAGCTGAATTTGAGAAATTAATTTTTTTTATTGTTTATCAATAAACCACGAATCGGCACTGTTAAAAAGATGGCCAATACGATTGGAGGGGTGTGAGGTCTTTAGAGGTTATATTTATTCAAAATTGTATCAAAATATTTAGAGCCGGTTATAAGAATATCATAATTTTGTGTTATACAAAAATTAAGTTCCAAGATAAGGGCATAATATGTTCACATACCAAATTAGATTAAAATCAATCCAAGCGCGACGGTGCATACGATAGACAACAGAGAGACATAAATTCAAAAACCACTGCAACCAGGGAAACTCAAATCACATTGATTTTTTGACCCATCATTTAACTCTCTCTATACTAAGTAATGTGAGACAGTAAATGGAAAGGATTATGTTTAAATACATTAACAGCAGCTCCCAAAATTTTAATCTCCTGCCTGAGCCATCTTCAAGCATTGTAATCCTTAGGGCCTCACATTAGTGAGTACAGACTGACAATTGCGAAAGACTCAATCTGGATCTACACCTTTTAAAAATAATCTTGTGTTTGATCTCTCTCTCTCTCTCTCTCTCTCTCTCTCTCTCTCTCTCTCTCTCTCTCTCTCTCTCTCTCTCTCTCTCTCTCTCTCTCTCACTCTCTCTCTCTCTCTCTGTCCTATCCAGTTTCTCTTGAGCAACTCATGTTCTATTCCGACCCGACGTTATTAGAGTATTCGATGGTTAGTGGCCTTTATTTTACGCCCTTTTCTTCCCTTGTTTCATAACGCTGTGATGACCAAAAGGTTTTTCATCTTTAAAAAGGTAGATGTTCATCTTAATTTGTAAAAAAAAAAGTAACTTGAAAGTAATGATTGCCGTTTTAAATTTGTTTTGATCTGAGAAAAATTGAAATGAATCGTCTATAAATTTAGATCCCTATGAGCTCTCAATTTCGCCACTTTGTTTTACGTCTCTTCAATTTAAGCTTTCAATCTATCTATGTATAATTTTCATACGTCACGCCGTGTTCAAATTAGAGGGGGTGGAATATGATCATTCTGACACTTTCAATTTGGCCTAGCAAAAAAAAATTAATGATATATACATACATGTTCGTAATCAGAATAATTTCATGTTTATTTGATACCACGTGCATAAGATTTCAACTGAATAGTTTCCCTCACCTACCGAAGGTTATTATTTTTTGTTAGCGCTATATTTTTTTTCCTATACGTGGAACGATAAAAAAAATATAAACGCAAATTTTGAAATATACAGGATTTATCGTCTTGTCTGTGTAGACTGGTTTCGACGTACAGACAGATAGACAGACACGCACGTCTTTGTAAGGATCCTTGGTTTTAGCTACGAACCTTAATAAAATGGAGGGAACACCCACTACTTGGTACTATGGTTTCAACTCCAGCCTAGTAAGCTGTAAACAGATGTATTTTCACATGACAACTGCGTTCCTAAGTACAATACTTTCTACGCTGAGAGCTACTAAATGTACGTGAGTAAATTATTACACAAGGAACAACCTACACTCAATACAAATTGCCTATAAAATTAAAAACATTTAATATAAATTATAAACCACATAAGACACCGTTATGTTACATTAGCAATATAAAATGGCCACCCACAAACGATATAATAAAAAAAGTGAATGCATTTAATGCACGTTCAAAAGGTGTAAATGGTTCATAAATAGACTATAATTATATAATAGAGCACGCGGGTTTTGTTTATTACACAATAAAATATATAATTAATCGTTTTCGACCACTATCTGAAACTAATAGAGCACAATAGGCCGACAATTATCATTTCTTTAACGATTGAAAACGCCTCCTGTTATAAACAAATGTTTTAATTGCAGATTATTATCCAATCTAAAAACATCAGTCATTAATGATTTATAAAATCACGAAAGGCTAAAGGAACAATGCATAATCAACAATATTAATTCCTGCTACTATCGATAATTGTTAATCACGCCTGTATGTCTACGCACGCTGCATTCACTATTATTTTATCGAGGGACGTAAATCGAATGACGTAATCAAGTAGGTCGTTAACATCTTTAAATTGATTGCCTATTGGGTAATGAATATTGTTAGAAATTGATTATCGTTTGTACAAATTGATTTATATTTAAATTTAACGTTAAAAGTTGATCAAATAAATTGAATAGATAAGAGTAAATTAGTTTGTTTAAATATAACTGTATAGCTGCCGAGTAAGTGTCAAAGGCTATCTAGTTTTGTTTGGTCAATAGTCTTCTTGTGAGTAATTAAATACATAAAATACATGTATAAAAAAGGAAAGTATTTTTTTATAACCAATCATAAACTTAAACGTGTAATGTATACGCTGTTGTAAAACAATTATTTGTACTATTCTTTTCCTAAAATAGGTTATTATTACAAAGTTTATCTAGTTTTTAAAACTGTTTGAACCAAATAATAAATATAGAAATTATAATAATTGACTTGTGGGAAAGACCCCATGGTATGCTCCATAGCTATGTCTCGAGCTAAATTCCCGTAGTGGTCCAAAAGATGCGGTGTTGGTCCAACATTGTGGGAATTGGGTATTGTGATAGATAGCGAATTCTGGTTGTGAATACTAGAATTACGATGAAGGGATCTCGATGTGTTGTCCACACTGGAAGCTGTCTAAACTCTTCCAAAGCTCTTAAAGAAGTTTACAGTATTATCATTAAAAAAGTGATGAGAAATAAGCACAAAGTAGTTATAACTTAGCTTTCCATTTATTATCTTCTCTCCACTAGAACGTTTTCACTCTCCCTCATTTCTTGGAAAAGTATATTGACACTTCACATTAAAGATATAAATAAAACTACTGGTGTCGATATATTTCCAATCTGATAGGTTATCTTTGGATTATGTTAAATTAAAACAAACAATATTCTGAACGCAACACATGTACTTTTATTTTGTGCAAGATCGTAAATTTAATAAATAGTAAAACAGAATTACATTACGTACGATTGTCAGAACCGGAATTATTAGTATCAGCGTTTGTTATTATTAGTGCATTAGCATCATTGTTGTCCACCAGCTAAAATATGTTCGATGTAATATTTGTTATAATGTTATCAACTACTGCAGGTTGATAAGAGAAAATACATCATAAAAATGAGTAGCGGGAGGTTAACGGGAAAGAACCGTAAGTAATATAAAAAAAAAAACAGTGTATAATTTAAAATTATTTATGTGACTATTTTAAAAGTTTAATTTGTACTTTAGACATCAATTACAGACAAAGTTTAGTTCAGAATTTTAAAATAAGTTAACGACGAATTAAAAAAAGTGGTTAATTTTTTTCCAAATCCGTTCACAATAAAATAAAGTTTTAATTTACATGGTTGCTATTTTAAAATTTTAATTTTAACTTAAGTTATAAAAAAAGTGACAAATCGTTGACGATCAAAAAACAAAAACAAAGGGAGGGTTGAAGAACATAAAAATCTAACATTGTACCCGACATTATACTAATTTTCATACATCCCAATAGACAACATAAAACCAAAATTATTGGTTGTATTCTACTAAACAAATAATATATTTTATCCGAAGGAGAAAATTTGACATTAGCGGGAAGAAAAACAAGGAAACAAACGTGTTACGTAAAATTTCTTTTTTCTAACAAAAGAGAGATACATTTTTACAGCTATTTGTAATCGCCCAGTTTTAATAAATAAACTATTTTAACCATTTGCCAACTTTTAACAGTTTGCCATATCTGTTTTACTTAATGGACGTAAATCGATTTATAACAAGTCTTTAGTGTAATTTATCAATCTCCATGTATTGTTTTCATGGACGGGGACAGAACTACCAACGTTATAAAAATAAATAAATAGCAATGAAGGAAAATTTAATAACTGACGTCTGATTTGTCATACAAAATAAAATATTGATTTAAATACAACAGGTTACTTGTTCTGGCAAAATATAATTCTATGGTATAAGTAACGTCAAATTGCATTAAATAAGGTTTAGATAAAATAAATATTTGATCGACCACTATGATCTTCATCTAGGGATTCCAAAATATCACGAAACCATATTCTACTAAAATATTCCCTACGCTTATACGAAGAAAAACAAACCCAAACACTATATTTTTGTCCTACAAAAGAAGTGATAAATATTGCTGTAGTTAGAAAATTTGACATTCAAAAAAAAAAAAGGCAAGGAACAAACATGGTAAAATAAAATTTCTTTTCTCTCACATGTTAACGGATGGTGTTGATAGAGGTAGTAAATACTGTTTCAGTTATTCAACCTACGGTCTATAACCTACGGATAAATAATCTACTTCAACCATTTGACAACTCTTAACAAACGACCGTTTACAGCACACTTGTGGAGAGATGTATATCTTGTAATCATTTCCATAAATATTACAAAACGTACAAAATCCCCACTACTTTAGCCTACAAATATCAAGACTGGTTTGCGTTAACTCGAGATAGCTATTTATAATGCGGCCATAAACTCTGCACATTTGATGCATTATTTCCACGGTTCATAAAGTGATTTCATGGACGTCTCTACGGGAATTATCTTGCAATGTATTAGACAACATGGTCGTAAATGTTGGAGGATATTTTGTTACGTTTAAAGCTTAACTTATTCAAGTATTGTTTACTGTGATATAAATAACTGAAGATATTTGATTGTTATAAATCTATAGAGTTGCTGAGTAACTTTAGTGGTTTACTGTGAACGTATTGTAAATTGTTTTTTTACTGTAAAACTTTTTTTATAAACAATTCCCTTCAATATGATTTAAATAGGTATTGTTTTCATTTTCGTTTTTTATTTTGTATTCTGATCTATTATAGAGTATTATAAATAAATCCAAACTGGTTTACTAAACGTATATCCCAATTTATAATTAACAAAATTGACCATTTTCGGTTGTAAATTTGTTCTTAAGAAACGACTGTAATGTTCCTTTAATTTATATTTAGACTTGTAAGCTAATTTTCCCGCAAATCGTGTTTTTTAACCCAGATTAGGTGACAATTTACCACTAGTTACGTGCTAATTTAACCTTGATTTTATTTTAATTCCACCCTAGATTTGATACTAATTTACTCCTAGATTACGTATATATTTACCCCTCTAATGTATTCTAATTTGCCTCTTGTATATACAGTCGACTCTCGATAATTTGAAACTCAGGGGACCAGATAAAAAGGTCAAATTACTGAGAGTTCAAATAATCGAGAGGAAGAAAAGAAAAAATTCATATAAACGAGAGTTTGAATGAAATTACACGTACTGTACATATTTACAGTACAGTTTATATTTACTTTATTTTAATTACATTATTATTTATACATATTAATAGTACATAAATTTCATAGTAATTATTTACATTATTATACATATTATGTATGTAAGTAGAAATTTAAAACGTATTCAATGAAAAGGTCATTTACTGAAAATAGTAGTCGGTGATTTTCTTTTTAGTTAGCTACTTTCATCCATCATTGTCCAAATTATAGAGAAGCGTCTGTATGTTGATTTACCACTTTCTTAGATACTAAATTACCCTCAGCTTGCATGTAATTCACCTCATAGTTATGTGTTAATTCACATGAATGCATACTAATTTTCCCCTGGGTTTTTAGTTAATCCCTTTCGTTGTACATCAATTTACTTATTTATGTTAATTTACTTCTTGAGTGAATACTAATTTCTCTCTATATTACATAAACATTTAATGATAATTTAACTATAGATTGTAGGTGAATTTATCCCTAGATTTAGTGTTAATTTAGCCATAGATTGTGTATTAATGTAACCCCAAATTTAATGCTAAATTACTCTTAAATTGTGTACAATTTAGCCCTAGATTATTTGGTAATTTAATAGTCATTGTGCTAATTTAACACTTAATTGTATGAAAATGTACTCTTAATTGTGTATAAAACATAATCCTAGATTGTGTGGTTATTTAACCCTAGATTATCTGTATTGTAACATCAGATTATGTACAATTACACATCAGATTGTCTTTAATTTAACACCTAAACTGTATGGTAATTTATTTCTTGAATATGTGCAATTGAACTCTAAATTGTATGTCAATTTAACGCCCTAGATTATGAAATAACTTTCTAATAAACTTTGTGCAATTAACACTAGATTATACTAATTCCAACCCTAGATTATGCTAATTTCACCCCAGATTTTATGCTAATTTACTTCTAGATAGTGTGCAATTTTTAACTCCTTAGACTGTATGCTAATTTAACCTTAGCTTGTATGCTAGCCTTAAACTAAAAATTATTACCTCTTTGGTAGAGGCATCAAGAACATTTATCAAAACGAAGAAAAGAAAAAAGGCTACCTCATCAGTCTCCTTGTATGCCACTGTTTCAATATAAACAAAAAAGTAAGACTCATCTGTTGAGATAACTTGAATGTTGAACATACATGAGTTAACTGACGTGTAAAACATCATTAGTCTTAGTTGGCCATTAACCATTAGTTGATGATTTACTTCTATATTGTGTGCATTTTAACACTAGATTATGTGCTAATTTATCTTTAGAGTGTGTGCTAAATAAAACCTAGTTTATGTAATAATTTAACTGTAAATTGTGTGGCAATTTTCTCTATATTATATACTAGCTTAACCCGAGAATGCATGCTAATTTACCCTAACTTTTATCCTAATTTACTCAAGGTTGTATGCTAATTGATCACCGAATTCTATTACAACTACAACTTAAGTCTAGATTGTGTGCTAATATTCTCAGACTTATTTTTACTCAGACTGTATTGTAATATTTACTCCAGACAGTGTGTTAATCACACTATAGGTAAGTCCTGTTGCCGAACACACAAGAGCCTATCTACGATATTAAATCATATATTTTGCTCGTTGATACTCTATACTCTTCAAAAGTACGTTTTTAAATTTTATAATCTGATAAAGTCAAGGGGACGTCCTTCTCCCTATTTTCTTAGATTAGCAGATTTAATATTTTAATTTTTAATATAATATTCTGTACATTATTAGAACAATGTAATAAATATTTTCCCTCTCTAATATAAAAACAAATGTAGTTGTTTCTCTATCTTGTAGTTATTTCTAATAAATCTATGTTGTTGCGTGATTAATGTACTTATTTTTTTATCTAATTTGGGTTTTCCCGTATATTTCTGTTCTAATAAAAATATGTATAATTGATAAACAAAAACAGTAACATTACTACTATTTTTATTGTATTTTTTTCTTTTAATTTGTCAACGATCTCTATATGGTTCTTTGTTTTTATGTTAGTAAGTATGTTTTCAACATTAATCTCTTCTCTTTGAAAGGTAAGACACAGACATTGTCCAACATCCTCTTTGACCCCTATATAATATATTTGTAAATATTGATAATACTCGCTTATCAGTTCTTATTAAGAAGCTGTAGGTGAGATGCAGTTTGCATGAGTCGTGGCTACCAGTGGCCTACTTGGCAACAGAATAAAATCTACTATTCTGTTGCGGAGGGAGCTGGCATAATCCAGCATGCCACTTTTGCCAGTTTTGAGTAGGCTGCAAAAATACAGAGTGCAGTCACAGGTAAACTCACTAGCATGGTATTTGTAAGGTAATCACATCCTTCATCTACACTTCAATCAGGGTTCCTGAATGATCTGTCGCGAGGTTATCTCTATCTGAACTTTGTCCAATCCAGGTTTTTAATCTCCCTTATCTAAATATCTGTTCTTTCACATTACATTTTCTCGACATGTTCAAAAGCTTATCAGCTTGGTACATGGAAAACCATTCCTGAATCCTTGCCCTACGCGATAGGGATACCAGGAAGAAAGTTGGTGGTTTTTAGTGAGTAAGAACGCATTATAAAGATACCGGATTCCTTTTGTCGTTTTGAAGATTTCCAACCTTCTATGAAAATAAAAATCAAAGAACTTATTTGATGACTTCAACTAAAAATGACGACTTAATTGTTTAAAAGTTATCTTATTGGTGTGTTTTCTTATACAAATTGGTGTTTTCATGAGTTATTGATAATATCCAATTAAAAAGTTAACCAACACAGATTTGACAAAAAATACCATAACATAAGATAAATCGTTACAATATCAAGTAATTCACATAAGTAAATTAACGTTGAAATATCTTCAGTTAACGTTTCTTAAAAGTTAAACGTGGCAACTAAAATACTTAACCTATAAACTTTTTTTTATTTATTTCCATGATGAATTCTTTTAGAATTACTTTAGGATTTATTTCGTCGTATATATCACAAAGGATAACATGTTTGTTCTCTTCACAGGAGCTACTACTCGTAGAAGCGTAGAATGTCACGATTACCGAGGCACATGCTCAGCTCGTGCCGCACGTTCTTCTCTTCTTTCACCGCCATCTGATATCAAAACCGTTTCACATTCATAAATATTTGCATAGCGTTGGAAATTTAATAAATATTGACTGCAATTATTATGCATTCCGAGTTATGTGGGACAACTAGTTCCGTGCATCTGTCCATCACTTCTTCTATAAACTATTGATCTTCAATGAAATTTAATACACTGTATTTTAAACAATTTTGTTACCAAAAAACATAACTATATACAACGTATTTTAAAACCATTTGAAATTACGTAACATAATTAGTACGATTTACTAAAAAACATTTCAAAAGGCCTTCTAGTTGCATTATTAAATAGAAGGATTCTTTTCGATTGCAAAGGTCAATAGGCGCTCACAAAAAAATTGTGTCCAATAAAACATCGCAATTTAAAAATATTATTAATAATAAAAAATTAATGTATTTTAAAAAAAAAAAATTTTGCCGGGAGATGATTACTATAAATTAACAGTGATTAGCTTTAGTGAAAGTTGACGAGGTTTGTTTGGAAAAACTATGCACAGAAAACACGAATTTTGCAAGTTGTGTTTTTTTTAGTATATTAAAAACATACGAGTATAATCGATGCAATTTAAAACAACCATTTAGAGTATTATAACAAAACTATATTTCAAAATTGTGTCTAGTGTAATAGTTTGGCCATCCTCTGTATATTATTCGATATATAATCACTATTCAATAAACCCTTACTATGCCCCAGACATTATTTGGATGAAATTTTGTGTGTATTTATGCATATATGCATCTTTTAACTCAAGGCTTTATCGAAATAATAATAATAATTGATATTCAACATATCTCGAAATGTGAAAAACGTCCCGAGATGCAGTTTAAAATAAACAGCATGGACATGAGTGTTGGAAGGAATAGGTATGATGCTTTAAAACCTGGTGAGTATACAAAGCAGAATAAGCTCCATTGGAAGCTACAAACGAGGCAATAATTAAGAAAAGGCAAGCCAAAAGGAAGCTGGAAGAGGTAGAGAGCGAGGACACAATCCAATATGGAGCTGGAGCTTTTTTAAATTATGTATGTTATTATATTTAATACTTGTTTACTTAATGGGAATTTGCCGAAACTTGCATTTTTCAACTTATGTTCCTGTATCTCCACTCTCCAAAGAGATACAGAGTTGAACTTTTTACATCTTTTTCAGAATATTATTACTGAGCTCCTGTACTATAATCATTTAGATATCTATTTTAAAAGCTGAAATAAAAAATATGTAGAAAACAATAGTAAATTTATAAAAATCTATAACGATTTAGGGTTTTGATTCTAGTTTCGAATCTTTTAACATAATCTAATATAAAACTGTACACATTTCATCTCTCTATCTCTACTAGAAGTTGAGTTATAGGAGCATATATATATTGCTGTTTCTCCCATTTAAAATGCATTAAATGCTTCCCGACTAAATTCGCACCTTAACATCTGATTTATTATAGTAGCCATACAATAAATTGTAGGTTAGGTTAAACAATTTATTCCACGAAAAATTATTATTATTATAGACACATTATTTCTATTATTCACATACATATCAAATGTTACGTTTTTCATGTTTTATGTGCCAAAATTAACCCAAATATTCACGATATATAAGTTCAGAATAACAGCCGAAATATTACCATTTCATTCTGTAAATACAAACTTTGGTTCTGAAGAGTTTTTACGATATGTATAAAAAATTATTTTCTCAGAAATGACTTTCCCTATAGTCCAAACCATAAAACGTTTTAGGTATCAAATCATTTTTTAAAACATAAAAGCACAAAACTTTTAATATAAATGTGTATCATGAAATGGTTTCCTTCTCAACCACATTTTACTAAATAACTCCCCTTGAATTGATTACACGTTGCAAAGAATTTCAAAGATTACTCATGTTTTTGTTCTAACATCTTGTTAATCTGTGATTAATAGCAGTAGAAAGTCAAATTAAAATTCTAACTTAAAGTTAACCTTAGCAGACAGTGATGTCAGACTATAAACGCCCCTTGTTAACGAAGAGGAACGGTGAAGAAATCAATGAGGCTGTGGGCGGAGTTTAGTTGAACAAATGTCATTTCTCATCGTTTTAAATATCAGTTTGAATACGACTTCGTCTTTGAAGTATCATGCATTGTGTCTGTGCTCATTAGTACTCGTTCTCACATTTAGAATATTGTGATAAAAAAAATAGCACAGAAATATTGCATAAACTTTTTCAGACGCACCATCAATAAAACCAAAGGTGAACCGAAATAATATTCGTTTCTAATACTAATCTCCCATCAGCTTTTGTAAAATTGGTATAAAAACTCTTGAAAGATTGTTGTTTAAATAGAGCCTAAACTATCCTTGCTTGTGTCATAAAATCGTTTTATTCTGTAATCATATTTGACAAATATTTGACATATTAAAGTAATTTTCTTTTTTTTAAATTATACCTAAATCGTAATTTTCTTTTATTTACTAAATCGCACTGAATTCAGTAAAAAAAATCTTCACATTTTACAAAATGTGTACATAAAAAAAAATTAGCTCCATAGTCGATTTTTATTTGTTTATCAGCTGAATACCCGTGGTTCTTTAGGTCATTATCAGAAAAACATTTAATAGGGTAGAAACTAGTACAGGGTAGCTAATTATGCTACTTGATGTTATGTAACAGAATATAATAACATCAATTTTGTTTTAATTAGATTGATGCAATAAAACATAAATATAAAATAATAAGACACGAAGTAAAAGTAAACAAAGAATCTGAAACCAAGTAAAGGGTACTTGTAAAATAAGAATTTATTTTGGAATTACTTGTCAATAAATATTCATAGCTGACAACACAGTATTAAACTGTGCACATATTATAAACTTAGTTTAACAGGATAAAAATATTATCAATTTTAAACGGATCGTTGAAATAGTTTATACTGGGAGTAAATACATTACATTAAATTGCCAATACCATTAATTGTACTTATTAATTTACCAATACATGTACTGGTAAATTAGAATACATTATACGGGTAAATATATACGTAATCTAGGGGTAAATTAGTATCAAATCTAGGGTTGCATTAAAATAAAATCAAGGGAAATTAGCACGTAACTCGTGGTAAAGTGTCACCTAATCTGGGTTATAAAATACGATTTGCGGGAAAATTAGCTTACAAGTCTAAATATAAATTAAAGGAACATTACAGTCGTTTCTTAAGAACAAATTTACAACCGAAATTTGGTCAATTTTGTTAATTATAAATTGGGATATACGTTTAGTAAACCAGTTTGGATTTATTTATAATACTCTATAATAGATCAGAATACAAAATAAGAAAACGAAAATGAAAACAATTCCTATTTAAATCATATTGAAGGAAATTGTTTATAAAAAAAGTTTTACAGTATAAAAAACACACAATAAGTTCACAGTAAACCACTAAAGTTAGTCGGCTACTTTATAGATTTATAACAATCAAATATCTTCGGTTATTTATATCACAGTAAACAATACTTGAATAAGTTAAGCTTTAAACGTAACAAAATATCCTCCAACATTTACGACCATGTTGTCCAATACATTGCAAGATAATTCCCGTAGAGACGTCCATGAAATCACTTTATGAACCGTGGAAATAATGCATCAAATGTGCAGAGTTTATGGCCGCATTATAAATAGCTATCTCGAGTGAACGCAAACCAGTCTTGATATTTGTAGGCTAAAGCAGAGGCGATTTTGTACGTTTTGTGATATTTATGGAAATGATTACAAGATATATATCTCTCCACAAGTGTGCTGTAAACGGTCGTTTGTTAAGAGTTGGCAAATGGTTAAAGTAGATTATTTATCCGTAGGTTATAGACCGTGTGTTGTATAACTGAAACCGTATTTACTACCTCTATCAACACCATCCGTTAACATGTGAGAGAAAAGAAATTTTATTTTACCATGTTTGTTCCTTGCCTTTTTTTTTTTGAATGTCAAATTTTCTAACTACAGCAATATTGATCACTTCTTTTGTAGGACAAAAATATAGTGTTTGGGCTTGTTTTTCTTCGTATACGCGTAGGGAATATTTTAGTAGAATATGGTTTCGTGATATTTTGGAATCCCTAGAAGAAGATCATAGTGGTCGATCAAATTAATGTTTGAATAAATAATTTATTATTAAACCAATTTTATTATAGAAATATTTATTTTATCAAAAACTTATTTGATGCAATTTGACGTTACTCATACCATAGAATTATATTTTGCCAGAACAAATAACCAGTCAGTTATTAAATTTTCCTTCATTTCTATTTATTTATTTTTATAACTTTGGTAGTTCTGTTCCTTCATGAAAACAATAGATGAAGATTAATAAATTTCACTAAATACCTGTTTATAAATCGATTTAAGTCCATTAAGTAAAACAGAAATGGCAAATTGTTAAAAGTTGGCAAATGGTTAAATTAGTGTATTTATTAAAACTGGGCGATTACAACTACATATCTGTAAAAATGTATCTCTCTTTTGTTAGAAAAAGAAATTTTATGTTAGCATGTTTCTTTCCTTGTTTTTTTTCCGAGAATGTCAAATTTTCTCCTTCAGATAATAAATATTTGTTTAGTAGAATACAACCAATAATTTTGGTTTTATGTTGTCTATTGGGATGTATGAAAATTAGTACAATGTGGGGTACAATGTTAGATTTTTATGTTCTTCAACCCTTCCTTTGATTTTGTTTTTTGGAAGCTGATCGTCAACGATTTGTCACTTTATATATATGTTTCATATGTAAAACAGAAAGTTAATATATGCGTTTTTAACAACCGTTGTGGAAACATTTTGTCGCTTTATTTTGGAGTAACATATTGAATGAAACATAGTAAAACCGTGTTGACCATTTTACTATAATCCAATTAAATTTAAAGTTACGATGTGTTTATTTAGCTATATATATATATATATATATATTTATTATTTTATGTTAAAATATTAATATAAGTACCATTTATTAAGGATATTAAAGATCTTTACAAGTGTAGTATTCAAAATCTACAGTTTAACCATTATACCCCTTTAAAAAACTATTGTACTCTGCAACTATTTTGTAATTATCCTACTGATATTTTTTTTTTGTAATGAACTTTTTTCACTATTGGTAAAGGCTAGCTTATGTATGAAGCAGAAATAAATTGTGACCGATAAATAAATCTACTGTAAAATTCGAATCTTTCCCCCCCCCCTTATCTTACATTTTCCCCAATAAATAAATAATTTTTCTGTTCTCATATTAAATATTTCCTGAGACTAACGGTGATATTTGTCTGGAACTCAACAATTTTGTATTTCCTATCAGAAAAGACGAAAAATATATACTTCCAGAAAAGATTGTATACGTGACAATCTGGAATACGAAAGCATTTTCATTCGACAAATATTTTATTCTTTAATAGAGTCGTTTAAATAGGAAGTAATGATTAAGTATTCAAATTGTCCGTTACTCCGCTCGCTTTATTGGGATAGGGATAAAACTACAAAGCAGCAAACTGTCACACATGATTAATATATCTCTTTATCACAAATGTTCAATGTGGAAACATAATTTAACGATTGAGAGCTTACGAACATTTCCATAAGTCATTTTGTTGTAAAAGTGACTAAGTTAATTAAATGCAAATAAAAATTGTTAATAAAAAGATCATCAGTAAAAGTTTAGTCTGGGTGAATTGTATTCAGGTGGCGCTGGTTAGGTTAGGTTAGGTTTCATCTCACAATGAAAAATAGGGGGGGGGGGGATTTACTTGTATAAAGTGGCACGAAATTACTCCTATGAGGATTAGTGGGCAGATGACAACTAAAACGAGTGGGCAGGATTACGAGAGAGATGACACTAAAACTCCATGGTTTAACAGCCATGAAGGAAGGGACTGTGTCTGCTATACGGAGTAATCTGTTGGTATCATATCCAATTGGCATCTTGACCAGAGTTCGCTACCCTTTGTAGCTTTCCTCTGTACCTCATTATGCTAGGTCAATACCGTCATTTATTGATCCAAAACGGATTTAACACAGAATCTTTCACTCTAGAAGCGAGAGTACTAACCACTAGACTTGTTAAAACAAATTTCAATTAATGGTCATAATACTGATCCCAATTTTTCTATATAAATATTGAATGTTTGATTATTGATTTTGAACGTGCATTGTGAATATCTATACAGGGTGTTTCGTAACTCAAGTTAAATACATTAAGGGATTGTTATTGGGAGTAAAATAAACACAGAATGAACAATCATTTGTTTGAAACAAAATTAGTTGTCTATCTGTCCGTCAGTATATGTTTTGTACAATATATATATATATATATATATATATATATATATATATATATATATATATATATATATATATATAAGTTTAGAAATAAATTAGACATCAAGTCTAAATTTGGTAAACACATTTAATATGTGACCTTTTAACAATGTTCCAAAAATCACGTCCTTGCGAATATATCGAAAACCGTTTAATTATTAAAATTTACAAAAGACCAAAATATTCTCTTTTGAATGACAACAAAATAGTTTTTGTTTTTTACTGTAACTGAAAATATAACCGAGCTATTATCAAACAACATAATTTCTTGGCAATTGTCTACAAAACCTAAAATTAACCTACAACCAACATATTTTTGAATTATGATGTTTTTAATAGTAATAAAAAAATCTATTGATTAGTTCACCATGTTGTATTGTCATAGTTGCTCATGGCATTAGGCGCCTTGTAGTGTGTATTGTATTTTAGAATTAATTATCAGTTGTTTCTTGAATGAAAATAATTCACCCGTCAGCTGATTATTATTCAATTCACTTACTTCATTGTTGATAACGTTGCTTGTAACAACCGATAAACAATCGAGTAGTGTCGTTGCTTTTAGAACAGTTTATCTAAAGTTTTCGTTATGCTTTAGTAGTTGTCATGGAAACAACTAAATTATTTTTGGCACTTTACTATTATGCTCTGTACATGTCCAACCAACTTCAGATGTTTCACCTTTATGCTTCCTATTAAAACCATTTCATTACTAAGCTTCAGTTGGTCCTTTTTACCAGTTTTTTTTCTCTCTACCTCTTCATAAGTCTTTCACAGCACATAATACTTAAAGACTCTATTTTTATTTATGTTATAAATTCAAGGCATTTACAAGTTGTACTAACATCGCTATTGGATTAAACGACTAGACATTATGAAATAGACTGTCATTTGTAATACGTTGTACATTTAAGGTGGCATAAATTATTATTATTACTAAAAATCACAAGCACAATTTACTATTTTTGTGTACTAATGTACATTTTATTTGAATCTTTCGGTACGAGAAAAAATGTCAGTAAATAAAACCAAAATTCCACAATCTCAATAATAAACAATCACAAAATAGTACATATATTTTCGACAATTTAATAGAATCTCGACTTTTTTGAACCATCCAAATTTATTAATGCAAGCTAAAATATATAAATTTGCCCAAACATTGTACAACAATTTATAATTACGTATTACTTGATGTATTTTCAAAATGAGTATCTCATATCTTAGGAATTAACGAACCATGAAACGGCAGCCAATATAACCCAGAGCTCTAGTAAGTACTTGTTAGTCTAACGAGGATTCTTAAGACCACCCAGAAGTTTAACAAATTAGAGTCTTAATTGCAATACTTAAACGACTGTTAATAATTCCCGACGTTTAGCTTCCACAGAACGGCCTCCGGTGATCCAGAGCTTGTTTGTTTGTTAATTAAGAAATAGTTTGTATTAGTTGCGAGATTTGTAACAGTTATTATGGAATGTATGAACGTAGACGCCATTAACAGGCGGTTTGTCTTTAACTAACGAGGAAGCTAAACGTTTAACAAGTAATTTAAGAGAAAATAAATACATTCTTAAAAGTCAATCAATCTTCCTCGTGTCACAAAAGTTATCGGTATTTTTCCCTCAAGGACGGGTGTAAATGTGTTTTAAGGGTTTCAAATTGTGTGGCGAATTCAATTATTTTATACGAAAACGTAATATTATATTTTAATTCAAAGATTGATAGCAAACTTCGTAGATACCAATCTAGGAGGAAAAAATGAGCGCGCCACTCGGCAAGAAAAGGAACCTTGAGATTGAATGGGGAAATGGTTTAAAGGAACAGTGTGTAGAGCTATCAGTAAGACGAGTAGGAAAGTTTTTTCGGCAGGATCGTTTGTATAGTTTTTGAATAAAATATTTTCTCTCTTTATCATGGGTTAAGCATTTAGCAATAATTAAGGATATAGTCTTAATATTAACAATGTAGTGGCTTTTATTTCATATTTAAGTATATTACAATTAGACCTAGCCTAACTATGCCTATTATTAACTAGGTCTACTATTTAGTTCATCAAACTAGCAGGATCATATATTGTTCGTTTCGTTATTAAAACCAATTTGCAAATTATTTAATCGTTTCGTATCTAGTTTCTCAGGTCTAATTAGTGCAAAAGATTTTGAGGAGTAAAATTGTTTAAATTTTTGTTATATAACACATAATAAGTAAAGACTAGAAAAGGTGTTTTAGGTGGTAAAAAATGGGAACTTTTTCCTCTTGTGATTTTTTCGAGAAAGAACAATTTCTGAGATACAACCGAATGAAAAAGTTCAAAAAGGAAGGGAAAGGAAATGGAAAATTATCCATTTAAACCATTAAAATAAAACTACAAGATTTTATTTCCTTTATGACTTTATGAAAAGGAATGGAGTTTTTAACGGGTAAACTAATAAATATATAATACAAATGATATAAACTTATAACAATGTTTAACAATCATCTGGTATCTATGGTTTCTAAGGCAAACATACAAACACTCATTTTTTTATTATTTGTTGTTGTTTTCTGATGGGCAGACGTCTGATTATTGCTTTCTGTTTTTCTACTGTTTGTCTTGGTTGCTGGCTTGTATACAGTTTTGAGAATTATTGCGAAGAACACGGACTTAATCCTGACGAAGAGGAAGAAGATTGAGTAAATTCAGAAGGAAATAAAAAAGTGAATGAGAAAGTATACATTCAGAACAAAACAATTTTTAGATAAGATTTGATAATTTTTGAAACTCATAAAGTAAAACTTGACAGTGTACCTACATATTTCAACACAAGAACAAGTATCTTGTATAATTTGTTTCGCTCCCGTCAATAATGAAAAGTGCGAATATCGTTTCTATTTAAAGTGTTTTTTTTTAAGTAAAACAATGTTTCCACAAAATAAATATTGCGTACATTTTTTTCATAAATATAATTTTATGTACTATTTATAAACATTTAAGATGGTAATATTATTTTGTTAGTGTATTCGTATTTGAGATATACAACTATTTACATGTATTAAACAATAATTCTTCAAACTATTTACTGGGTGCTTTCAAGGTACTAAACCAGCTTAATCATACAATCCAAAAGATGCAGAGCTATACAAACCGAGATGTATATTGTCAATTCACAGCAGGACTGCGTCCTTTTTACGCAAGATCGGCGAGATTGTGGTGATTCCGAATCTGAAGCGGTTCAAACGTCTGGTCAAATCGAATAACCAGGGTTGACGTTCGCCGCAAGATTCTCACCCATCTAGTTAATGCCGTATATTGTATAGATTTCTTGACAATGAATTTACCCACGTTGAGACGGTTTGGAAAAAGCCAAAAGTCTCAAGTCAATTTAAAACAGTTTAAATTCCCGCGATAAAGCCATGTAGATGGGGGACGAGGAGGAACGATGACGTCACGCCAACAGGTGCTAGACACTGCATGTTGATTCGTGAAAAGTCACTCGGCCTCGTTTCTTATTTTATTAAAATACTAAATTATTAAAATAAATTAATGTTCAGTAGAATCAACCGATAAATAATATCGAAAAATAAGTTTAAAAGCAATTAAAACAAAAAAGTTATTCAAGTTTTTATAGGGGCTCAAAAACCTAAAATTTGGAAAAAACTTAAATTCAAAATTCAAAAAACGTAGAGTCATAACTCATAGGGGAACTAACAATAATCATAAATAAAAAATATGAATTAATAATAATAAACAGGTGAGAATGGACTTAGAAAGTCATTCTTGGGGAGATTTTTGGAATTTTTGAGTTGAAGGGGGGATTATTTAAAAAATAATAATAAGTACTATTGAAGAGACCACAATAGGGCACAATAATATGTACTTAGAATCAAATTTGAAAATAAAATAAGGGAGATATAATAATTACAAAAAGTAAAACTTTAAAGCCCAAAAGCGGTTAAATTAAAAGTTAAAGGGGAGAAATAACATTGTAATTATAGATATCTATTATGTAAAATCGTAAAACATCAAAGCAGAAATGATAATATATAATGGGGGGGTTTTTATGAACAAAAACTTATACGATAAAAACTTTGGGATTTCAAGGACGTATAACTCGAGAACAAAACGAGTTACGTGAAAAGTGCAAACAGAGTTTTACGTCATAGTAGAAGAGGAACAAGATTTCGTCAAAAGAATTTTGATAAAGGACTTATCTCAAAATTTGAAAAGAATTTCGGGAAAAGGGCGATAACTCGCAAACGAAGCGCAGTAGAACGATGAATCAAGTTCCACAAGACCCACAAGATGGAGAGGAAGAAGAATCCGAAAGGAACTTTAAAATCGGTTCGAGCGTTCGAAAGTTATAGCGAGTTGAACGAAAAAACGACCAAAGTAGAAATTTTCATGCAAAAACCTGTAAAGTGGCGCGCGCACCCTCAGTAGGAATCTAAATTCTGAAACATTATATTGCCAACTTGGATCACAGATAACGTTGAAGAATAAATACAATAAATTATTAATTAAAAGGTGTTTTAATTAATAATAAAGGAAGAAAACTAATCATTAGTCAAAAAATATGACTAATAAAATATATAGTGTAAATATTTCAGACCAAAAGGGCCTGAAAACACGTAATAAGAAGAAAATACCTTTTTCCCTAAAAGGGAGGAAAATTGGCTCCAGGAAGTGGATTAATTCCCACGGAAAGGGAGACCGTAATTTATCTTTCGAAAGAAGGATACTTTTTGATTTGGAATCGACGCAAAGTGGACGTTTCTTCTGCAACCGACTCTGAGCTGAGAGGAAAATTCAACTGTCACTCTACTTAACTGGACTTAGAATAATTTCTACTCTTATCGAACCTCAAGGCAACTTAGAAGAATTCGATACCAGCATTCAACTACATAGCAGCTTACAGACTCTGGATCGAAAATATCATATCAACATCAGCCTAATTATACAACAAATTCCAAATCCAACTAGAACTTCTAATAAAGTGTGAAGGTATCTTATACTTAAGGAATAATTCGCAAATATTAACTTCATTTCAAATATAACGTCATTAGGGGAATTATTAAAAATTAAATTCATTTTTATACTTCTGCTTTGGTGTTGTAAATAATTAACAATTAAATACGACTTTTTCAGTACAGGAAAAACTGTTTGTGGTTCTGTCTGAAAAGTCAAGCGTTTTTATTTTTGTTTAGAATATAGAAAATATTACATTGGTAAATTTTGTCAAATATATAAATAGTTGTGTTGTTGTTTAATCAAATTTTTGGTGTTGTTAAAAAAGGTTATGAATTCAACATTTTACTGTGCAAAAGAGAAAAGAATATATAAATAATTCATTTCTAAATTTTGTTGTGTTTTCAATATATATCCATTCTGTATATGCTATTAACCTTGTTTAAATATAAATCTTATATGTGTGCTCTGGTAATATAATTTGAAAATTTTAAAAGTTATCATCAGAACTTAAGAGCCGATTTCTCCCAAAAGGCACGACCTTGGAGAGAGAGAGTGTTAATCTTAAGAAAAAGTCAAATAATCGAGCATTGAGATAAAATTCAGGGAATTTTGCGTAAATTAAAAGTTGGTAAGTTTATGAGGACAAGCTCATACTTACTAGAGCCAAGAGTTGCAAAATCTTTGATTGAAAAAGGTAAAAGTGAGCATCTTGGCCTTGCCCGCGCTTGCTCTGAGCAGAAAGGTGGTTCGCCCAATCGGTGGTGATCGTACAGCGAGTTTAAGAGTTCGTGATAAATAGCGTTCCAAAAAGGGAACAAAGAATCTTAAAATCGTGAGCGAAAGTAGGGTGGTAAGTGACGTTGCAACGAGAAAGGGGCACGAACTTACACACCACCGAAAGGGAAGGGAGCGGAGCGTGGCAACGTGGGGAACAAATTACTTTGCAAAATGGAATCGTATTCAAATCAGGTAAGTAAAGAATGTGTTTTAATTTGTTGTGTTTCATATGTACGGAGATATTGTCGATGAAACTATGATATATTTCTCGCAGAAAAAATTCAATTTATTAATTTTTTTACGGAAATTTCTAACCTTAAACAGTAATTACTAACCGTAAATAAAAAGAACAAATCGTTCAATTCAAACCTTACATTACATAATGATTTTCAGATATAAATTAGGATTAACTTCCACAATAGATCTTTCTGAAGGATGACAAGCTTTAAAGATTCAAGCTGGCAGCAAAGAACTGCAATCGCAAGTACAAACTTGGTATCACCGGGGGGGGGGGGGGGGTTTCCGCTTTTCCCAAGATCTGTAAGAATTACTAAAATTGTTTAGTCATATTATAAGGAAATAAAACATCTTCATCTTCTTCTTTAATTTGGTACAAACTATCCTTTTGACACAAAACAAAATTGATGATTCGATGCTCCTATACTACCCCAGAAAAACTAGAACTTCAGAACTCTCCTGCCACGTTAGCATTGAGGAACTGTGTGCCCTTTTGTCAAAAATTAATGGATCTCAGTCATTTCCCAATCGAGGCATTTATATTTTATGATCATATGGTCTGAAATTCCCTCTTATAGTTCAGAATTCCTGGACAGACGCTCTTCAGTGAATACATTCAACCTATGCAGTTTTCTCATGCCGCAGTTCCCTGTAACAAACCCAATCGCCCAAACGAGCGATGAAATTTCTGAGAGGGGCCCGAAATGAGTCTTTCCTCATCCTGAAACATGAGCTACCTTCTCTCGTGAGCTTTCTGTTCCCGAGTGCAGACGACTTGCATCGCCAACCATTGCAAATACCATAGAACGACTCACCAGTGCTGACGCTTTGTTGGCCAGCATCCATTAGTGCATTCATGTCTACTAATCGCAGCATGTTCAGGAACCAAAAACAGGATAATAGTGCTGAGACGCCAGCCCCGCCAGCCGTGATGTGATTTAGAAGGAATCAGAATAGTTGTAAGACGCCTGACTGTCTGTAGGGATAAACATATCTTTAAGCTTGTACCCGAGTCTCTATTTTTTCTGAAACATTCCATTAGGGCAGTAATTTTTGAGTAAAGAAAGCATTGACTCCTGCTCATTGACTCCCTGGAGTGCTGCACCTGTTCTTTTTTTAACCGTCCGTAAACTACTCATCCATTCTTTTTTAGACAACAAGGAATCTTGTAATACCGTAATATCAAGTTTAATAGTTATTCAAAGTTCTAATCAATAATCAGTGAAATATACAAGAAAAACTTTCAGAAAATTTACAATTAATATTTGATGAACAATAATGATTTTCATAAAAAAAATCACTTCAATAAGGGGGCATTTCAAATATGGAAAGACCTTATTAGCACGACATGAGGAAATTTCAAATTCCCTGCGCTATAAACGATAATCATACTATCAGGGAGTGAAGTGGTTTAAGTAACGGGTATCCTAATATCTATGTAGATAAATGTGGATAAATTATCAACGAGTTTGTGTGCTGATGATGATTTAATCGTTGAAACTAAGCCTTGCTGAAATTATTCCTTCTTGTACAAATTAGTGTCAATATGCCGGAAGAAAATGTAGTAGAGATAAAAAGAAAATAATTGATAAAAGAGACACTTGAGCAACTTTATTATTTCTCCCAACTTCGATGGTGGTAGCCTCCAGCAACAGCTGATTACAGTGTCTCTACTTTATGTAATGTAAATACGACTAACAGAAACGATGTTATCAGATAAACTTCTTCCTTTCAATGTAAGATTAACAAATGAACGTTGTAATTTGTACAAATAACATTAGATTGTGTAATTTGCACCATTAGTTGTCTGGAACGACCCATGAGTGAAGTAATTGCGGAACAAAGTCGTTCAAAGGTGATGAAATGAAGTCATTGTTTCGAGCAAGGTGTTATTTTGTCTCGTGCACACCAGCTGACACACCTTTGATGAGGTTAATCTCAGCTGATCAATTTGCCACAATGCATGTTGGTTGTATGAGTTTTGTAACCTGAGGCTTTGCAAATAAAACTGTGTTCGTGTGCGCGTTTCCCCTTGGAAAGCAAAAAGCAAAAATGTTGTATTTATCAATTATTTACTTTTAAGAGATTTGTAACTTGTAAATTTGTAACTTTAAATTGTATGGCTAAAGACATTTCAATAGATAAGGAAGTTCACTCAAAAACGGATGCATGTTGAAAATTAAATCAAATAAACACAAAAATAACTTTCAACACTTTATTTCAACACGTTTTAAAGAAAGAAAAGTCATCATCATGATCACTTGATTTGATAATGACTTAGTGACAGAAACATAATCTTCTTGCAAATAAAATTTTTATTTTGGAATATTATGCATTTTCTTTTATTTTATTAAAGTACATGGAATATGAACAGATGATTCTCACACATATTTATAAATCCAAAACTTTTCTAAAAAAGGAAAAAGAAAGTATTAATCATTATCGTAATTATTGTAAAACTTAAAAGGAACCCTAAAGCCGTCTTAAGAGGTGGAATATTAAAACCAGCACATGCTATAATCAAAATTTTCTAAAGTATGAAGATTTGTAAAGGTTCTGGAGAAAAAATTTAGTATTTATTATACTTTAAAATTTTAGGTCTGAATAAATAAATTTTTAGTTAAATTTAAATGTTAGGGTAAACAATTCCTGCTCAAACTTGAATAAAAAAATAATAAAGTATTTGTTAATATAATTTTGTCTCATAATTATTTTCCTTAGAGTTGATTCTGAAGGAAATTGGATTTCGAATGGCCGCTATTTTGAATAGTAAAATAGTGACCTCTTTATTTTGAAATGATTTTCTATTAAACAAAACCTATAAAACGAGATAGGGCTATTTATTTGATGGGCTTTACGTTTGAAAATTTTTAGTTGCCCCCAAAAATCCCATTTATAAGTTGGATGAATTTACCATATGTTGCCAAATTTGTACCTTTTTAATCAAAAATATTTCTAAAATTTTAGTTTTCTACGTTCTAAATGTTACATAATCGTCTCAGAACTCTCTTGAGACATATCACTGACAATTTGTTTATGTTTAACATCGAATTCCCACGTGTTACATATACGTTTTATAAGACGTGGTAAGATTGGAATTGGCTGCATGGGTGATTTTTTCCCAGTATTGCGTATTCTCAAGCAATAAGAAAGACACTTTTTTCTGTAGAAAATGTCTGTAATTTAACAAGAATTCCTAACTAACGAATGTCTTACGCATCTTCCGTTTTCTCTTTTACTGTAAACAATAAGACCACGTTCCTTGGATGCTTTAATACTTTCCATAAATCATTCTTGTAAACCCAATGTGGGTACTATATAGCGCGTGCCAAATAAATAATATTCATAGACCACGATAACCACACTACATAATACATCAGATAATGTGCATTTAAACTAAACACTAATCAAAGGAAGAGATATTAAAAATGAAATGTTCTATGGGTGACTTGAGTTGTGATTGTGATTTACTATTAATTACAAATCACGCTGCAAGCCCTGGAATGATGACCACCATCTTAAATGAAATATATGAATTACTACCAATGTACGTAATTTTAACAGCTACACGTTAACACATTCTACAAAACTACCAGGTTTCAATAACCTTCTAAAGGTCACGCTGTATCAATATATTTGTATTCTTAAGTTTATTCTGTCGCCGTTCCAAAACACGATTCTTGGGAGAATCATACATAAAAGATTTCTTGTACAATCCTCAAGCCGGATGTACAAAGCAGTCATTGTATTCTATTAAATGTAAAGTAACATTAGACTCACATAAGTGTAGACAGACGTACAGTGATTATGAATTGAAGAAGGGAGTTAGCGTAAACACGCACGCCAATCTGTCAGCAACACCGCCCTGAGTCTTGGAAGCGTGGAGAATAGCAAAATGGTTCAAGATCTCTTACGGCGATTCCACGCTATTGCCACTTTCCTTAGAACTGTAAAACTGTTCAAAGTTTACTGACGTGTGGCGAATATTCCTTATTACAGCTGGCAGTGATCGCCGTAAGTGTTGCTTTATCACATCTCTACTAAATTCTGTCCGTAATTTATCTTCATCTATTTAAAGTGGAAAGTGTATAGAATGCTAAGAAGTATATCTGATGCACTTTGTCTGGCACGATTGTATCTGAAGAGTAAAAGTTTTTATCGTCACGAATGATAACAGAAACGACTGCATTTGATTTATTGTTCAATGCATTTACTTTTGAATATTATATTAAATTTTGTCATTTAAGAAAAAAGAAGAAAACCTTAATTGCTCTTCAAGATAATAAACCAATTTAAAAGCCAGTATTTATGGAACATATAAAAAGTAAAAAAAAACAACAAAAAATCTGTGGGATTATTTCACTTCTATACTGTATAAAATTCCAAGTCGATAGGCATCTGTCAAAAAGTCAAACTGTGGATATTGTAATAAATGAGCAAATATCTTAAATTTCACAGACATTTTTCGATCAAATTTCGGTAGGATGATTGATGTGCGATTGATTTATGATTGATTATTTAATCTAAACCAACCCAAAGTAATAAAACTACCTCACGATCAAAATATATCCATATTTGATACAATTTACCTCAAAACCGCAAGTTTATTAATTTTTTTAATTGTACATCAAGATTTTAAATACATAGACTAAACTTTTAAACAATTTTACAATCTGACAAAATTTACTGACAATATTTCGTGTTCAAAGTTGAAAATTTTCAAATTTTTTACTTTTAAGAACAACGATTATATTTTATTTTCATTTATTCAATCATTTTTATTGAAAAGTATTTTTTGCAAAGAAGACTACCAATACATTCAGTTCTCGACAAACAAATTTAAGGCCACTTTGATAAAATTGATAAAGTCGAATTCATGAAAATAAATAATTTCTTATATTTTAAGTTATCTATAAAATAAAACTTTTCTGGATGACCAACACAACAAAATATATGGACCAGGCGTTCAGTCTACAGATCAATAAATAAATCGATTGACGACATGCGTTGTAGTAAAAACAATTGATCAATTTACAATTAAGTCCCCAAAAAATGGAAGTATCCTCAAAAACGATTATTTTGTGTGATCACAATAGTTTAGGTACAGTTTCAATTATATTGTTTATTTAGATGTATATCATTATTTGTGTATTAAAAAATACATTGCCCCTCATGGGCTAATTATAGCAAGTACGAGTGTGGCAATCTCTAAGGACCTAACTGGAACTACAACTTTTTTGTAGTCTTGGGTTAAATCCCTCTTTTTCATATCTCCTTTTCAGGTCTCTCTTATTCTCTTCCTACCATGACGCTATTAAAGTATTCAAGAGATAGGAGTCATTCTATTCCTTCATTAAACTATGATGAACAAAAGGTTTTTGCAATTAAATCACGTAGGAAAAACATACATTTAGAGAGCATAGAAATATATAAATCTCCTTAGAAAGTAAAAACTAATATGAAAACGGTAAACAGAGCCAAATAATCTGAAACTATGTTGAAACTAAAACTAAATTCAGAGTCGTTCGTTCGTGATGTGGAAAAACAAAGGAACCACAGAGTAACCTCAAAAAAAACCAAATTTAAACAAGATCACACTTGTGTTAACTAAAACAAGAAGGGGTTCAGTGCCAACGAGGTAGTTTCGTAACAGTTTCACCTGGATGAACAACAATTTTGCTTTCCTTGAAGAGTTTAGCGAGTAACCTTGTAGTCATGGCTTGCGGCGAGTTAACTGGAAAAATATCAGCATTACTTAAAATAAAGGAATCTTTATTTTAACTTCAGTTTGATTAATAGTAGCTGTAGCTGGCTGTATTCTGGTTTAGTTGACAGGATAAAAAAAAATTATCTTCAAATTTATCCAATTTTTTCAGCCTTAAAAGGCTTGTAAAATGGTTTGTTATTTTGAATTTAGTACATTAATATATTAATATTAATGTATATTAAAATATTTACTTTACCTTCTCTAAGAGATCTTAGTTATTTATTCTTACATCAATTGAGTTAAAGCCTCCCACCAAGTTCCTACTTGTTTATTATCTCTAAAGTTTAACGGGGGGGGGGGGAGTAAGTTTATATGAGAAGGTAAAAATAGGAATCAATCGAGTTAAAGCGTCCCGCCAAGTTCCTACTCGTTTATTAGCTCTAAGTTTAACGGGGGGGGGAGTAAGTGTATATGAAAAGATAAAAATAGGAATAACTTTCCTCGAACTAGAGAGTCACTAGTATAATGATAGTAAGGTTATTACACTCTGTTAAATATTAGTTCTTTCGATTTGGTTGACATTTGAATTGAGTAATTTTATCCTGACAATAGTGGATACCTTGTGGTAATTGCTACTTTGCTTTTGTTTTTTTGTTTATTTTAGGGCGCAAAAGACCTCAAGGTCATCATTACCTTATAACACCAGGGGAAAACCAGTAAAATGCCCTTAGCACAAGAATACTCTAATAGCATCAGGGTCGAATTGAAATAAGATTTGGTTAGGAAAAACCTGATAGGTAAGATAAAAGAGAGTGAGAGAGAGAGAGAGAGAGAGAGAGAGAGAGAGAGAGAGAGAGAGAGAGAGAGAGAGAGAGAGAGAGAGAGAGAGAGAGAGAGAGAGAGAGAGAGAGAGAGAGAGAGAGAGAGAGAGAGAGAGAGAGAGAGAGAGAGAGAGAGAGAGAGAGAGAGAGAGAGAGAGAGAGAGAGAGAGAGATTTAACACAAAACTACATGACGACAAGAGCTGTAAATCCACTATAGTCCGTCGAAATTGCCAAGCTTGTACTCACTATATTGTGCAATTACTATTGTTAACATAACACTACAAGTTTTTTTAAATCGGAAAACTATTAAATTTCTATAAAATCGTATAGCTCAAATAACCAACATAAACAAAAAATGATGTTGCCAATTAGGAAGAATTATTCAGGAATTGCTTCTGCGGTTCATCCGTAACTCTGGTACTATTGCGTCCTGCAGGTTTCCGTCCACACAGTAATAGTTCCATCGTCACGGGTGGTAACAGAAACGATTGGATTTGATTTATTATTGAAAATGAGTACATTCGATATATTTATATTTACATTGCTCAAACAACTGAAAGGCGTTACTTCCAGGTGACGCGTGTACAGTAATCTGTAGTTATAAATTATAACAGCTCGAACATGACACTCGTCCAATCATAAGTAATTGCTTAGACGTTGTTTAAACCTCGTTTCATAGATTAAGTTGTCCTTTAAGTTGTGGATTTGTGTCCTTGTGAAGTTGTGTGATCAGAGATATGAAACAGTTTCTAACAATTGTATAGTTTTAATAATCTAGGAACGATTCATCTGATAAAGAAGTATGGATGTTCATTGTTGAAGATGGGCGATTGTAATATATTTGACTTTAACTAATTCCTCTAGCTTTTAGGTAGAATAGAGGACCTACATGCTTTTTATCTATTTATATGTGTATCCTTTGTCTGAACCCTTATATGCTCGTGTTTCTCGACGTTTTCCATTTTTATCTCCACTATCTTTCCCTCTATTATTTTTCTTCTGCATCTCTGGAGGTTCCACGCTAACGCTTGAGTTGTAACACTGTCTTTTTGCAGCCGAGAGAGGAGATCGATCGGCTTTATTTCCTTCTCGCCTGTAGTCTCCCAGAGAAACTACCCACAATATTTCTCGGTATTTATTAACAAAAATTTCGAGGTTACGAGTAATGTTGTTCCCTTTCCACCCACATATCTTTGTGAACTTAACATTGAATACAACATTTTTAGTTTTGTCTTCTTCAGGATTCCAGATCACACAGATGGATAATGATTATTTTTAGCTTTTTTAATCTGCTTTGTACATTTTATACCTCCAAGTGAGGTAAGGAAACGCCGTAAAATGATTCGATCTTTATTTTGTAGAGGATAAACTTACTATAATATCAGTGATTGATTCATATTTTTGTTATACTACAAGTTTGGTTTATATATATATATATATATATATATATATATATATATATATATTATATATATATAGCCGTTTACTACTACTAGACAAACTTATCAGAAAATAAATTACTTTTTACAATAATTTTTATGTAGGAATTAAATTCAATGTTTTAGAAAATTTAGAAATAATAGGTTTTCTTTAATAACTTTCAAAAACACTGTAATTACCAATTTTAACAAAAATCCAAAATATCAAAAGATCTCATTAAAGCACACTAATTAATTGTATTCCTTCTTACATCTTTGTATAAACTCGTTTAATTAAAATTAATTGTTAAAAAACAGAAACAGATTTACCAAAAAACAGAATATATTAAAACATTTTTACTTTTTTATATTTGTAGAAACCGAGTTTCATGAAAATTGTGAGAAGGGGTAATATGTTGATTTTTAATTTAAATATAATATAGCACCCTCATGAAACGGGGACTTTAACTGAAAACAATTTGAAGATTTTCTTGGAAACAACAAATCCAATAACATCCTACAAATTCATACAATCCATACCGACACGGCAATTTACAAACAATTTTTAGTTTATCATCTTTATCAACAGTTTTTAAATAGATGTCGGTATCCACGTGATAAGAACAGGGTATCCTTAAGAAAATTAAATTAATTTCGTCATCAGTTTTTTACTTCATTATTAACACCAAAAATGTAGCAATGAGAGATTTATTAGCAATTAAAAAATTTCTGTCATCATTGCCTTATACAAAAAGAAGATAAAATAAAGTCCTTTTCTCTCCACTATTCTAATAATAACGTGATAATCGGAGGAGAACAAAAGTTAGTCAAAAGAGTCCTGACAGGAAAGATGAAAGAGGGGGAACTAACCCAAGACTACATGAAACAATGTGTAGATCCAGTAAGTCTCCCTCGGAATGGCCACAACCGTTCTCAGTAAAGCTCTTGTGAAGCATTGTTGACTGAATACACGCTTTTCGGTTCATTACTAAAAGCAGCCGTCACGAGTGCTCACCGGTCAACGGCTGCGTGCTGTATCAGCAAAGCAGTTTCTCCAAAGCGCTGAAAAGGCATGCCATCTATATCAGTAACTGTTTAATTATAATTTAAAGAAGTTCTCTTTATTACTTAAATCTATCCCTTTTCTGGATATTTTGTTACTATGCTTTACAAAAGTTGACTTTTAGTTAGTGTGTTTGGGGGGGGGGGGGTCAAAGGCTATTTAGCCACTTGTCACTTCCACCCAAAAAGATCTTTTGTGATTGTCTCTATACTTAAATATACACTAAAATGTGTATAACAACATCGAGACTATACCTAATTAATTATTAACTAGATGAATCGGTTTGAAAAGTTTAAGGCAACGCACTTCACTAGTAGTGTCAAAAACTTTGAAACTATTACACAGACTACGTCTAAACTACGTTTTATACTTTTTGCTAAATAGTTTTATCTTTTCGTTGATGAACTTCTTTACAATCTTTAGGTCTCATTTAAAAAAAAATGTTTAAAAATTATCATGTAGAACTTATCAATTAAACAATATTTTATCAATTGCAAAACTATCTCTATATAACTGATTTAAACTTTAAATTCGGAAACGTTTCAGAAAAAGAAAATAAACCAGTATAAGGCAACGGGTAGTAGGTCTGCAGCGTGCTTATGTCACCCTAGGTAAAACGAGTTGATGGAATGAAGAAACGTGTGTTAATTCTGCCCATATGGAGAGTCGACACAGGAACACTTCTGCGCAGTTGTGAGGTTGCTCGATGTACACTTACTTTAAAGGGATTTTTGTGGAGCTTACCGATCCTAAAACTTTCAGGGGTTATGCAGAGAGCTTCTTCAAAGATTACATATATATAATAGATCCATTTATATCGTCGCGAAAAAAAAAACTACTCATATCTTTGTGATCCCAAGGGGAAAATACTAGAAAGAAAAAGAAATATATAGATCCCTTCAAGCTACAACATGATAATGTTGAAACAATTCAAATAAATTGAAATATCACATGCCTTCTGATAAAAAAAAATTATAATAACATGTGTTTCTCTTACGTTTGAATGATTTTCAAACAACCGGAGGGTTTGGATATACAACAGAGAATAAACCGAGCGCAGTGAACGTCTACGTCGTCCAACCATAACATGAAATAAAGCAGAGGTAATTGCGCATGCGTGTAACGGAGTTGTAATCAATTTAGTCGTGACTTTACGACACTTGCAGGAAGATCAAATAGTCTATGATATGTAAGACTTTAATGAATAGTAGATAAAGACGATGAAGATCAATAAATCGTGTGTTACCGGTACTTTCAATCTATGTGTAGAAAGTAACAGCTGGTCGATCAAGCTGAACGTTATACAGATTTTTAACAGTTTATTACATTTTTATAATTAATTATGGAAGTTTACGTTCTAGTAAGCATAAATATACTAGAAAAAGTTTGTAATAACGGATTTTGTAAAAATAAATTTGTTTTATTCAAAATATTACTCAAACACCTACGGCAACTCAATTTTTGAAGGGTTTATCTCGCCACGAAGGTGCGATCACAGATTCAATCTTCACAAGATAATTAACTAGTTATATTATGTGAGAAAAAATTTGAAAATTATTTAAGTGGCTTATTTCGTGTGTGAAATTTTAGTCTCTTAGATATGTTTATGGGAGCGATTAATGTGTAGACCTGGAAAAGTATTTTATCTTATTAAACATTGAACCATTGATTTGACAGTAATTGATGGAGAAGATTTAACTTCTTAGAAAGATAGGTTTTGTCGTCACCATTAAGAAAGGAACATCTACCCTTTGCGTTAGCTCCCACCCCCTCTTTAGCGACAGATATTTATATTTATAATTTATGAGTTTTAAAATAATAATTTTCATATTTAATTTAAATTTATAGAAAAGGTTTATTAAAAGAATTTTTATATATTTGTTGATAAAATGCAAGAAAAACAAGATATTAAGGTAAATATGATATTCTCAACAAACGAAAAAAATTACAATTTCAATTTATTTAAACTTTTTAATTCTAAAATTTGTATAGGAAACTTTTCGTAGATTATTTTTTATATCTTGATATTTTTCTGTACAATTGATAGAAAACTAGACTTTTTTACTAAAAGCAATGGATTTGTTTAGAAATAATTACCTAATTAAAAAGCTAAGCATTTTAAGTTACAAAGGATACAGGAAACCATATGCAGCTGTAATGATCATGTGAAGGAAATGAATGAAGTCAGTTAACCACATCAAGTAAAAAAAAAAATTAACCAGTAGGACGAAAATATTTGGGTCGTCGGAGGAAAAGATGGGAATCTTACCAAGCATTTATGCCCAATATATGAGGGGAAAAAAGAACGAGAATTTTACAAAATATAAGTATTTGTAAGTTGGTTACCATGGAGACAGCGTTGGAGATGTCCTATATTTCTATTAGTGACGTCAAAACTACCTACAGAAAACTATACATTTCGTGTTTTATTTGACTGGTGTAATATAAAAAACAATAATAAATTCGAACTCGGCTAAATAAAATATAATGTATTTCAACAAAATTGAATTATTTAAATATGTTTATAAATTTGGACAACCCTTATTTTCAGAATGTTGAATTACGTTTTAAAAGTGGAAATTCACAAGGGGTGGAATAGGCAATCTGACTACTCAGTTGGCTATAAAAGAATGGCGGGTGGTATGACGGGGCTGGTAAGAATACATTTTACACATATCACTAATTTTAGTTTTGTAACGGAAAATAATTATGTTAACTGAAAAACCAAACATTACATTAACTTTCTAACATTACCCTTCTAATAAAACAAAAAAATTACCTCCCCAAATATGTTTCAATGCTACTTTTAGGTGAGATTTTTTTTTCTTTAGAAATTAGGTGGTATAGAAGAGTATTCCAACTTTTTGTTTGTTCATTTATTTATTTGTTTATAAATGTTTTTTTAAATATAACTATCTATTTAAATAGAGATTATGTATGGTTTCCCATAAAATCGTCTAAAGCTTTTCAATGGCTGTTATCATATTTCGCTAATTATTTCCCAAATAAAATTTTCATTTAGTTGTAATTAATTAATACGCTATTTTCGATAATTAATTTTCATATTCCCTTAATATTTGAACAGGAATTTTATAAGAACTCCATGTGCGATTTTTGTGTCTTATTTTTTATTTTTTTTATTTACCTTCTTCCAATTGACTTTTTTTTTTAGAGGGATGACCAATATGTTTAGTTTAAGGTAGGTTTCAGCAAAATTTGATCAAAAATTGGTAAAGTCTATTTTCAGAAAATAATTTATTTTTTATTCTAGTCATATTGCAGAAATGTCCAAATTTAGAGTTATCTTAAAAAACCAAATTCTCAAAATTTACCAAAACAGCAAATCATCCAACTCGTTTAAGTTGTGGAGCATTAAGACAGTAAGACAAAGAGACAGACACATAGTTCTAAGTATTTTTTTGACTCGGATATATCCGTTAAATAGACAGCATAAATTGTTTGACCCGTCATATAACTTCGACACGTGAGAAAGTAAAAATTAATAAACACTTCAACAAATTATATAAAACATAACCAAACATGAAAACTGTTATCGTGAGTCACAAAAAAAATGTATATCAAATATTTGGTTTGATAATTATACTGTACGATTTGATGAATCCTGTCCTATAACCACTGATTTTCCATGGTTTTCCAATCTCTACAACGACAAAATAATAATACAACTTGATGTTTCACTAGACTAACTTACTAGCAATCATCTGAAAACAACAAAGCAGAAAAAGTAATAAACTAAATAAATTTGTAGATTTTACTGTTTTAATTTTACCTTTCTGCTATTAAAAATTTGCATGTGACGTATTTTCAATTAATTAACAGTATAACGTAATTTTATGATTATTATTATATAATAAAAATAAATATAAAATATAATAAAGTGTTAATAATGGCCTAACCTCTATGTATGGGTTACTAACGTCATAGAATGAATGATGGTGTGTTAGGTACGTTATACTTTCAAATTATAAAAAAAAGACGTACATTACGTTCGAATCTACGATTTCACTTAGAGTTGATTTGACAATTGAATTTTGACTACATGGGGACGCTACGTTACTAGAATTTGAAATTAGGATTTAAAAAAAAATTGCACAAACTTTGTCACAAAATCAAAAATAATATTCGTCACCATCTCCTCAAAATTCCTATAATTACTTCAATTTGATTTTATCGTTATATATGTAGTAATTTTTCTTCGAACCTACTCTATTTTTAAGCTCGTTTTCATCCTTTCCGCAAATTATTTTTATTTTAATCCTACATTTTTGTATTTATACTTTCTTTATTACACGTAAATAAATTTTTAACTTGATCAAAAACGATTGGGAATAACAATAAATACTCAAGTTTAAAAAAACGTTTAAAATTTAGTAGGATATAACTTGAAATCATTGTCAATAATAGGAGAATAAGGAATTTTAAAATTACCTGCTATATTTGAAAATAGCAGAAATTTTCAAAGTTTGCAGAACAGGTTTTTAAACTCCATGAAAAAGTACTAATGTCCGTCATTTAAACAATACCAATAATGGTCACGATAAACGGGTTACCCTGTATATACATAAAATGATGAGAAGAAAAGACTCGAGACTACGACTGGAAATATAGAAATGATGCAGAGGTTATAAGAGGTCTACGAACAATATGGTAGAGACACTGTAATTTATCTAAACCTCACGTAGAGAGTGTGGTAACATTAAATGGTCCGTTTATGGATTGCAGAGACGTCCCTTCTAATCTGTCTTAATTGTTAACATGTGCTTAAAAGGAAGTGCGAAATAAAAACTCAGTTTAATGGTATTGTGAGTATAAAACAGGCGATAATGTGTGTAATAACATAGAGAGAGCGAGAGCGAGAGAGAGAGAGAGAGAGAGAGAGAGAGAGAGAGAGAGAGAGAGAGAGAGAGAGAGAGAGAGAGAGAGAGAGAGAGGTGTTGCAAACACAGCAAATATATGTTGTACGAATATTAAGCTAACTTTCTCTTGCATGCGTTGCAAAAATATTTACTCATATACAGTGGTGGTGAAAAGTCCCGGAACGGGTTAATATTTTTTTAACCGTTACAGATGGAACTATATAACTTGGTACACTGTTACTGGGCATAAAACACTATTTTATCACAATTTCAATGAGCCACTACCACTTCGGGGGGACGGCCCACAAGGAGTCGGAATAAAATCTTAAATGAGAGCGTGGGTCGAGTTGGACATCAATTTAAAGGTCTAATTTAGTAGAATACAGTGTCGCAAATCCGACTTCAAAAGGTTCACCCTAAACAAAACGGCGGCGTTTTAAAGTATATGAAAGTTACAATGGCGTTGAGTGTTAAAGAAAATTGTTTTATTATCCTGATGAAGGAATGATATCATCAAAAGAAACAAAATGAAATATTCAAAGTAAATACATTCAACACTAAATCAGTTTCTGTTATCATTCGTGACGATAAAAACTTTTACTCTGCAGATACAATCCTGCCAGACAAAGTGCATCAGATATACTTCTTAGCATTCTATACACTTTCCACTTCAAATCGACGAAGATAAATTACGGACAGAATTTAGTAGAGATGTGATTAAGCAACACTTACGGCGATCACTGCCAGCTGTAATAAGGAATATTCGCCACACGTCAGTAAACTTTGAACAGTTTTACAGTTCTAAGGAAAGTGGCAATAGCGTGGAATCGCCGTAAGAAAT
>OY740775.1:6589220-6911720 GCA_963513935.1 Aphrophora alni
AGAGAGAGAGAGAGAGAGAGAGAGAGAGAGAGAGAGAGAGAGAGAGAGAGAGAGAGAGAGAGAGAGAGAGAGAGAGAGAGAGAGAGAGAGAGAGAGAGAGAGAGAGAGAGTTTTCGTTGTAGGATACGGTACATACGATAGACATCTAGCTACAAACTATAATACTTTTTTAGACTCACGTTGACATAACAGTCTACATAGTCTGTATAGTATGGTCAGTATGTAAAGTAAAATTTAATAAAATAGAAAACATTCTTCACCATAAAAGCGTTTACTAATGGACTTACATATACTTCAGTTTGTCACATATCTACAGTGAACTACAAACATTGAAAAATAACTCCTCTAAGATAGGTTTAGTGAACGTTCATAGTCTCGGATGTCAACGTTACCATGAGGGAGGTCTCAACAGCTAGAGCTAAAAGAATAATCCCTCTACAGATAAAAGTTATCTGGGCTCATCACACTCCAACAATATTCATTCCAATCCCATTAAACGATTGGAAAAACTCAATTTGCATGATTTTTGCATTACAATTATAATTAAATTAGGCCGAGTGTCAATGTTTTAGCGATATGAAGGGGAGATGCTTTTATCTTTATCTACATACCATCCCCCCTACAATACTCGTGACACTGAAATTTGTATTTGATCTGATTATCGCGGTGCATAATAGGGACTGTCAAATTAGAGAACAAAACTACTAGTCCGCTTTAGAATGTCCTCCATCACCTCCGGAAGTTTGGTAAGTTTTATAATATGTTGTTATGGTAACGAGTGTTGAAATGGTTTAAACTTTCATGAAACAGAAAAATGAGTCCTAAAAGCTGAATGCATTTGAAATGTTACGTTAGTTCTGGAGATACAGCGTTCGAAACATATCTATTTTAATCTTCTACCAATGGGATTTCTATCACTTTGCAAACTCAAAAATAGAAAATAGGGCTGATTTTCAAATTAAAAAAAAAGTTTTCAACGATAAATTTTTACCGCTATGTTTTACAAGTTCTGATAAGCCCCACAATAGCTCATTTTGTACCGGTTTAAAATCTGAAACCAAGGACAGTCAAATTGTGTTTCCTAAACCAAAATATGTGTAGTTATTAGTAAAAAAAAAACGAAATTATTAAAAATATAGCTTCAAAATTAAAAATAATCCATAACAATAGGTGTAATAGCATGCATTTTTAACAAATTTAGTACATCATACTCAACGCAAAATATGATATGAAAAAGTGGTCGGAAATTTGAAATGGCCGTTGTTTGAAATAGTTACTTTACACAATTTTGTAAAAAGTGGAAGAAAAAGATTTTACAGTAAAGGTACAACAAAATAAAACAACACTAGAGAGAAATAACATTAATAATATTCATAGTAGAATTAACAAAAATCTCAAAACGAAATAGATAGAGATATAAAAAATATCTCTTTCCAGCAAATAAAAAGAAAGAGAAAGAGAAAGAAAATGAGTTAAGGTTAGGTAAAGATTTACGAAATTACCGAAAATTTCGGCATATTCAGGCAAATTTAGAAAAATGTAGACAACTTTGGAATCCCGGAAATACCCAAAAGTTAAGACTAAAGTAATAACTCCATTACTTCTTCCCCGATGTGCAGACCTAATCGCTAACTTTCCACTACCACCGTCAGCTTCTAACATATCTGATATACATTGCGTAAAAGCATGTAGGATTTAAATAAAGGAGTAGTGTATTATGAATTATGGCTTAATTTATTGTAATTCAAACTATTTAGGGACGGTGCAACGTTTACCGTTGAGTATTTGATTTAAGGTGAAGCTCCCAATGGACTAGCTTCTTGCAGTTTGTTATATGATAGTGGACTTTTATTAATTAATACCCACTGCTGGGATGTCGTTTTTACACATTTAAATGTCATAGTGAAGATATTTATTCTAAATTTTTATTCGTAAGGTGAAGAAATATCCTTTCGATGCCTATTCGTTTAATACTCATCTTAAAATTAAAATGTCTAATAATCTTCTCTCAAGGCTATAAACATTGTTAAGGATATCAATTGTATAACTATTTAAAGCATGAAGTCATTGATTTCTCTTTACGTGTAAAAACGGAATATTTATAAACAAAGTAAAGGCAGCTTGTTGTCATCTATTCTGCTAGACATCTGTCTCACTTCAGTGTCGTGGTGTCGAGGGAGTTCAACTTTACTTATTACATTTTTTATTAATATTAGATATCTGTAAAAGTATTTAATTGAGAATAAGGTCAGTCCCCCGTAATATTTTCAATAGAAATGGATTCAGACTGATTTTAAAAACAAATTATATATATATAACTCTGTTAAAAGAAAGTGTGAATTCATTCACTGAGTTGACTGTACCAAAGCTCCTAACCCCATCCCTTGTAATTGAATTGTAATCATGTTTCCACACGTGTTAAGGATCACAAGATACATCATTAGACTGTTTTATCCACCATGGCGTAATGCATAGCTTGATTACGATTATTTTGTACATTTAATTACATTTTGTATTACACAGATATTTTATTATTAAAAATAATTAATTAATTTTATTATTTGCATCTTGGCGTGTTTAGATATAACGTAACAACAACAATCTTGCTAGAATCTGTTGAACCTTTGAGGATTCACATGTCCAAACTGCAGCAAGTTACATGCGTGTCTTAAGAAATCCAGACAATTGTATAGTGTTGATTAAATTACAAAAAAAAAAACCAATGTTAGCAAGCAGACTTGAACTTGCTCAATCTTTGACAGTTCACAACTTAAAACTTAGCAAGTATGTGTCTTAACCAACATAGCAAAGCAACAACCAAGGATATGGTAAAAGTTACGAATGTTTATGAACTGTTATGTCTCCAAAAACATACAATGGGGGATTTTTTTTTACTACGTGGGTATATTTGGGTCGTATATCCAGACTGCTTTTATATAAAAAGTTTATTTAATCCAAGTTTTAAAATATCTTATAAAAGGGTCAAGTACAGAAATAAATTTTTCTCAATATCGGGTATTGAGATTGGTCGTCATGTTAACACAAATTTAAAGTAAAAAAAAAAAAAAGAAAAAGAAAAAAAAGCAAACTGATCATCACAAACTCCGTCATAGAAGGTGTAGTATTTCCAAATCTACCCTTGTTTTTTCTATAAGAAAAATTTTAAATACCATAAAGAAACATAAACAAGTTAAATTATTTCTACAATTTACTAATGATCAGTAATTTTCTTGTACGTACTGTCAACCATTTATTATATAGTAAGTCATAACCTATTATTATTATTGAGACTCAATTACTAAATAATTGCAATATTCAAAATTCTCTTAAATCAAAATTTCCAGAAATTATTATACTTGATATTAATTATAAATATTGACGGTTTTCGATAAAAACGCGATAAAAAAATTGGGGTTGAAGCTACTAATATTTATACTTAACGTTTTAGCTTTTTTTATAAACATCATTTACTAAAGATTAAAGGGGAAAAACACTTTAGAATATACTAAGAAAGTCGGCTATTTATAATACAAATTGTAAATATTACTATCTCAATAATGAGATGAAAAATCCTGGCCGTTGTTTGTTTGATACATTAATACAAATCACTTTAACGAAACGCCTAGTGCAGGGCGTGCAAGGTTGTTTTTATTTGTTGCTTAAGTTCATGATTTATAAGAACGTTATTTTTACATGCACTAAAAAAAAAAAACCAATAACTCCAATTGGGATCGAACCCAAGATTCACCTTTTCAGACAAACGAGAAACGTAACCGACTTATCAAACTACATTTTTGCACAATCTTAATCTAAATAAACATGTGTTCTAATTAAGATGCAAGGATGTTTCAGCCCTCGAGCGGTTATCGTCGCCTTCAAATCAAGCTCCCTTTCACTTCTGCCCCGAGACGTGTTTGAGGTTAAACTTGTTATAAAATGATTCACATATTTCATCTTTAAAATATTCAAGAAAACAAATTGATATTCATAAGAAGAAAATCTATATTAATGTTCTTTAACACCGAAGTCTAAAGTAGAACCGTCCCAATCACGCTAACAAATGATCCTGACCGCCCACTTTAATCAATCACCAGAATGGGAGGTCCGCATCCCACATCTCCGACCTAGTGTCTTCAAATCCACCCTCTTTATACAGAGTGGCATCAACACAAATGTTATGTACTGTAGTGTATTTTTTGTTTTTCTTGTTGGTAACACACAGCTGTTCAACAATGTTGTTTTATGATGCAGGTGATATTCTAACCTATCAAAATTAGTTATAAAGTGTTGTAAACCCATACGTTCCTATCGGTTAACATGTTCACAAAAACATTAAAGAGCGTTTGCACTTAAAAGCTTTTACAAGGTAGCGAACATGAAGTACGACCAGAACATTTGATTCTAATCCTCACTCAGTCCGAGTTTTGTACTATTTTACTATAAATTCATAGTACTAGCTTTCCAATGGATGATCCTCATCCGAAGGCAGCATCAACGGAAACAATAAGATAAGAATTTGTTTGGAAGTTCTTCTTCTTTAATTTGACCGGTCAATAGCTTTAACACGTCGCCATGTGCGCTCACAAATGGAAAATAGATGGTTTTACGCCCTAGACGTCCTCAGGAAGATCTGTAAGCTCCAGGAACTTCAGACCCTTCCTAAGAAACTTGATTTGAAGGATAGTTCGTCTCAGTGTCAAGAATACAACGTATGTGAAAAAAAGAAGAAGAAAATAATACAGATAAGGAGAATAATGTTGGAATATATGCGATCACATACGTTCACTTTATGGCCAAATCGATTGTTGACAAACGTATTTGTAAAACTTGTACTAGCGCCCGCTCAATACCTCTCCATGATCGCACAAAAGCGATATCCTTCCATTGTGCCGTTGACATAGAAGAGATTTCATTATTTACGTGCATGGTCAGCGCCGAACAAATGTACCAACGCCACTTTTCCACGAGCGTAAATCGACATTACGTTGAAATTTTTTTATTTCTAATATTAACTCAATACATTGTCATCAAGTTAACTTAAAACTAATATTGTATACACTAAATCTATCGATTACTATAGAATTGGCGAACGCGGTTCAGACCTTCACTTTGTCAAAGACGTATGACGTGAATTTACTAGAGGCGGGGAAACGATCGCAAAAATCGAAGATTTCGTGACGTCACAATCGTAACTAAGTGAAATAAATTCTTCGATTCTTTAACTATAATGTTGTATTATTTAATTTTCAATTTAAACGATAGTAATCGAGCTACAACGCGAAACTACATCCCCTAATTTCGTTATCATAAGTTCTTCTGTAATATCCAGCAAATTTAAAGACAAACAAACGTTCTAATTTATACTTACTTTAGACAACGCCCGTCGGTGGCGATTGTGCCATTTGACGCCGAGACTCCCAGTATAGCATTGTGAGATCATCAGGAAGATGGTTGAGTTTGGGACAGATGAGGAGGTGACTTCCCACCATGATTCCGGTTGAGCAGAGAGGGCATGTGTCTGAGTCAGCCAAGCCAAGGCGGTCTAGGTGGTCTTACAGTTAGTCGTGCCCAGTTTCCAGACGGAACCTTGCAACAGCTTCACTTCTCTTCAGATCAGCAGGAATGTGCCCTGGGGTCGCAAGGTTCTCACACATTTTGCCTATACTTAAGCCTTTTAGGAGGTTATTAGTGTACCTAGATATAGTGGTATCAATTTGGTTTCTTGCTGCTTGGAGGGTTTGGAGAATCTCAGGTTGCTCTTCCTTTGCTCCTTTTTTCGCCATTTCGTCTACTTTCTCGTTGCCTGGAAGACCGACGTGACTGGGGACATTCTAATTTATCTGATAAACTCTTTGAGAGAGTTCTAACAATGTACCAGTGAAGAAGATAATCTTTTAGAGCTAACAACTCAACAAGTTGTAAAGCATATAACAGAACTGTGACTGTATGGCCACCCTGTATACAGGGAACCTAGAAGGCGGGTGTTTCAATAACAAACAGACAACTGTTTGGTAACAGCTGTTTAGATACTTCAAACAGAAAACTTTATTTAACATTTTGTTACCGCAGTAAAAAAAAAGTGATCTTGTAAATATGCCACTGAAAATAGATTTGTGTATTTATAATATTTCGTTATACAGCTTGGTTTTTAATATTTCTTCAGTTTTGACACTTTTCCAAGAACAACTATAAATCTAAAAGAAGAAGTGAGAAAGGGAGAATAATAAATCTTGTAACTTTGTTTGAGAAATTGCGAGATCTAAACGTTATTTTTAACCTCATGACAAATTTTAAAATCTAACGTGGCTAATTTCAAATCTTGGAATAATTAATGGTATTGTGAACAGTAATCCTAGTTTATTTACATTCGTTATTTACATCTCATCCGATTGGATACATTCAATAAATCGTTTTTACAAACCCAATACCGCTGACGTGTTCATAGACCAAATAAAACCACAGATACTGTATACAGGGACACAACTCTTAAGGACAAGTAGTAAAAGATATATGGTTTAAAGACGGTTTGCACATTGAAATTTGACAGTGATTCATTGGTATCATTGTGTTAGTAAATATTACCAAGTAATACCCGTCGATATACATGGTATATTATATACATTTTTGGAAGGCGTGCGGCCTTAAATTCATTTTCCCCACCACTGGTGGACTTCGTTGTCTGGTGATCTAATTCGTCCGACACATAACGCATACGATAATTGTTTACATAAATGAATCAAACTTTATTTCTTCTAAAAATTACATTCTCATAGCACGGAGTTGCCAAATTAACGATTAATTACTTTTCTACAAAGAAAAAGAGAAAAATACAAGCATTTGTATATTAAAAACTAAAATGGTGTTACTCAAAAGAATTGCTGCTTTGGCGGATGAAGACAAACAAAATCATCAATAAAGAAAAGTATTTACTAAAGTACAGTTAAAACCATTATTGTTTTAGACAGATGAACAGCCTGACAATACACTGTCAAAGATAAAAATTTTAAACTCAAAACATAATAAATGGAAAAAAAGCCATTCACAATATAAACCCCAAATAAAACTAAAAATATAAAATAAATTAAAAAAATAATACAAATTAAATTAAACGAAACAAAACGTTTAAATTATTGTGACGTATGCTTTATAACTCATTTAAATGTATGTAGCCTACACTACTGTTATATTATTACACATTTTCCAAATTACAAACTGTTTGTTACGATTGCCTTGGGAAGACATTCCAATCGCAAACTACTACCATGAGCAGTCCCTCAAGGTAGACCTGGTGGGACAGTATTGACCTTGGGGTAGGGGACAACGCAGACAAATCAGGAATTTATTAAGGGAGACTCTGATCTGAGGATGCACTTGCACAGGATAGGAGCATACCACGACGAAACTGAGTGTAGACTGTGAAGGATGGATGAGGCCACATAATTTTCGATTGTGAGGTTCTTGCCAATAAGAGGTATAGGGTCAGGCAAACTAGCGAGTGAACTACTAAAACTTGTAAAGGGGATCAATCAACAGACTTAGTTGCACATTATGCCAGTTGTCCAGTAACCAGGGCCAGTTTAACCAACTTCTCAGTTTAACTTATTTATCTCTCTACGTATAAAAATACATTATTAATTTTGTAATTGTCATCATTACATTTAAAGACTTCATATTTGTTCCATTATATTGCCATGGTGTTGAATATACTGATTTAAATATCTATCACGGAATATAGAAATAGCAGACCATAGTAAAAGAAAATTTAAATGTTTACACTGTCACTGTTACACAGTAGACAAGGAGGAACGTCGTTAAGTAGATAGTGTGGTTAAGTCGATTGGTATATTTTTCTTTGAGACGCAGCTTAGCAACAATCTTTTATGGGTGATAATAAAATGTATAATCACTTACCGTCTGAAATTCTGTTATTTCTGTCTTTTTATTATTTATGGCACGTGTTTTAGTCACAAGATTAGATATATACAACTTAAATCTCAGCACTTGCGAAAATTTTATATGGTACAAACTGGAAGCTCTTTCGAAATAAGATACGAGGAAGACGTAAAAGCAATGGACATCTCGAAAAAACAAAGTTCGTTGAGCACATCATATAATAGTGACCAATTGTAAACCACAAAATAAATGAAAAAATATGCAGATATTGGATAGAATAAAACTTGAACACAAATTCTCAAAAAAAATCACGTTTACTAAATCAATCATGCATCAACGACAAAATCGCCAACCTCAGAGCTTCATGTATCACTGAGGATAACGACTTTGTCGTTGAAACGCGTTTGATTTACTAAATATAATTTTGTTGAGAACTTGTGTTCGAGTTATATTCTATCTACCTCACAAATAAAGCTCAACATTTATTTGTATATTATGCATAACTGCAATAAAGGCAAATATTTGGATCGTGTAGAAGGGAACCAGATTTATAAAAGCGAAACGGAATGCCCTTCAAGATCTATCTTAAATGATAAAAATCAAATTTGAAGCTCTTCCACTTACGAGTTGATAAGATCTGCCAATAAGAAGAAATAACTCTGTGCGCTGTGTGATAGCAATGGTAAACTATGAGAGCTACTGAAAGTACCTTCATGACATTGTGTTTTATAATTGTAATTACGTTGTATAAATTCCTACTTGTGTATAAAATATTTTGATGACCTGACGATGGACGAATATTAAGTTCAATACACTTGCTGTAAATAATAAAAAAAATGAAATAACAGGATTGGTGGCGGTAAGTGAATATAAATTAGCTTATTACCCATAATTATAAACAATTCTAGAAATTCTAATACACCAATAAACAATCTTTTGTTTATTGATGTAATGTCTAAATATGAAAATAGCTTTCACCGTTTCCAAAGTATTTATTTTTCTGACAAGATGTTAAAAGTACTATTTAAAGTTACATCTACATCTCGGTTTATCAAATGATTTCTCCTTTTTTCTAACATGTCTTGTAATTATTTAAATTATATTTGAATCCTGACAGTTTCATAGTCCTCGGCGCCAATTTTAAATAAGTAATCCTACGTTGTTGATAACAATTATATGGGATTATTTTTATTTTGTTTTATTGCCTGCTGCAACAAATTCTCTGGAGATCAATAGGTTGTATGTGCAGAAGTTTTATCCACCAATTGATCATTCTCTTGAACATTTTAGGTTTATAACGTACTTGTCTGATATGATGGGTCGCGTTGTAATGTAGACTTACGGAACAGGACTTGAGCTTCTTCAGCGATGTCCGCGTACGATGGACCCCATGTCTTAGAAATGTATGCTTCCCAAAATAACCGAAGAAAGCTTAATTTTTCTTAACCAGTTATTAAAATTTATCTTAATTAGTATGTCTTGACTACTGAGCACGAAGTGCTTACTAGCTTGAACACCTGTCTTGTGGAAAATAGTAGAAATGCCAAACGTTTAAAACTACTGACTATTTGAACAAGTGGATTGCTTAATTCGACCATCTTAAGAAAAAGGAAAAAAGATAGTTTTTTCTATAATATTTATGGGACAATTTATTTTACAGTATGTCTAACGTTGTAGAGTGTACAGCAAGTTTTTTGCCAATGTTACCAATTCATCAGCATAAAATAAATTAATCAACTTTCTTGATCTGTCTATATTATCACCTTCTATCTTTTTTTCTTATTTTTTTCTAAATCTAACACACGAATAAGAAAAACAGTAAAAGACTTAATACATCTCTTTGAAGGAGTCCTTCTGGGATGGAAATTTCCAGATTTTCAGATAAAACATTGGCTGAGTCATATAGTTTGATAATCATGCTGAGCATTACACTACTAATACTAAGATTGTAGAGTTTTTCATTTAAGTCTAACGTGGTTTATTGTATCAAACGATTTTTTGAAATCAATGAAAATATCAATGACTTAACTTTCAGGTAATCTTAAAGCAATATTTTAAACACACTGAGCAAGAAAATCAGAGTAGAATTCTCAGATATTAAACGTAACTAGGTTATCATCAAATGATTTATTGTAGGAACTAATGTGTAAATGTCGTCAATGCTTTTTCCTTTCCTCAACCCCATCTCAGTATCGCGTATTAACATTTTCTCCTCTGCCCACCCTGTCACTCTGGTAAAAAATTATCTTATTGAATATTTTAAAAATACTATTTACAATAGAAACGTAAATTGTTTGTATGTTACTACAATTTATATTTATGAATATACAAATTGGGTGAAAGTTAATCAAATTTTTAGAAAAATCTTGATAAGTCTAAATATTATATAAATAATAATTAATTGATATTTATTTGTAATGCTAAAATAATACGAAAAGATTTAGAGATAAATTAAAACATTAAAGTATTTTTTTCGTTGTTATTCAAAGCCGAAGAATTAGAGAGGGATCTAACCCAAGAATACATGGAAAAAGTTGTAAATCCAGCTTGGTACCCTCGGGATTGCCAAGCCCGTACTCACTAAAGAGAGAGTAAAAAAACTTAGTAAACAAGCAAGTTTGTTTTTGTCTGGTAAAAACTACCAGCTGGAAACTTTTAGAAAATAGTTCAAAATATTTATTTTATTTGTAATCAAGTGATCGTTTGAACTATTAGGTATTTATTACACTGAGCTGTATTCAAAATCATAGAATCTGTGTTCATATATTGGGACTCTATACTACCTGTGGCTGCCAGTTTACATCCTTACAGCCATCACCTTCTTACAAAGAACTTCTATCCCTAAATTTGATAATGCTTACTCCGTGATTTTGGCAGTAACTGTATGACAAACACACAGACGCAATGTCAAATGGTCGAGTTAAAACTTGACCTCGCTTCACTCAATTAATAATTTATTAAAAAATATTTCGATTTTAATATACTTTGTGGAAAATATCCACTATAGTTATCGGATCTGTTCACGGTGAGACCATTTAATATGTTCCCTCAAAATACCATTTAAGAGTCCGTTTATTTTTACAAATATGTAAGAATATACATAATTTCATTTAAACAGGATATTCAATTTCGAAGAAATTATATATAGGTACAGTATTTGTGTAATTTGTAGATGATTTTGTTCAATCCAGTGACAAACTTGATTCAAATGTGTATACATTGTCTACTCTAGCTGTCATATTTCTTTGGGTGTTTTATAATTGCTTAGACAAAAATAAAAAGTATAAAAAATATTTTACACAGAAAAATGTGCACACATAAACCAAACGTTGTCAAAATTCATTTAAGAATTTTCTACCAACACTATTTTGTTTTAATGTAGATTGGCACTTTCGTTTAGGTTATAAATCTCCATTATTCACCAATTGAATTAACCTTCGCCAATTTTGAGTGATTTTCACTTTCACTAAACATCTGAGTGTTATATAAATTTGTACTTTGTCACATTACGTGGAACATGGAAAGTATTTTGTGATAATAAATCAAATTATGTTTCATACCATGTGTTTATCTGTCTGTAAAATGTGCTGTAGATAAAATTTAGATCTATTAAGCTCATTTTTGATCATGCATACAAACTTCTTATTTCTACAGTTTAAATAGAAATTATAAATTAAACATTGTCTAAAAAATCAGTTATTATTTTTATCTAACATTATCAGAACGTATAAATGCCTAATTTAAAAATGGTTAGAGAATTATGTTAGTAGAAAAATGGACCATGAATGCTGTATCAAAAAAAAAAACGAATATCTCAAAATGGAACCAAGTGATGGCGTAAAGGAATGGAGAAATGTGAAAGTTATCTAAACCAATGATAAAAAGAAAATTGAGGTTCCAGAAAAAAATCGAAAATAATATGTGCCTTGACCGTCGTCGGGTACATTTTTTTACCCAAAGTATTATAGAACTGCAATTTTATTTTACACATATCGGATTATGTAAAATTGTAGCATGGGGAACAAAGTTGACCTTTCAAGAACGAAGTCAATGATATTTTAAATTTTGTTTACCACTTCAACTAATATTTTCGAGGGACAGTAACGTTTTTTACACTTTGATTATCAGAATAGTTGTATGTGAAAGATAATTAACTTCCAAATAATTAACCATTAAAGCAATTTCCCCGCAGTAAATTTTAATCCTACGACATTGTAACTATTAGCTTAGAGAATCATTAAAATTTGTTTATCTAAACGACTATTTTTTAAATAATTAAATCCCTAAAAGCAATTTCAACACCATTTAAAACTATTAAACGAACCATTTTCTAAACTATTACAAACGTAATATTCCGCTTTATGTGTCAGATATAAAACTGGCGAGCGACTTTAAGCGTCAGAATATTATAAAAACATAACTCTGTCGTATCTTTACTGGCGTTGTACAGAGCAAAATGGTCGTTAATTCTTTACTTTTAGAGATACGTTTCATAGAAACATAATATCGTTTCAGACATTTGTTGTTTTGATAGTAGCTTAATCTACGTATGACTTTTTTTTAATGATGTTTTTCCACAATTTGTAGGTTTTATGTGACAAGTTTAGTTGCTGAATTTCTAATTTTTTAGAGAAATTATTTTAAACAATCATGAATCTAATCTAAACGGTTCAAAAACAATGCACAAACTTTCTTACACACTGATTGACAATCGAAATACTAAGGAAAAAAAAACTATTTGTAGGGAAAATTATTGGTAGTTGTCATTAAAAACAATAAAATGAACCATGTACACCAACTTCAAAAACATAAAAATAGCGCATAAATGCGGCTTCAGCGTAAATAGTATGCGACAGTGAAGTTCCATATTTTCCATTTATTTCTAAAATACAATTTTTTTTTTTTTTACAATCGATTTTTCAGAAAAGTTTTGGACATTAATCTTCACTTTTCACTAAAATGTTAACAAATTTTTTAACTCACCAGCCGATTTTTTTAAAAAATATTGTCACCATACATTTCGCTTAGGTCCTTAAAAACTACCCATGAGCAAATTTTGAAAAAAAAACCTTATTTTGTGTTTTCTTCTCATGACAGATACCCGCAAAGTAGTCTACAAAATTTTATAAAAAGGTCAAGCTCAAAGATGCTCACATAAGCACTGTACATCCCACAGACAACAGTTAGACACAGAGACATCCAAAAACCACTTTTTCGGATTCAGGGGACTTCAACACAGATAAAACTGGACATGGATTTTTTACCAATCACATACCTCTTTACGCTTTGTATATCTGAGAACGTAAGATGTATTCTATCCACTAATAATTTTAAAGTATCTGTTATTTAAAAAAATCCAATTATCTCAAACTATTCTCTAAAGGTTTAAATAAAAATTGACTAGAACGGTAATTATATATAATTAAAGTAAAGATACTGGACATTTAACATACTTTGAAAATAACAAGAGGGCAAAATTGATCAAAAATGAAAAAAATTCTCAATTACTCTTACATACAGGGTGAGACATAAAATACGATTTTTTGACAGATAATTTGATATCACAAAAGAGATAGCACATCTCTTGAAACACAATAATTTTAAGTGATTTTATTTGGAATAAGTGTAGATATGGGTATATATATATATATATATATATATATATATATATATATATTTTAGTTGGACTTAGAAAAGAACTGTTAATGATTCACATTAATTAAAAATATTCCACCAATGAAATGATAAGAGATAAAAGAAAAAAAAAATTTTATGACAAAATGTTTGTTTTTCGAGGACTTTAAACTGCAGTGTAATTTGTCATAAGTTGGGCATTTGAAAGTCTCTATAAAAAGACACATACCTCACAAAATACACACCCTTGTGCCCCTAAATTCGGAATTAAAAAAAAAAATCTTCATAAGCAAATTAATGATGTAAAACTTTACATTCAGTTTCAAGCTTATAACGTTTGGACACAGTATATTTCTTCTCAAAGTTTCTTCTAAAACTTGATACGTTTCTTTTAAAGCTTGATACAACGTTTCATTAAAACTGGGTAAACGTTTCTCATAAAACTTTATACAACGTTTCTCTTAAAACTTGATAAACCTTTTTCTTCTAAAACTTGATACAACGTTAGTCCCGAAACTTGATACAACGCTATTGTAATATATATTATGCATCAATCTTAACTACAATAGCCAGATGATTTACGGACCGGGAAATTAGGTCACCTGACACTAAAATCACGCTAGTGGTAGGGCTTAAAAGATCGTTTCGGTAACGCCGTCAACATTCCAAGATTTATATGCATCGATTGGTACAGCATAATATTTTTTAACTAATGAGTAGTAAATCATAATCACAATACAAGTAGCAAACCTCCACAAGTCATATAAATTTTATTATTTCTCCTCATGAGTGGTGTCCCTGTTTTCAGTAGCTGTGGTATTATTTACTTTTACTTCTCTCGATCTATGGATATTGTTACGTCGCTGGTAGCTATTTTGTTTTTGCAAGAACGATTTATTGAATGTTTACATGGAGCAAGGTTTACAGTGCACAGTAGCGTTGTCTAGGATAATGGTTCATTCCGTTTAGATAATTACCAGGATTTAATATTGCCTTAGTCGTTGTTACAGAATAAATTCGCATCGTATTGTTCAGCGTATCAGCAGCATACCATGTTATTTATTACATGTTTTCGCGTAACCAAATGTCAGCGTCCTCGCGTGCTAGTTATGACTCACAGATTGCTGTTGATATCGATCTGCGAGGATAGGGTTAACGAGTGAATCATTGAGCGAACTGCGTGAACACTAAATGTTACACCTGGATAATGCGTTTTTTGTTAAATTGGATTGTCGGAGCTCGACGTGGGCGTCCTCGACGACTGTGTGTGACTCAGCTGCTGGTAGTAAAACTTTCCCCCGACGGAAAATTAATGGCTTATGAGTAACAACCCACAGTTAAATATACAATCATTAAGGGTAGGAAACAATTTCTTCTTCCATTTACCGCGAATGAAAATACAATTCTTTACAATATATAATATATTTGAGTAATCAAATACAAGACGATGTTTCAATGATTAAGTCATCACCCTCAGTTGTTACACCTCCTGATACTCTTCTTTCATGCTTTATTTTTTCTACAGAATTGTTTATATACATTTTATACGAAATGAGTTTGATATCACAACACAAATATTTTGCTCACCATCATGAGTGATTTAGTTAAACTTTTATAATATGATGAGCAGTATCAACCTCATATTTTGAAAAATCCTAAACAAAATTTAAATGATTGTACACTTAAAATAACACAATATTTGGTAATGAAATTTAGATAAATAAAATTGTGCTTTTAAATGAAAATTAAATACAGTAAAGTTGCATTGAGATTAAAAAATCATTTAAAGAAATAACTTAAAAAAAAAAAAAAACATAAAAAATCATAAATGAGAAATTAACAAATGAAAATAACAAGCGCCATTTAAAAAAATGTAATTTGCACCAAAGAGGAAGGGAATGCGCAAGTGTTGGAGAGTAGAGAAGGTGAGAAAAACTGCGAAAGAGGGAGAGTGTGAGAGGAAGAAAGTGAGGGTGTATGTGGGAGAGCGTGAGAGGTTAAATTGTGAGAGTAGAAGTATGAAGGAGTGTGTGAGAATGCGAGTGTAAGAAAAGAGAAAGGTAAAAGATGAGAGAGGGGTGTGTGAGAGGAAGAGAGTGAGGGAATGTGTGAGACTGTGAGAAGGGAGAGTGTATGGTAGTGTGTTAGGAAGACTATGAGAGGGAAGAAGTTGAGAAAGGAAGAGTGTAAAAGAAAGAGAGAGAATGTGTGAGAGAAAGAGAGTAAGAGTGTGTGAGGGGTGGTGAGACAGGTAGACGTAAGGTTAGTTTGTAAAATTTCCAAAGATATCATCATTATTCTTTGGTTTTAAAGATGAGTAGGATGTGATTCAAGAATAATAACTAAACTACTTTATGTTAACGAAAATACTCTAAATTAATATTCTTTCTTCAATCTGGCTTAACAATATGGAAAAACTGTTTAGGAATTTTTGTGTGGCTTAGTGTCTGTTCTTTATGCTCGTTGAAGTAATAAAAACGGGGGAGTAGCTTGATGCACGGAAAATCCAACGCCAGCAACCGGACTCTGCTAAACGTGAATATCCCAACAACGCCAAGCCGCTCCTCACTTCAAATATACTAGTAAAATTATATATCGTGTAATTATGTTCCTACATGGACTTAGAATAATCTGAAAATTTGGTGATCTGAACAAGTTCCGGCTTCATTTAGCTCGACTTAGCGGTATCTATTAATATATTAGTGTAATTAATGATATAATTTGTTTTATGTAATTATTTTAGGACGTTAATAAACGATAGGATTTTATTACATTTAAAGATATTGTTGTATACGTTTCCAAAAAATAAAAGTTTTTTTTTAAATACATAAAATATTTTAAAATCTAAAATCTGATTGAAACTAATGGTTATTAAAAATTTTAAATAAAGAACATTCAAATAGGAAAGAAAAGTTCAGTACTACAAAAAGGTTTAATCTAACAATTAATTCGCAAGTGACAAATTTAAAAAAATATATTGGTAAATCTACCCTTTAAAAATGGAAAGTAAAAACTATTTCTCACATTTAATCTACACGTCAGGTTTAATTTCTTGTTGTTTGAAGGCGAAAAACCTCTCGGTCACCATGGTTTTATAGAAAAAAGAAACTATAATAAAAACCCCTCGAATACTCTAATGGCGTCGAGATCAGAAGCAAACAAGGGTTAGGCAAGAGAGACGTGTTGGAAAATATGTAACAGAGGGATTTAATCCAAGACTATGTAAAGCTGTAGATCCAGTTAGGTCCTTCGGGAGTGCCAATGCCCGTAACTCACTATAGTAAGTCCCTTACAAATCCATTTTTACAAAGCGGTTTACACAAAGACTCATTTTGTTTTTTAATAGTTTTACATTTATTATTAGATGAGCTCTACATTGAATCTACACCCTATTTGTAATCTCTCTTATAAAATAATTTATCATTTATAAATCCAAGTATGTAATTGTGCGTACCGTCGCGACAATCTCTTCAAATCTAATTTCACTGATTCTCTTAACCTTTTTATACAAACTATCATATTTAACCTTTACTTGCTAGTCCAGTGACTTTAACTATCGCGCCACTAGAGCGCATAAGTCATTCCTCCGTGCTGTAACGTTGCCATGATAATGAGACAGGCGAGGGAAGTGGGGGAGGGGAGAGCGTTATCGTTAATCTAAATGGGTACTGAACCAGATTCAATTAAGTAACATAATTAAACACAAAGTAGCTTTATTGTTTATTTTAGTCGCTGTGATAAACATTCTGTTCTACCTTAAAGAAAAAGTGACCAGGTGACACGCCAGCTGTTGAATCATAGATATAAAAACAATCTTATTCGCTCATATGCAATCAATTGTAATAAATGGTGATAAAAAATTGCAAAAAACCTTCTCAGAACAAAACAAAATTAGTTAAGGAGAGAAGCTGGCATAAACCAAAATTAAAAATTAAAATTATTCAAAATATACTTTCTAAAAGGTCCAGCTCTATTTTATTCATTCTTGAATTGTTTGAATAAAAATTTAGATCTAAAAAAAAACAACATATTTTAAGCTTTCATTTATACGTATGCTAGAAGCCTAGAAGTGAATGACTACAAAATATATAATAACCTAACTCAAACGTCAAATTGACTAAAACTAATTTTGACGTTAAAAACAAGTTAATGGACGCCATTGTGGTACATACCCAGCCCCATCACATAACGTAATACAAGCAGGTCCTCTAATTGTAATTCCCAAAATTTGGTTTCATGGGCCTTGTAGGAAATGTTAAATTATATTGATAGATAAAGAGTAAATAGTGTAAGTTTGTTTGAAACAGGTGTTACATAGGCTTTCGAACTTCCTCATATTGTATCACTACTTTCTTGGCGTCGTTTAGGACCTAACGGTCCTCGTAGAAATGTCTATATATTAAAGAGATCCACTTGCTTCACTCGTGTTGGTGACGCGATATAATCCGAATATCACATTTTATTGGAAGGACAGTTTTGTAAATCTAATTTTTTTTTTGACAATATCTTCGTTCATCGCCGTCGTAGAGAGGTGGTTAGTTGAAATCTACAAATTTGTATCTAATTTAGAGCGTTATAAATTGAAAAACACACGAGACATGAACAACAAATTGTCTAAAATGGCCGCCAACTTTTCTGAATTGCAATGGTGTTCTACATGAGCACATATCGTAATATTTGTGCCGCTATAGTCCTTCCAACGTAAGGTCTTGAAACATGAAAATCAGTCAAAAATTGTGGTCCTAATTTTTTGCTATTAACAAACTCTATACTCTATATACTTACTCCATATACTTCATATTCATAATGCATTTTAAATGGTAGTTTTTTAATTTTGTTTAAAACATATTTGTACATGAATGGATACAGATAAAACCTGCTCAAATGTCCGATTAAACGTTAACCAATGAATAAAACATTTATCTTGGAAATACAGTAAGTTTCAGTATTTAAAAAAAGCTGCTATTTAGAAATTTATCAACTTCGTGGTTTATTTAATGTTTGACTAATTTTGTCAATCATTAATAAATTTCCTCCTAAGAGTAGCATCGGTGAACGTTCCATTCTAGAGAGTCAGTGTTTCCATGGAAAAATATTATAAGAAGTAAAATTTCTAACACTAAATCTAACTTAAGTGGTGATTTTTATTAAATTTAAATTGATACAAAATTAGGTTAGGTTAGGTTAGGTTATGTTAGGTTAGGTTAGGTTAGGTTAGGTTAGGTTAGGTTAGGTTAGGTTATAGCCGTTTTACTAAACCAGTATACGAAGTGTAGGGTAACTTTAATAAGGGATCTTGTAGTTTCATGAACTCAGGAAACAAACAAAATACGTAATTTTCTAAAAGTCGTACGATCGACTCCGTTATCATCGGTTAGGTTAGGTTAGGTTAGGATAGGTTAGGTTAGGTTAGGTTAGGTTAGGTTACGTTAGGTTAGGTTAGGTTAGGTTAGGTCAGGTTAGGTTAGGTTAGGTTAGGTTAGGTTAGGTTAGGTTAGGTTAGGTTAGGTTAGGTTAGGTTAGGTTAGGTTAGGTTAGGTTAGGTTAGGTTAGGTTAGGTTAGGTTAGGTTATAGCCGTTTTACTAAACCAGTATACGAAGTGTAGGGTAACTTTGATAAGTGATCTTGTAGTTTCATGAACTCAGGAAACAAACAAAATACGTAATTTTCTAAAAGTCGTACGATCGACTCCGTTATCATCGGTTAGGTTAGGTTAGGTTAGGATAGGTTAGGTTAGGTTAGGTTAGGTTAGGTTAGGATAGGTTAGGTTAGGTTAGGTTACGTTAGGTTAGGTTAGGTTAGGTTAGGTTAGGTTAGGTTAGGTTAGGTTAGGTTAGGTTAGGTTATAGCCGTTTTACTAAACCAGTATACGAAGTGTAGGGTAACTTTGATAAGTGATCTTGTAGTTTCATGAACTCAGGAAACAAACAAAATACGTAATTTTCTAAAAGTCGTACGATCGACTCCGTTGTTATCGGTACGTGAGCACGACAGAAATCACAAAAAATCGGATACGATTATGATAGGACCTTATTGAAATACTGAAATATTGAATTTAATATGTAAACATGGCGCACATTTCTAACGTTTTTTTCATATCTCTTGTGTTATACTACTTATAACACAATAATTAGAAGAAAAAAATTGCAGATCCTAATTCTGCAATGTAATAGTAACAACCACACATCTACGATAACAATTGTTAAAAATGTGATAATCGTTCAATTACGATATCCAGCAGGGCACAGTCACCAAGTCACCAATGTGAACGTAGCGAGTGGAGGCTCCTTCATGTATGTACAGTTTTGAGCTTCTCTAGGGCTGAGACTGGCAAAACGAAATAGAGACACACATCCACGAGACCAGTTGAGACCTAGCCGACATCAAAAAGTAATAATATACACAATTACAAGTTTCAGAAAACTAGTGTAACTACTGTTTTAAACTCATCCAACTGGATCAAACTCCTTGATCTACCAATACACTTTAACAACCCCTACAAGATTCAAGAAACTAACTTTTGTCCATTTAGAGGATCTGCTTGTAATACATTTTATAATGAGCTGGGTAAGTACCATGTTGCGTCCATCAACTTGTTTTTTTGTTTTTGTTTGTGATCGTAAGGGACAAGTATTTACTCTGCACTACAACACCCAAAACAATGTATTTTGAAACATGTAAAAGTGAGAAAACTAAATTATTAAACCTTCTCGGGAAATGAACCTGGATCCTCTTACCACTGAACAGGGGGATTTAAAAAAAAAGTTAGCTATTGTGAGACCGATGTACGACCTAAATAGAAAGGAAAGTTATCTTCGAGAGGGGGATCTACTATAATGTTTAAATTTATCAATTGTCAATTGAATTTTACGCCCAAAGATTCGTAAATGGGTTAAATAAGTGAACAGTTAATTGTCTCGACCGATAGTTTTTACATGAAATTAACAGATAAATAGCTAAATCATTAGATCAACCTATTGGATTCTACTCTAAAACAAACTAAGAAATACTTCAGTTGCAACAACATTGTTCTAGTGGTTGTTGAGTGTTCTTAAATTGACGGTTTTGGATTCCCTCGAGGAGCCACTTTATTTTGGGGTTGTGATTGAAACAAGCGCGTGTGATTGAGGCGTTCAAAATGAAAATAAAACAACTGATGTTTAGTTTGGAGGGAGGGGAGGGAGTTAATAGAGACCGCAATTAGGGCCGCTTGTTGGATCAGAGTGGAGGTGCTTTGCAATTTCAGAAGCAACGAGTGTGAACAAGGTGTAGTTTGGAGCTCTATTCAGAAGGGTGAATAGAATCGCTCATTTATTCTTCATTGTTGATTTTGAAAGGGAAAACTTTTTACCTATCCTGCATGTGTAGTATAGGGTAGGTATCGTAATTGTAAAAAATTGTATCTAAGAGTTTTGAATAATCTTCTTGGTTAGGCTATCTGAATAATTTTTATATAAGAGTGATGATATTTACAACAAATAAACTATGGTCACAATGTTGCACAAACTTTCTCACACACCCACCATTAAAGCTACGTAGTATACTAGCCAAATATTCGTCGCCAAAAAATGTCAGGAGTTGAATTCAAAAATAAAAATAAATCATAGACTTTTTAATTTATGACTATTTTGAAAAATATTTATATATTTATATAGATAGAGGCTTCTTACTTAGCTTGTCCCATTTATTAAATTTAGTTTTTAATGCCAGCTGTGAAAGTTAATTTTCGTTTGCTAAAAGTAGGCTGACGCTTTTTAAAAATCGATTTTAAGCACCTTTTTGGATTATTTCAATAGCATTTTAATAAAATCAGTAGATTTGACAATATATTTTTAGAACAGATTTATAGTCGTTTTTTGTTATTCATTTTTATCAAAAACTCAAGAACAAGGGAGATAGCGATAAATATGTTTTATTCGGGTAATTAGGAGCTAAATTTTATCAAAATTGTTCAAGATTTTATAAAGGGGAATTTTGTGTTTTTGTTTTGTGAATGGTACATCAAATTTTGCGTTAATTAAAAAACTACAAAAGTCTGGAGATATAGCCTAGACAAGAACAGATATCAAATTTGATCCAGCCCTAGTTAAAGTACTTAAAGCTCTATTAAGAATATATATTTTTGTCCAACATATACTAAAAGTATCAGATAATTATATCAGGTACCAAAAAGCATCAGCATCATGTTGCATCAGGTGCAGAAAATCCTATCAGAACCCACCTTTAGAAATAAAGAATATGTTAATTTTGTACCTGATAATAAGAGTAGCAGATAACTGGATCATGTATAATCTATAACGAAAGTCGTGCTTTATCAGGTAGAACAAATTCCTATCACAATTCACGTCTATTATGAACATATACATGCAATTTGTGTGTTTGTGTTTATGCACTAGTACTTTACCTGTTATTAAAAATATTAAACAATTACTGACCAATTTCAGTAACATGTATCAGTTAAACAAAACTGTTAGTATAAGTTTAAATATTGTTTTTGTCTACTTGGGCTGTACCTGATACTGAAAGAATCAGTACTATGCTTTATCAGATACAGATAAATCCCCTCATAACCCACCACAAGGATGACTATAGATATAAATGCTTTTTGTCCACATGTGGTGTACCTGATACTAAAATTATCAGATAACAGAAAGTATCAGTATCATGCTTTATCAGATTTTAAAATACTGCCACAATCCACCACTAGTATGACTATCCACTAGTACTAAGTTTTTCCCCACTCGTGCTGTAACTGATATTAAAGTATCTGATAATTGTAGTATGAACAAAACACCACTAGTATAAATATACGTAATATGCTTTATTGTCTATTGGCCTGTACCTAATACTATAAATATCAGTTACTTGTCAGTAACATATTGATGTGTTGTCCATTGGTCTGTCTGTACCTAATACTAAAAGTATCAGTTACTTGTAGAGGCCAGTGTCAGTAACATGTTGAATTATTGCCCATTGGTCTGTTTGTACCTAATACTAAAAGTATCAGTTACTTGTGCAGACCAGTATCAGATACAGAAAATCCAACCCATCACTACAACTGATTTCCTCATTAACTCCAGGATATCTAAATTTCTCAACCTTCACCATTACCAAGTTCGAACTCATCTTTCAAGATATTTGTTTGAACACTAGAACAACACTTTCTCGACAATTTCTTTTCCTTAATTCATGCAAATCACAGGTTTCCACACATTACCTATTCCTTTTGATGTTTTAAAACGTTGCTTGTTTATGCATATGATTAGGACAGCTGAGATGCCTATCTCACTTCGATCCACGTCGAGTTGTGACGTCACAATGTCTGTTGCTTAATTATTCTGCTGGGGGGATCTCATCCTTGATGCACTAGATGATGTATTACATGATGCACTTTCCTATCGAGGTTACACAATAAGCAATAACAGGAATTGTATCCTGAATGGATCATGTTGTGTCAGACTTATTATGTAAGATCACTTAAGCTTGTTATTTGAGAGAATAAGGTTATCCGTTTGTCTGATATGTGTTTTATTGCTTTTAACTTGGATTGTTAAATAAAAACATTGGACAAAATGTCATAAATTTTCTCGCTTATACACAAAAACAAAATACAAATCAAGTCAAATATTTTTACATAAACGTATCTCAAAATTCCTTTTTTCTCAACATTGAATCTAACGATAATTATTAAAGGATAAAACAAAAGGTATTCCTCGTCCTTCCTCTAAAATGTTTGTACGGGATTGGTCGGGCATAAAGAGGAAATTAGCATGACTTCAGTAGTGTTGGTCAAATTGTAATATAGTATGAAGAACTATCACTGAAACATATTTGTGTCAAACCGGACGAAAGTAAAATTAAATTCGTAAATAACTTGGATGAAAAAAGAAATCGAATCCTAATGTTGTATTTTCGTACCAAACGAAATTTCAGTTATTTTTAATCACCTAATAAACCATATCTTTTACTTAAATTTTGATACATACTTAAGTGATAAATCGTATTGCAGTTTTTGAGATATTCCAATTTTAAAGACAGCGTCTTGGAGTATGTTCGTATAGTCTTTACAAAGAAGTCTTTCACGGTGAAATATTTTACAGTTGAGTGTTTTAAACTAGAGTTTGAGTATTTTTGCAGTGAAATCTTTTTACAATAGAATCTTATCACAGTAAAAGTCTTTATGCACTAATAGGAGTCTTTTTAACAGTGGAGTAATTTTATAGTGGTTTCTTTTTGTAGTGTAGCCATATGTATGCGTCTATTTTTATATTTGAGTCTTTTACCATGAATTCCCTTTAAAGAAGAATCTTTTTCCGTATTTATTATTATTATTTTTTTTTACTATGGAATTTTTGGAAGCGACGTCTTTGTCAGCGACAACTTTAGTAGTGAAGTATTTTTACAGTGGAGTCTTTTAATATGAAGTCTTTTTATAGAAAATCTCTTACTGTCAGTTCGTATATCGATCAATGTTTTTACAGTGGAGTTTTACACCGTGCCGTCTCTTTACTGTAGGATCTTGTACCGTGCATTCTTTTTATAATGGAGTTTTTTTTACCGTAAATTATTTTTACAGTGGAGTCTTTTACCGTGAATTATTTTTACAGTGGAGTCTTTTACCGAGAATTATTTTTTACAGTGGAGTCTTTTACCGTCAATTATTTTTACAGTGGAGTCTTTTACCGTAAATTATTTTTACAGTGGAGTCTTTTACCGTTTATTATTTTTACAGTGGAGTCTTCTACCGTGAATTATTTTTACAGTGGAGTCTTTTACCGTAAATTATTTCTACAGTGGAGTCTTTTAGCGTAAATTATTTTTACAGTGGAGTCTTTTAGCGTCAATTATTTTTACAGTGCAGTCTTTTACCGTGAATTATTTTTACAGTAGAGTCTTTTACACTCAAATATACCTTACACGCCTCCAGTATTTATTCACAAAAATAAGCGAAGAAAGTAAAAACTATTTGATATATATATATATATATATATATATATATATATATATATATATACATGTATAAGACCTTTTGAGTGCCTGGCGATTCCTGACCTTGGAGCGGTTATACGATCAGACATAAAGGCCACCCTTTGGGTGCCTGAGTATAAATTTTATACCGTGTATACAATTACCACCTTTCCAGTGCCTGGCTTATATTTTAAATGCATTTGCGTCTTTTTGGGTGCTTCATATATGAACCTACTGTTACGACCTTTCCAGTGCCTGGCTTATACTTTAAACGAATTCGCGGCATTTTGGGTGCTTGATATAAAGATACCACTATTGCGACCTTACAAATGCCTGGTTTATACCTTAGACATATTCACGACTTTTTGAGAGCTCGATGTTCGCGCGTTTTTTTTGGAGGTGTTTGTTATCTTGACTGACCTAGTGGCATTACCTCTGCCTGGCTCAGGATACCAGCTGTGGCACACATGCGCCCTTTTAATCTCTCTCTCTACGGTTTCACAATCAATTACTCGAATTAGAATTTACCTGGTGTTGAAATTTTTTCTGTTACTCTAGCAGCAGAACACACCTAGAAGGCACCAATTCTGTAAACTAGTCCCTGAGACGTTTTATTTATTAAATCTTTGATATTAAATTTAAATTTTTATGCTAATTTAAATAACCTATTGGCAAAAAAGGAACTTTGTAACGCAAAGTAAAAATACATTTAAAACAAGTAAATATTTTATATTGTAAGAGATAAAACATGGTTAACATTACATAATTAGTTGTTCACAAATGAAATTGGATAAAAGAACATAATATTATATTTACAACTTATCTGATTTAAATAACAGAAGATGTGTATATTAAATGTCTAGTAAAATATATAAACACCAAAGACATTGTTAGTATAGATCAACCATCACATTTTAACCATTATCATATTTAATTGATTTTTTGGTTTATTAGGAGCGTAGTCATTAGATATGAAAAGCGGCAGACAAATAATTTAAGTTGTGTCGTTCTACAAAACGAAAAAATACATAAAATATATTAAAATTTATAAATATATTTTATTCAAGAAGTAAAACAATTATGATATTACAAAATTATTTTTTCACAAATAAAATTAGTTATCTAATAGAAAACAGTATCGTTACAACTTTGTAATGTTTGGTATGAGAAAACATGAAACAAACTACACAAACTCATACAAAACTAACATGACAATCAAATTTAAATAACGTTTTGGTATATTTACAATTTAGTTATTAGATTTAAATAACAGCGATGTAAAAATTACTATTTAAATTTGTCTTATAAAATAAATATAAACATCAAACACATTGCAAGAACAACCATGAATTTTAACTATTATCACATTTAAATGAAATTTAGGTATATTAACAGCGTAGTCGTTATATAGGGTATCCCGCGACCATTTGATAAAATTTTACCAGGTTATTCAGTAGGTAAAAACTGGCAAAAAATGTAATTTAACATGAAGATATAGATCTTTTAGTTTTCCGTCTGTCGGTCTGTATGTGATTTTAACTAAAAAATTAATATTTTTAAAACAGTTAGACTAAATCAGTCATATTTTGCTTGAGTATACACCTTGATACGTCCTTTCTTAAGAATAAATTTCAAGGCATAACTTTGTTCCATTTAAAAATGGCGGCCATTTTAAGAAAGGACTTAGCAACTTCTATACTCAAGCAAGATATGGTTGAGTTTGGTCAAGCCGTTTAAAAAATATTAATTATTAACTTAAAATCACATACAGACCGAGAGACGGAAAATGAAAAGAGATAGGACACATGTTATATTACATGTTTTGCTAGTTTTACCTGCTGAACAACCTGGTCAAATTTTTTCAAATGGTAGCGGGACACTCTGTATATGACAAGCAGCAGATTTATGTTTAAGGTTAAATTGTTCTTAAACAAGAAAAAATTACATAGAATAACATACAAAATTCTATTGCAATAGATAAAATATATTACATAATTAGTTGCTTACAAATAAAACAAATTATATAACAGAAGAACATAATGGAATATTTACAAGTTATTAGATTCAAATAGTTTCTCAGCATATGTATAAATTAAATATGCATTTATAATAAATATATCAAACACATTGCATGAACATCAATCGCAATTTAACTATTATTACATTTAAATGAAACTTTGGTTTATTAAGATTATATGGAAATTCTGCTAATGGAAATTATGTCAGGTTTTGAGCACCTTATGTATGTATTTTGTAATATGTATTATTTATATAATTTTAAAAAAAGATTAAAGTACTGCTAATAACACATAACAATTATCATTGGAAAATTTTCTTTGATTGAAAGTTTTTAAACAACTTCGTTATTTTACTATATATGAAAAATGTTAACAGTTCAGATATGGTTTGTTAGTTTGGGTAAAATATTTAAAAAATTACATGGTTGGAGTCATTACACATTCTCGACACTGTATACAGTTTCAGAAGCCTATAATTGGAATAAACGACGACTATAATGTGAATCAGTCAATGGTATGATTTTACCAAACTATATGCTATAGTTCTAAACGATTAAACTATTAGAATAAGACTACATTTTAAACATACCTACATGCAAAACCTTAATACAATTTAAATACAGCGAATTCAATAATGTACGTATACATTTAACACATTTGTAGAATATAGATTCATTTTTAAATATAAGTTCGTGACGTATTTTACAAGTTGTTTTATGAGAAGAAATATTTATTTTAGAAAATAAGCCATCACAAGAAGTGCATGTTACGTGCGATATGGCAGTTATTTCACTTAATTTTTTAACGGGTATTAATGTGACATCTATTACTTTATCCATTGCCATTTTATTATATTGACTATTGGACTTGTTTATGATGGTTTGTATTATTTCTTTTTTAATTTTAGAATTTTCTGCCTCAATATACTGCTGGACTTCTACCACAGTCTTATGTTTTACAGCCTGTTTATTTTTGCCTACCTATTTTTGATTGCATTTCACAACAATACATACACCAATTTTTCTTAATACTGTTTTTTTTTTTTTTTGTTGGGGGATCCTCGGCATCTAAGGGTTCTTGTCTCTGATAAACAACATAACTTATCAAAGCGTACTTACACCTCTATTCATTTCTAGAAATAAAAATGTCTCACTTTTACGTGGCATAGTATGACTTTATAATTTGAGTGACCCTCAAAAATAAGGTAAACAATAAATAAACGTTTGTCCTTCATATTCCAGACCTAATAATAGTATTTTTTTAATCAATTAAAAACATTATTAAATATTTAAAATATAGTTGTATAGTTCCTGAATACAAATGTAGTGAAATTTGCGACCGGGCAAATATTAATATTGTGTCCAACTGTAAAATAAACAGTGAATTGGTGCAGGTAGAAAAAACACACCATGTGACAACGTTGCATTACTCCCTCCTTACTGAGCGTAAGTGAGTCATAACTAGATATCCACAGCCTATTTATACTATTTTTTTTAAAATTTGCTACTACCTAATATTGTTTGTTTGAATTTCTATAACTAACTATAAATGTTTATCTAGACAATCTCAAAACCCACCCCTCACTTCTCCAACCATCAAATGTCAACCGATTCTTACTTCATAGAGAACAAGTTTATTTGTTGTTAAAATTATATAATATTTGTGTGCAATTTTCCCTTTTCTGTTCAAATATATTTTCTTTTACTGCTACAGTAAAATTATAAATACCATATTGTTCGTCATTAACAAATAAAAGTTTTTACTCTCTTGTAATTGTTTTATAAGGTTAATAACAAGTTTTCAATATATACGACTTTAACATTTTAAAATGGAAATCATTTCTAAATCTCGTGTAAAACGTTACATGAAAAATACGTTTATCAAATCTGAACTCAATATCATATATATTTCTAAAGTTATAATGTTATTTTATTTTTAAAAAATGGCGGATATTCGAAAACTAAGCATGATAGGACTATCCTACATGTTATATAGCATTTAATGTATATATTGTCGTTCTTAATCTGTTCTATTGAACTGTATTATTGAAGTTTTGATTGTTCTAAAGTTTGATTGAGTAATTTCAACTTATTTGTCACAAACATTTCTTTTGGATGAGTTCGATACAGTTGTAAAGAATTCTGATGATATTTAACCGTTTTTTTTTTTTAATTCAATGTTTAATATAAATTACTAAATCCAAAATAAATTGAGAAATCGGAAAAGCTTTGAACCGATTTTTGGGGTTTCAAAACTCTGGCGAATTGAGTAGCTCGCGTAATTTTTGTTCAGTTTTCTTCACGTTGTTTAACATATCTTAAAACGAAGTTAGATAAAATATATTTTGTTTTTGAGTGTTGGTCTCTTTAACTTCGATAAATATAGAAATTTGTCAAAAAAATCAACTATTTTAAGGCAAAATGTTTTTACGTGTTTCACAAATTGCAAAACAGTATTTTTTGTAAAGATAAAATGTATAAATATTTGATTAAACAATTCCTTGTAAACATCTTAGTTTAGTTCAGTTGAAAGCTCGATGTATTTTTTTTAGTAACACTCATAACAAGCTTAGTGTGTTCCAATGAATGAAGAACTACTTCCTGACACAATTCTTCAAATGTCGATGAGTAACCTATAGGCCTACATGTCAACAAACCAATGGTGGGAACGGAAATTGTATTTTCAACTTTCAACATTGTTCTATTTATCACGAATCTTAAAAACAACAAACGTACTTTCTTTGTAGAATCGTAATTAATTTAGTATTATATATAGCCTTTCCTAAATAAATTGAAATCTTTAGGCTTATTAAAAAAAATAACGAGATTTAGATTCGAACCAACTACCTAAGATTTAGAAAAACAAAGATTAATATAGTTCCTCTATATAATAAAAATAAAGTCCTCTTTAGACTTCACTCTGGCTATCTATCTTTCCGTTTTCAGGATAATATTGTGAACTAGGGAAATTACCAAATTTGTGCTTTAACTAATAACTACAGTACTGTAATTCATTTATTGCTAAAATTAAATATAATTATAAAAAACCACAGTTAAAGATCCTTTACGAAAGTGCTATCCTTCGGCGCCAAAGAAGCCAATAACTATGACCTTACATAGGTTATTGAAATAAGTTATTGGAATTTTTGAGTTCTCCAATATTCTGCTCGAGTTGTTGAATAGCTATAGTACGAATTATTGTTTAAAAACTTTGAAATATTTTCCAGGACTTCTTCAAATTTAACGTCAGGTAATTTGTTGTGCCTCCCACCTCTGACTCATCCATTTTAAATTTAGTAGTTTAAAAAAGAATTCCTTACCTATATAACACTCTTAAAGTGTCCTTCAATATATACATACACCCATACTTTCTTATTTTACAAGAAACAGTTCTTATACAATGTTCGTTATTGTTTTGATCCATTCACTTGTTTACAATTAATATGTAACAATAGTAATATTAATTATCTTAATTAAAAAATGTCATCGTTATTACTAAGAAAATCAAGATTCCTAAAATATAAAAGGCATACGCTATTTTTAATTATTGGCAATATGAATTGGGATAGTGTTCGCTTTCTATAAGTCTAAAGGAATTTTAAAAACAATGATTTTCCCGAAAAGATAAAACGTCAGGCACATTTAAAATATATTTTAAAATGTCTCTTAGTGTCATAAAACATTTACCTACCTGCTAGGTCATCCCCCTACCCTCCCCGATTTCTCTATTGTATTTCAGTTTCCTGTTACTTATGTTTATATAATAGTTGTCTATACTTGTAAATTATCAGTTGTCCGATGATGCCGCAAGGCGAAACAATTGTAGCTCATTCATACTATTAAAATATTTGAAACTTTAAGCTTTTGCTTTATTTATCCTTGAATATGGAGTTTCAACAAGAAATATCTGGTATTACATTAAAGTTGTTTAAAACTTTTATAAATCAACACACTGTAGCCCCTTTGTTTTATTAGGGGCAGAGGCTACCTGAACGACTACTAGACTGCTTATTTTGCAGCTTGGTCAATTTTTATGTCTACAATCAATGAAACATGAAGTAATACAACAAAATATAATGTTAGGTAAACTCTAAACATATACTCAATAATAAACATAAACTCTTGATGTTAGATCAATTTGGACGACGGTCATAGATCATATCTGATTGACGTTTATGCAACCGGCCACTACATACCGGCCACCAAGTCAATGCTAAATATTACAAGGAAATAAGATTTGTAGCATTATTTCGTAAAAATTTGGTATCTAGCCCTCATAATTAGTTATAGATTTGGTTGTTAATACATTTTCCTAAGTAGGCCTTTGTCGTTTAAAATAGCAATTTCAATCTATTTATTAATTAATTTTATATTATATAAATGTTATACTAATCAATGTTATATAATATATTTTTAATATCTCCAAAAAGTTTACATTTCTACTGTGTTTTTAGAATATACACATTTTGTCTGAATAGAGATAAATTTATACGAAGAAAAACTACAATCTCAATCTCTCTTTTTTTAAAGTAGAAATGTCTTTAAAATTTTTATTAATAGATTACCATAGCGCAAAAAAAGGATGTGATGTAATCTTTATAGATTGGGTTGGTTTTTATTTATTTATATTTTTAACTTAAATGATGTCAATGAATACGTATTCAAAGGTGACGATAGTCTTGCTTCCTTTTCACTAGATGCAAGGGATAAATCAGAAATAAAGTAAGTACTATACAGTATATAGAGTTAAGCCGTTAACCTTTTGCGAGATAACAACGTCAGACACAATTGTCACACAATAACAATAAGCCAGATAAACCATTAAGTTTTACTATACGTAAGGGATAAATCAAAAATAAAGTAAACACTATACAGTATGTACAGTTAAACCGTTAACTTTTCTAAGGTTATAAAGTCAGACCAAATTTTCACACATTAACAATAAGCCTGATAAACTATTAAGTTTTACTGGATGTAATGGATAAATAAGAAATAAAGTAAACACTGTAGAGTATGTACAGTTATGCCAATAACTTTTGTAAGATTAAAAAGTCAGACCCATATGTTACACATTAACAATAAGCCTGATAAACTATAGGGACAAACTTTAAAGTATTGCGGCATAAGACTTAAAGATTCCTGTTTTTCTCACGGTCAATTATACGTAGCTTGATCTCGAGTAGGAAATCCGAAAAATTTGTATAACATACCCCCAGATAACAAAATGAAAAATATTGTTTATAAACAAGAATTTTAAATAGTTAGAATGTTTTCAATAAAAAGCTTTTACTTCTTATATTTTGAGGTTTATCTCTTTATATTCCAACTACCACACAATCCTATAGCACCGGATCATCTGAAAAAAGTTACTGTTACTGAGTAAATTTCTACTTCGTAAAAATACTTTATTTAACTCATTACTATCATTTTTAGGGTCTTGCGCATGATTCTTCAATTAGGTGCTAACAGACGGGTTTGCGAATATTTTGAAATCAAGATCATATTCAACATTTATTAGTGAATAACATATGATAGAAGTCCCGGGCGAAGCCGGGTTAAACCAATAGTAATTCAATAAAAACCTTCTCCTTAAAATAATTCACGTGTGTACCAATTTTCATGTTAATCGGTCAAACAGTGTCTTAGTATTAATGTTAGACCGGGTAAGTAACATGATGATGTTTATAATAATTAGATAAAAACCTTCTCCATGAAATAATACATGTGTGTGCCAATTTTCATGTTAATCGGTCAAACAGTGGATAATGTATTATTGTTAGACTGGGTAAGTAACATGATGGCGTTTATAATAATTAGATAAATTATTACATAAAAACATTCTCCATTAATGAATTAAATGAGTTTCTTCGTAATCGGTCAAACGGTGTCTTAGTATTATTGTTGGGCTGGGGTAAGTAACATGATGGTTTTTTATAATAATTAGGTAAAATTCTTCTCCATGAAAAAAAAAAAAAACATGTATTTGCCAATTTTAATGGTGATTGGTCAAACGGTGTCTTAATATTAATGTTGCGCTGGGTAAGTTGCGTAATAACGTTTAATAGTTCGATAAATTATCTAATTCAATAAATATGGTATTAAATAATCTAGATGGTTTTTTATCTATAGAAAAAAAGTCTAGTTAAATATTACCGTGTGTTTCCACCCACAAGTCTATAGAAAAAATCGTCATACAAAATTTGATGTTAATTGTTTATTTTCCATCGATTTAAACTAAAATAAACCAAATGTTTTATGCCTATTGCAGAGAGAGATTTAGGGAGATAAAAAAAATGAGAGTATAGAAGAAGGGAAAATGTTGGGGACAAGACAATGTTGACAGCATCTGTTGCAAAAATCCGTGTTATGTTAACTCGTGTTAAGGGGATGGTAAGTTATATATACTCTTGATGAGAATACACTGTCCTCCTAATATTCAGAGAACAATAACTGTGCTCTGAACAAGAGTATATATGCAACAAATGTCCTTTGATCAAGAGCGAGAATGTCTTAAACACTAAATGTCTCAAACAAATAGTGAGGCAAAATAGCATGATTTTGAAAAAAAAATAAAAACACAAAATACGCGACTACAGCCAAACGGTTGAGATCGGACATGGGTCAATATGAACTTTTTTATTCCATTTAGTGAGTAGAACATACTGGCGAAGTTAATGGTGACAATATAAACTAGGTACATATGAACAATTTTGACTTTTTAGGTGGACCCCTATCATTAATACTATTATCTAAAGCATAAATAACAAGATAGGTTAATAAGGTCGGTTCCACTAAAGGGCCTAGGGAAATTTTGTATTACCTGTTTCCCTAAACGTGACGATCCTAAGGTGGCCATTAGCAAACTTTTTTTTTACATGTAATAAGGGCGTGTAATTTCGGGAGTGTTTGTAAAAAAAAATTACTTATATTTATAGGTATGTCATTAACGCATGCTTTTAACAGAACCAATTAGTGAAAACCCGGTGGTCCTTTATGGCCGTTCGGGTTCAAAACCTTTCTATAAGTTAGGTGGTTTATGATATTTGTTAAGTGTGAGGATTTCCCAGTGTATTTTGCCGAATATCTTAATTTCTTGTCTTTCAATGCCGACATAATAAATGCCCTAAGGCTGGGAAAAGTACTATGACATGTGTTTTGTTGTTAAACACTACCAAAAGTAACTTTTTAGGCTGCTGAATTAATTTAAGACACTTTTCTGCTTAATCGCATAACTACAATTAGGACTGTACAGTATAACATACATTTTAGGGCTGGGAAAAGTACTATGACATGTGTTTTGTTGTTAAACACTACCAAAAGTAACCGTCTAGGCTGCTGAATTAATTTAAGACACTTTTCTGCTTAATCGCATAACTACAATTAGGACTGTACAGTATAACATACATTTTAGGGCTGGGAAAAGTACTATGAATAGAATATAGAATAGAATAGAATAGAAAAAGTACTTTATTTTGACATGTATTCCATACAAAATATAAAATAAATTCGCAATTAATTAATTATAGAAGATAAAATAAAATGAAATAAACTTAATAATATTCTTTCTTTACAGAGTACTTTACAGCAATGGTCTTTTTGACCGTCAGCTGGGTTGGCATAAACAAAACAATATAGTTAAAAATTATACTATGAGTTACATATATTTACACATATAGACCTGTGTGTATATAACCTTCCTTCCATCAGTTGCACCCATACATATATAATCATACTAAATATTTAATATAAATGACTACAGAACTAATTAATTTGGCACCAGCTATACAATTAAAATTACCGTACTTACATATATAAATAGATTTACAGTAATCCTTCCAAGAATTAAGGTGTAACCCCCCTTCCCAACCAAAATTTTGTGTACTGTTACAGTTAAAAATTAAATTCATTTATTAATTCCCATCTAAATTTCCATGCACTCTTCATGCATTTACACAATTTCCACCAATTTCTCCCATTTAATAAAAGTTCAAATTCCCCCCTATTTAAAACTGCGTTTGAAAAAGCACAAATTTCTTATATCGGCTAGGATAGGGCAGCGAGCAATAAAATGGTAAAACGTCTCGTTTTCATTTATGTTGCATAAGGAGCATAACCATATTTTATCGTTACACCACGGTTTATAGTTTTTTAAGTCAACAAGTTCCGCCCTTGCTTTGATGATCCAACTTATTGTTTGTATATCATATTTATCAAATAAAACAAGTCTACTGCCGAGTTGAAAGTCAAGGTCCCGGTACTGTTTGTGATATGTCGCATTTCTTGCCCTCTGTAAACATTCTCCCTCCCAAGTAACTCTGACCGCTTCAATAACACTAAGCATCTGTTCATGTAGCCTATCAATATTGCTCATATCCACATCACTCCCGTATTAATATCCTAACACTTTCCACTCCTGGTACCAGCAAATGCCCCTTTTTATTATTTGTTTAGCAAGAATGTTTGGCAATCTATTCTTTGGTAAAGCTACAACCCTTAAAAGAAAATTCAGGTGGATTCTCAATGTATACAAATAAACCTTTTCAAGCCCTGTTTCTAAAAACAAGACATAATTTGGGGTGTTATTTAGCAACTTAAATATTCTTTTTATAAATAATCTAAATACCCCTTCCAATTCATCAATTTCCTTGTAGCCCCAGACCTGGGAACTGTAGCATAAAATCGCCTTCACAATAGAATTAAAACATGTAAACTTGGCACTAAGTGGGACCCTCTCGTTACCTAAAAGGTTGTGCCATACCTCGTTTATAGCATATTTTGCAGCCATATTGTCCTTAAATTGAGTTTCCCATGACAATGATGGAGTAAGTATAACACCTAAGTATTTATATTTATTGACAACCTCTACCCGTTGCCTTTTGTACCACCAATTCTCATTTCTACACAACTGACCCCCCTTTTCTAAAAAAAAAACATTATTTTAGATTTACTTAAATTAACCCGAAGATTAAACTTGTTACAATAATTTTCGAGCTTATTTATCATACTCTGCAAACTACCAGGAGTAGGGGACAGAAAAACAATATCATCTGCATACAATAAAACACTGACCTTAAACCCTTCAAAATCGCATCCTCCATCTAAAATATCAGCCAAATCGTTCACAAATAAAGAGAATAGCAATGGACTTAAAATACAGTCTTATTTCAAACCCATATTAGTTTCAAAACATTTCGTTACGCCCGCATTACACCACACTCCCGATGTTGTACCTTTGTAAAGCTCTTTTATAATATTCAGCATATGAGAAGAAACACCCAAACACGATAACTTAAAATACAGCGCCTGTCTATCAATAGTATCAAAAGCAGAGGAAAAAACTACAAAAAAAAAAAAAAAAAAAAAAAAAAAAATACAGTTTCGCCCCCTCCTTTGACAGTTGCAACTGAATCATACTAGTTAAGTTGAATATGTTATCTATGGTGGAATAACCCTTTCTAAATCCGGCTTGAAATTCACTAATTATTTGATGACTGTGTACCCAATTGTTTAATCGATTGTGCAATAAACTAGCAAACACTTTCGCTATACAATCTATAAATGACAGACCTCTGTTATTTTGCACACAATTGACATCCCCTTTTTTATGCAAGGGAAATATTATAGATTTTTTTTAAACTTTCTGGAACGCGTTCTTCCATATATATTTTATTGAAAATAGCCAATAGCTTTGAACTTAAAACCCGTGGGCCGTTTTAAAAAAAATCATACGTACTCCGTCAAAACCTAGAGCCTTCCCATGTTTCAATTTTGCCAAAATCGTTTGCAGTTCTTGCAGGTTGAATTGCTTGTCGAGATCATTGTCGAATATATACTGTTCCGTATAAGAAATATCCCTTGGTACAATAAGAGGATTCAAAAGATTTTTAAAATACTCCACCCATTCGACACAGTTAATATTTCCAGCTAATCTGCTTTTTGTATTTTTAAAACTTTTCATAGAATTCCAAAATTGTTTTGCATCTTTAACTTGCCCCAAACTATTTACAACATATTTGTAATGTAGCTTACGCTTAGTTCTGCATAACGATTGAAAGTTTTTATTTGCCTCTAAATATGCGACTTTAACCATAGTTGAATTTGTTTTGCGAAACAGTTTTAAGAGTTTAAAGGCTCGCTGCCTTGATACCAGACATTATAAATCAAACCATTGTTGTTTTTTGTTTACCGTAGTGTTATGCTCGGTTTAAATTTGTACTCGGAGTGTTATTTGTACTCGGTTTAAAGTGGGCTGCTTGTTTGATACAACGAATCATGCTATTGACATTTATCTGGTTATCATTCAAGACATCAAAGGTTGACATTTCCTTATCTATGTTTTTACCGAACAAGACGTTATCTGAATTAGTCCATTTTATTCTTGGCAACAATGGTAGTATACAATCCCCACTTTAACTTATTTACATTAGACATGATCCACCCAATATCGTCATCTGAAGGGAACTGGGCAATTATTGCTCTGCCCTTTGCTCCTAATGGTTGCGCTCTATTGACCCACAAATTGTCATTACACTTTAACACTTCCACACAGAATTGTTTCACAAAGGCTTTAAAGTCTCTCTGACCATTCCATTTAAGACCTACAAAAATTAAATTGTTACGTCTAGATCTACCTTCTAAATCATTTAGCTTATCCATAATAACCTGTTCTTGTTTTTTAATACAGTCTATCTTTGCTTTCAAAACTTTGTTCTCTTCCGTCAGACTTCTCACCTCAGAAGACACAATTAAGAGGTCTTTTTTAGTAGCCAATGTCGATAATTTTGTATCTAGCAAGTTACTCAACCCAGTCAGTCATTAGCTGTCCATGCGTCGTGTAACCTACCTTTGAATTATCCATCTTGTCACAATGCGTTTCCGACATTCCCAACGAAACACTTGCGTCTTCCGAAAGTTCTGGCGAACTGTACGCCCTGAAACGTTTTAAGCCTTTCGGATTTTTTGGGGAAAAATATTTGTCAATCGTTGAGTCATTCATAGGCCCGAAAAATTTCTCAAATTCCGCAAAATACGAAAAATGAAAATAATACACAGGCGAGAGGTCTATCACTAACCTGCAGAACGAAACGTTAACGGAAACTAACGTTCTTCAATAACGTAAATATTTATGCTTCACACTATAAAATGCAATAATAATAATTGTAGTGAAATATTAATAAACTTTGATACTTAATACATGTTTTTTGTAGTGGACTATACATAGGCTACTTAAACAGGCGGGACCAAACTCGCTGTCTCATCGTAGAGACGCACACTATTTACACACACGCACACAAATTAAACAGTACACTTAACATATATTTACAGTATAACATACATTTTAGGGCTGGGAAAAGTACTATGACATGTGTTTTGTTGTTAAACACTACCAAAAGTAACTGTTTAGGCTGCTGAATTAATTTAAGACACTTTTCAGCTTAATCGCATAACTACAATTAGGACTGTACAGTATAACATACATTTTAGGGCTGGGAAAAGTACTATGACGTATGTTTTGTTGTTTAACAAATTTAACAATTTAACAAATTTAAACAAAAATAAAGCATGCCTAATTGACATGCTTGGTGCAAATTTGTTTGAAATTGATCGCATATTTTTTTCTCTAGCTTTTTATACATACAGCCATACAGACAGACATTTTGTAAAAACCACTTTTTTGGACTCAGGGGGTCCCAAAACGGGCATATCCACAAAAATCTCATCATCGATTTTTTTGCGATCACTATACCTTCTCTATAATACTATAGTATAGTGTGAAAGTAAAATGGTAACTAGTTAAAATATAGTTTTATTTATAAACTTGAAAAAATAAATACCGTAGCCTACTTGTTTGGAGAAATAAATGTAACTATTTTCGTCTTCTGATTAATAATGTGTAACATATTTTAACATTCTGTTAACTATATTATGAAAACGAGGACAACGAATGGCGGAACGGGAGTTGTACCGCGAACAGAGGATTATGTACCCTCTAGTTATATTTAAAATAAATAGTTACTTCATTAGTATTTGACAAACAATAGTATTAGTGAAAGAAAGTAAGTGATATGAGAAAATTTTTAAATCAATTTTTTTTGTATTAAAACTATACAATATTGTTATGTGACGCAAAATTTTACTCAAATAAAGTTTCAGACAAAGTAATGTCAAAATTAAGTTTATTGGAGAGCATAAGGTCTTCAAAAGGTTCTATTTTAATAATAGCAGGTCTTCAAAAGGTCTCTAAAACACGATGACTTATACCATGGTGATAACAGGCGTCAGAAAATAGAAATTAACAGAAACAGGCGTCAACTAAAGCCTTTAAAAGGTGACTTTTGTAACTGATCGTATAAGACTTCAATAGGTGGCATTTGTAACTGATCGTATATAAGCATTCAAAATATCGTCTCCCGTACATTTCACACCAGGCACTCTAGGCATCCAAAAGGTTCGTCGACGATTTCGCTTTATACAGAGGGCACAAAAGGTCGTTTTAGTGTATGAAAACAGACCTTTTGAATGCCTGAGTTCAAGCACTCCAGGCCTCCAATAGGTCGTCGCCCGTACCATTAGGCACTCGAAAGGTCTTATACATAAATCTATATATATATATATATATATATATATATATATATATGTATAAAGTTACGAGCCCTGTAAGATTAACTTAGGGAATAATTAAAAGCGAAGCGATATTCACAGTTCCAATATAACATAACCTCTGTAAGGATTAGTTTGCAAAACCGATAACGATGACTAGAACTATAATAACGCCAACTTATTTACGATGTTTATACTCATTACATACATTTTACGAGAAAAAATAAAATAATAATGCCCTTCTACGCAGGATTTTATTTGTTCAAAAGTTGTTATTCGCGTAAAACTATAGTTGTTTTCGGAAACACACAGTACTGAAACATGAATTAGCCTCGTTGCTGGGAAATAAACCGCCCAAGACCAAGCGACTCCTCACGCAATGTAAGCCTTGCAAATTGCCAACTAATGCTATATAATTATTGTTCCAACTTGCTTTACAGACTAAACATAACTTGAAATTGTACATTTAACAAACAGTACGTCTAAATGAAATGTTCAATCATTCAAGCTGGTCTGCTATTTTTACTGAGTAATTATATGTAATCGCAAAATTGAACACACGATTTAGTGGAGGCTGATTGATTGCGATAATTGAAAGTGACTCTTTAAAAAAACTATAATTATTCATTATGAGTAATTAAACAGTGATAATTAATTATTTGTTATTTTTATAAATTATCAACCATGTTGAAATATATTAGGTTCAATTAGTCTCCAACCGTTTATTAAAAATATATGACTAATTAAGAATAAATCGGTCCATTCGTTTGAACTGCAAAAAATTGCGCAGACGGTGGACAGACGACAACACAGACTTTCACAAAAAATTTGGCTTAAAGGACCTCAAAAAGAATATAACTATGATTAACTCGCTATTTTTCGACGCAGTGTATAACTTTCACTAATTTGAGCTTATACTAATGAATATAATAGACTAATAATTAACTTAAGCGTAGATGTCTTAAATCAACTAAAATTGTTATAAAACAAATTTTATAAGAACATTACACAAATAGATCCATAATCGAAACCAAATTCTAACCAAACAAAAAGTATTTTTTACAATCTCCCCAATATTTCATGAAAAGAGTTATATATTGGAAAGTGAAAATATTCCATCTAAAACATATAAAATCGGCCCAAACTATTTTTTGATATGTTAGTTAACTGAGAAAGTTATTATTATAAATCAGTGTTGTATAAATGATGAATAAGTTAGCGAAAAACAATATATAGGGATGAGAGTTTATTCAGGTATTTTTTTTTTAATAATTGAATTTAATTTTATTTTTGATTGGTGTAGCTCGCGTATCACTGAAGAGAACGACCTTGTCGTTGAAACGCGTCTGATAATTTGTGTGTATTTTTTGTGAGAATTGTGTTCTGTGTGTTTGTTATACTGTATATTTTTTCTCATAAGTCAAGCTCAACATTTAATATATGTTGTTTTAATACAATTTTTAATCGAGACCAATTTTGAGGTATTCTATCTTTTAAGACGTTATCGAACAATTCATTTTCACCTCATTTTCACCGGTATCTCTAAAACAGGAATTTTGAGAGAAGGACCACCGTTGAATTTTATATGGAAAGTAGACCTACATTGAACAAAATGTAATAAGAAAAACTGTTAAAAACTGATTTTAATGTTGTAATTTAATCTAACCTAAGCTAACCTAACCTTAAGCAAGACTCTGAAAATTATGTTTTTTTTTAAGGGGGACGTTCTGATACACGGTAAAAATATCCTCTGACACCAAATTAAAATCGGACAACCGTTTGAGATATAATGGACTAAAACGACACTTTTGGACTGGGTGACTTCAAAAGAAATATTTTATGACAACTACAACATAGATCTATTTGGATGATTACAAAACCTTCTACATACAGTAATTGTTATAAAGTAAAAATTATCTTTTGCATTATTAATGAGTTACATCGACTAATTCACTCCCAACGCCCCTCCTTCTCTAACCTACCCTAACGTCCTACCCTAACCTATCATTTTTATTTCTTTACTATCCAAGATAAAAAAGAGGCCTACCTTTCATTCTTGTAATACATTGCGATGTTTCACACTTATTATTAATCTTCACGTTTTACTAAAAGCTGAACGAAATCGGTAGAGCTCATTTTGAAAAATTACGTCTTTTAAACAGCATTTTTGCATTTAGATGTTATACATTAATGCACTCGCAGTAAATTTTACGCACAGTTTTGTTTTAAATAGTCGCCAACATAAAACAGATCATAAAATTCCAAAATCTTATAAATACATCGTGATCGTAATTGCAAAGTACATTATAGATAAATTTCAAAAATGTAGTGCGCGTGTTTTGTCGTAACTGCGTAATAAACGCACATAAAACGATTTGTCAAATGGTAGAGTTAAAATAGCGTCGCACATCGTTGTGCGAATGACGCAAGTTTATCTTTCTGAGTTTTTTTTATTTTTTTTTAGGTGGGAGTGCAACTATGCAAAAACATGTCCTTTCTAAAAACATAATCTCCTTACACCTACAAAGTTGTTAACTATGAGCAGAGATTTTTATTATGTTTAAGACTGTTAGTTATTTAGTTTTACTTATGATTATAGAGTGAGTTAGATAATAACAAATATTCCAGCTAAGTTTTTTGTGTTTCTTAGCTTCAGGAAAAGGAAAAACTTATTTTTAACATGCCGTCCATCCGTCGTCGTTGTCACCTGTACCATAAAATTGGTTTGTTAATCAAAATATACATAAATAAAATATATAACAAAACAGTATGTTACAATACTTTAAGTCGGCCGATTAGCACGGGACAAACACACAATTGTTTGTATTATGATAACTAACAATACAGTATCAAGTATTTTCTTAAAATAATGATTATTTATTACATTTCCGCTCTTAAGTGGAGTATTCGGCGAGGCGTGACTAATGGGATTTACTGGCCGGGCCACCCCAGCTATTCATTGCCCTAACCCTCCAGCCAGGTACCCTGCCTCAACTTACCTTGAGACGGGCTATAACACACGATAGCAGCCTCAAAAATAAGAAAGGAACTTGAAATTTGCATAGTAGGGGAACACTATTGAGAATCAGAAAAAAAAATAAAATAAAATATCAAAAAGGCGGCCATTTAAAAATTGTTTTTGTTTATATCTCGTATTATTCGACTTATAACACACTAAATTACTTAAAATATGATATATTTCAATTCTGTATGTAACTATAATTCTACAACACAACCTCTCTAATTTGACAAATAACATTTTATGGTCAAAAATATAATTTAAAACTCTGACTTCCTAAGAAAATGTGATATTTTTATAGTTACGAGATCCTAGAGGACTCGCTACGCTCGTGTTTTATATATGTACAGTTAAGAGGTACGCTAAGGCTGAGTGGAATATTATTAGTATATATACATCTACTAAATAAATAATTAAAAGCTTCAGAAAACCTGTGAAATATCTATTTTAAACGAACCTACTCTACTGGGTAAAACCCCTGATCTAAGAATAAAATTTAATACTTCCCATAAGGCTCAAGAAACCAACTTTTAGGTATTACATTTGGAGGATTTGATTAAATTAAATTGTTTAATAGGGCTGGGTAAGTAAAAAGATGGTAGCATAAACTTGAATGTAGTATTATTTCATGTTAATTCAAAAAATTTAAAAAAATGTTATTCGGTAATATTTCTAGATTTAGCTAATATTTTTGACTCATGTACACTCCGAGTCTGGATTGTTCTTAGAGTTGTCTCTCACTTGTAGAAGTAAAGCAATTCTACTGTACGTGTAAATCAGACTGTACTCCAAGTTAATAGAAGTTTCACGAAGTTTGGCTAAGTTACAATATTGACACCTATAAAATATTTTAATTGTTTCCTTTCATTATTTCCAGCACTATAAAAATAAAACGATTAACGAATCACTACTGATGATCTTTCTAAAACGATTAATGATTTTACAAATGTTTTACAACCTTAGGTTGATGAGGATGCGGGTACCATTCCTTTGTAAGATAAACTCAAGGTTTGGAATCGAATGGAAGAAACATTGGCACTGATTCAAGGATCCAACGAAGCAATTATACTCGATAATTAGCTTTAGCTCCACACTACATTAGACATCCCACTATTGCTTTGAAAGGTAATTTAACTTGACTTTTACTTCCGTGCGTTGTATAAAGTTATGTGATGGGTAAAAAAATAAACGTCAAATTTTGAGGTTCCGTGGGCACAATAAAGTGTTATTTGAATGGCGTCTGTACAGTTCTCTGCAACCTAAAAAAGAGGACCTTGAAGAATTACAACTTTTCAAAATTGGCTCAGGTGATTTATATAAAAATTTATTTGCTTGTAACCACGAAGAGTATTTTTGGTTATTTCCTCCTTAAATGCAAAATGGAGACAAACAAATCATCCATAGAACTGTTATAAAAATAAAGTATTTACTCAAAATAGTATCTACAGATCTTTGGTGAAATGTGAAAATTAAAAGGACATCGAAAGGCGTCCTTGCTACGTTTTATTCTACGCGTAACGATTAATTATAGTGTGGTAATACATACAATATTGAGGATGTTTTCGTTCTCGTTTTAACTTTCAGTATATTACAGAGAGCAAGTGCGTCAGTTGTCAGTATCGGTTCATTAATTTATAGCCCTGTATAGTAGATACTTACATTGTTTAATTTACGACAATGGTGTTTGTGCCCTGAGAGGTAAAAAATTTGTTCCGATTAGGCTCAAATTTATAAACGAGGTTGTACAACCATTGATCAATTTCGTGAAAAAGAAATTTAAGTTCGTAAATTTAAAAAAAATAACTGCTCTTAGGAAATCACCTATAGAGAGTAATCCCGAGGGATACTAACTGAGTCTACAACTTTTCTCATGTAGTCTTGAGTTAGATCCCTCTCTTTCATCTTTCATCTCGTGACCAATTCTTATCTTCCAACCCTGACGCTATTAGAGAGTTTGTGGGCTAGGGGTCTTTATTTTGTTCTTTTCTTCCTTTTTTACAAGACGATGATAGCAGAAATATTTTTCGGTTTTAAACGACAATGAAAATTAATCATCTTTCCGATCAGGTCTCTTTTGATCAATTCTTTTTATATCCCAACCCAGATGTTATTAGAGTATTTGAGGGCTAGGGGTCTTTATTTTATGTTCTTTTCTTCCTTTTTTATAAAATGTTTTATAAAATGATGATCACAGAAAGTTTATCGCTTTAAACGTCAAGGAAAAGTAAACCATCTTTCCTATAAGGTCTCTCTCTCTCTCTCTCTCTCTCTCTCTCTCTCTCTCTCTCTCTCTCTCTCTCTCTCTCTCTCTCTCTCTCTCTCTCTCTCTCTCTCGATACTAACCTATATTAGATTAGTCGAAGGTTGAGGAGTTTATTTTATGTTCTTTTCTTCCTTGATGTTGAGGCGATGATGACAGAGAAATTAAAAACAAACTCTATTTCAATATACGACTAAGGCCTAGAAATACTTGTTCTATTTTGCAAATAGATAATAACAATTATCTATTGTGAATGGTTTTGTGGATGTGTGTGTGTGTGAGAAAGTTAGTGCAATTATTGTTGATTGATTATTTTACATAGTAAAACAAAATATTTTCTCTGGGTCTTAATTTTACAATTGTCTAAGAATACATTTGTAACCCATATTGTTTCAAGAAAGATTGTGCCCAGTAATAAAAATTAAAAGTTTGATGCAGTGTGGATATCTTGTTACAAGTAAATTTTGGTCAAAATCTAACAGTTTTTGGAGTGGAAATAAGGGAAACAAGGATTGACCTGCATCATCAACAAAAATGGTGGTTTCAATGTCTCAAATCTGTTACGCTGTATTTAATATTATTTCGAATAATATACCTTTTGGGAATAATAGGACTAGTGTTTAAAATGTATAGCCTATACCTGGTGGCTAAATATTGTACCTCCCACTACGTTATCGCATAATTTTCCTCTTATTGATTCTGGAACCAAATAAAGTTTATACATGATCCCTTGTACTATAATGATGTTTATAATTTATTCCGTCATCTTGGGTTTAGGTAAATTTATTTTAAATGATAATATAATCGATGGTACTCGATTTAATCAGTTTTTATTTCTGTTTCTTAGAAATGAGCAAAAACTGATTGTACTGCTGAACTCAGCGTTGTAAAACAATATTTAATCACATGTCAAACAAACGATAACTGGAAAATTATTTGAACCATCAGAAAAACTTAATACGGAGTGCGAATTTGACATGGGTGTGTATACATATAAAACAAAATTTAGGATTTTTAAAAACTATTTTAACAAATAAGCTCATTTCCTTCTTAACGTGGTAAACTGGAGTTTATTTTTTTCTATTTTCTTACAAATACGTGTATAGAGAAAGTTATGTAGAAAAGAAAACATGTAGAGTGTACCTCAAAACTAATAAATTTTAGACTCCATTATCGTCTGCTATCTGTGTAACACCGTGAAATCCAAATGAGTGAACAGAGTGTGATTAAATTTGAAATATAGGGTTTAAAGCACTGTTCATTATTTAAAATGTGGAACATTACCATTAGATAAACACAAAATGTAGATTTTTAATTTTTTAAACCTTCTGTAATGATGTATATCCTAAAATTTTAATAGAAATTTAAAAGAAGACATTCTTCGCAACCTAAAAAAAATCCTGTTTGAGAATAATTAGTCGAAAGATAAAATGAAATAATGTTCTGTTTTTAAAAGCACGAAACTGAAAAAAGACTATAGTCATAATTATCAAATTTTGTTGAAATGTGAAAATTATAAACCTAAACCAAACGAACCAAGTCGTATTTAAAAAAAAAAAAAAGTCCTAATTTCAGAGAGTGCAGTTTTTTCTTTTCTTTTTTTTTTTCAAATTTTCTTTTACTCATAAGAGAAAGTAAAATACTAACTGAAAAGCAAGGTTCATTTCTTTCATTTTCAAAGTGTTTATTATTTTGGATATTTATATCAGGTGAGAGTAATCAAAGTTCCGAGGCCCCGCCTACACCAGGCCATGTAGGTGTCAGCATAGCGGTATTCCATTGTATTGAACAAAATGCCCTTTAGCTTTTCTGCTAACAATATAAGCATTCCATTCATTGATCGGTTTAATATACCTTGTATAAAAACAAGTTGAACAATCTGTAGATATAGTGTTGGTAGATTTAAATATTTACCTGTACGTCTACAGTGGGATCTGATAGAGAACAGCTGTACGAGATAAAATACTGGGAGATTGGTAGAGTATGAATAAACAAACACTCAACACTCTACTAATATGATAGGAACCGAATTTTGCTGTTTTAAAACTTTCTCATATACTGAGAGGGGAAAAAAGAATTGTAACTCCTAGGTAGTTTCAGAACGAGTAGAGGTAAAAACTTCTAACGTTCGTTAAACTCATAGGGTAATTATTTTCACTTTTTATGGTGTAAACACGTATTTCCCACTTTTTTAAGGGGGGGGGGGGGTAAAAGAGTAGACTTTTTTTTTCAAATGGCAACCCCTCCATCATATGACAAATCATTTTAAAGGACATAAAATACAACATTAGTGCCTTGAAACATTTCCTACATCTCCAACCGGAATTATGGGGGGAAGAAAATAATTTTTTTAAAGTTTTCTATTTGTCATGGACATTAATTTTTTTTTTTTAATACTTATTCAAATTTTTTAACAGCGGAATTATTGAACTAAATGAACACACTTGTATGTATTTTTTTTCTATTTTATCAAACAGGCCTCAATTTTTGAAAGGGCGACTCAAATGGGGGAATTTTTCTTTTAATCTATCACGTGACATACCATTTTAAGAGGAAACTGAAGACGTATAGAATAAGTCACCATGACTACTTTGCAAGTAATGAACCCAACAAGAAAGAAGTCACAAGTACGTCCTAAACTAAAACTAATTCATTTAAAGGAATGTTATGGACTTATTATATACATTATCAGTTTCCTCCAATTCCCTTTATACGGGAATGAGTGTGTAGCGACACTAGAAGCGGTGGAAGCGAATACAAATAACAAAGTCGTTCAATACTTCAAAAATATTTCAAGGATGTAAAAGAATAATTCATATGTAAAACGATATTTCAAATATTTTGTAAAAGTACACATATTTCGTAATGTTAGCAGGAGATCCGCTATAGAAATTGAATGTTGTAAACGTGTTTAAAATATGATCTATAAAAAGAGAAAGTTTAATAAATTATAAAAGATATCTTAATATTTTTTCAAAATAGTTCGTATGGGTTTAGAAACATTTTTGAAAAAGGGTAAAAATCGGGAGAGGGAGTATTGTTTCAAAATAGGTTGGGTTTGTTTGAAACTTTTTGAAAAAGTTTCGAAATAGAAGGGCGGGGGAGAAACAATTTTGGAAAATGATTAAAATGGGGGGCGGAATTTTTAAATATTCAAAAATGGTTGGATGAGTTTACAATCTTTTTTTTTAAAGCATCAAAATATGGAGAGAGATATCGATTGGGGAGGGTCCCAGAGTTAGGGGTGGTGATAGGTGGAAATTTTGAGGTGGGTGGAACTTTTGGGACAGAGGAAAAGGGAGAGTGAAAAAACTCAAAATGGGGTGGAAAAAAGGCGTGGAAAAAGAGTTAATATTTTGAGGGAAGGGTGTCCCAGCTAAACTTTATTCATTTATCTTTACTTAAATTGTTCAATGTTTTTGTTTCCTAATTTTTAAACCGTTTAGCAGTTTAGCCTATACGGATATCGTGACGCTTCTCGCGTGACGTGACGTGACGCTTCTATTAATATAATTTCACCTAAAAAATCTCGTTTCCTCATCTAAGATATATTCACTTTAACAAAAGTTCAACTACCCAAAAATGTTTGCCATTTATTTCTTATAAGTAATAAGTTGCAATCAAAAAGATTCTTCACTTTACCATACCCAACTTTTTACAAAATTAAAAATTATTGTTTGTAAGATATACATGTAATTCAAACCTCAGTTTGCCTTTCTTACACCATAAAAGCGTTCTACTTTATTGTATTTAACTAAAAGCGAGCTTTTAAAAACTGTGGTTAAGATTCATTTCACTTTTTTGTCAATTTTGTTACAGGTACATTTCGTAAAAAATCTGGTCATCCACTTCCGACCTAATATATTTATTTATTCTTCAAAAAGTAAAATATAAACTCTCCAGAAATAGTATTTATTTACCTTTGATAAAGCTACTTCAAAATGTGTTTTTACAATAGGAGGAGAAAGATAACATTACTTCTTCACGTTTATAAAAGAAAAAACCTCACATCGTTCGATTTCTTACCTCGACCTACTGCCTCGGATAGGATGGAGGCAGAGTTTCTCCTCTCGTTTCCAACCTCAGGCCTTTGTAACAATTTATATATTTGTAGTTCGCGAAATAAATTGTTGTAGGTTAACAGAAGCTAACAATATAGAGCTCTGTAAATGTTACAATCTAAACTAGTTTTACTTTTCCACATAGACGCAGTAAAAAGGATTTGTTTTTGAAATGATGTTTCTGTCACATGTACAGTGTTCTTATAACCTAAAGGCGTGAACCGCCTTTTTATTTTTATAAAATAATTTTATTTTGTCATATCTCGGAATTAGTTTTCTCTTTTTTTTTACTCGAAATATTGAGGTAACCGCCATAAAAAAAGACAAAATCAAGATTTGTCAAAATCTAATCAAACGATTTTGATCCAATTTTGCTTACAGTAGCCTCTAAAAACCCAAACAAAACGTAGTGTTACAAAACTTCTTTAAAACGTCAGTTTGTCAGCTGTGCTTATATAAAAAATAAATAAATTTAAAAAAAGGCCATAATTTTTATTTTTCGTAACAAGTAGCCTACATAATTTTGGTTTATTTTCACTTGATTGTAGAGATTATTGGGTGGTTGAAAACGTTATCGTAATAATTTTCACCATTTATTTAAAATATATCTCACGAACTGACACTTTTTGTTTGGCGAAGAATAAATTGATTGTTTATCTTAAAATTTTAGTAAAGTTTAAAAGTAGGTTTGCCTACCATTGACAGATATTGAGTGGACTACATTATAAAATAACAGTGTTTTAATTAAATGAAAAATATATCTGTAATGAGTTATTAGATAGGGGCTTCTTTGGTAGAGGGTTGAAATCACAATGTAACAAACACTGCAATCTTCATAACTATTTAATATGTAATCACGATTTCTTGTACTTAATTACAACTCAGCAATATATTTGATGTGGCGAAATTAATTATTAATTTTTAACCCGTTTAAATTTCTAACTAACTCAAAATATCAAACCACAAAGCCTTTAGTAACTCACAAATCGGTTGTCTGTTTCTTGAAAGTTTAAACCATTTCAACATTTGTGACATTAACAATCGATTAACAGCTGACGTATTAGAATAAATCATTTGAAGTTAGATTGTATTTGTTTAATCAATAATAACTGGCAAAAGATTATCATATAATTTTCTGATATGTTACACAACAGACCTGTTGGTGTGTTTTTCCTCGGAAAAACTTTCTCACGAGACTATCACGTCAAAAATTATTCATTGGAAAAAAGAAATGTGGGCTTTTTATGTGCCGAGTTTTTAATATAAACTGTCAATATTTTAAATAAAAGTACGAAATCTTCTTCACTCAGATCTGTCATTTTAAAACAACATCGTCAATTCTTTTTAAGCTTGAATAATATACCTATCTAGATGGTAGTAATCCGAGGAAAAAATACCCCAATAATCAAAAATATAAAATAAGAACAGCAAAACAGATATTAAATGTCGAGCTTGACTTATGAGAAAAACTATACAGTATAACAAACACACAGAACACAATTCTCATAAAAAAATTCGCTTAAGTATCAGACGCGTTTCAACGACAAAGTCGTCCTCTTCAGTGATACACCAGCTACACCAACCAGAGTTGTTGGTTGGTGCAGCTGGTGTATCACTGAAGAGGACGACTTTGTCGTTGAAACGCGTCTGATATTTAGGCGAATTTTTTATGAGAATTGTGTTCTGTGTGATTGTTATACAGCAAAACAGATATTTAAAAAAAAACAACTTATAAATAAAGAATCTATTTTTTTTTATTTTTATTTTCTTCATTTTTTTTTAAGGTTTACTGATGTATTAAATTGTCAAAGAGAGAAATATATTATAAACAAACATTTCATGGACATTACAACTTTAGTCACAATTTGTGACAAAACATGTGGAACGTTTTTACACCGTTATTTTACAAAAGGTGACAGCCTGCAAACACTGTGTTGTAAACTACAACATTCTATTATCCCTAACGCTATGTCAGTAAAACACTAACATACAAAATTACCATTCAGGGAGTTAATTCATTTATGCAAAGGATCCCTAAAGTGTACGTAATGAAACGCACAAATATTCCAACCCTAGTGACACATCATGACGTACTCCCTTAATTCCCACGGGATCTTCAGTTTCACTTGAACGACTTATTCTTTGACTTTCAATTGTCTAATTAGCACGTTTTCATTAAAACCACTTAATAAACTTATTACTCCCCGCCCCCTTCGGAATAATGGACTTTTTAATCCGACTCTCGTATTTATGTATCGTCTTGAGGTGTTTTTCATCCGTTTTAATTCTACTTCTAAATTAATTTTCGCTTCTCTTTCATAATCTAGACATCGAAAAAAACTTTCAGTTTCTTTTCCTTTTCTCCCAACTGGAGAAAAGATTATATTCGGATGAAGAGAGCGGAGGGGGAGTTGCTTTCCTTGGGAAATTCTACTTTGTTTTTTCTATCATTATTCATTCTCGAAATCATCAAAACTTCTTAATTTCTTTTTAATTGTCGAGATTATTTTCGCACTGGGGAACGTTTCAGGACATTTAAGACTTTGTTTTTTGTTGTTAAAATGGGATTTAAACTGTACATAAGTTCTCAAGGTACGAATTGACATATATTTGAAGTACGTACAGGCTGATTAAAAAGTAAGTAAATAATTTCTTAGGATCATTTTGAACGAAAAATAATTCCACAATACACGTGTGCACATAGTTGACAGCTGACATACAATATTTATACTTTAAAAACAAAATTGATTTACTCTTTTAACACTTATTATTATTATAACAAACTTGTTAAAAGCTGTACAAGAGATGTTATGTAGGTACACAAATTATCGGTCAACGGGATTTACGTAGTCTTGCAGTTTTTATTGGACAAGCGACAGAGAAGTTCAGTATTGTTGCAATCAGCATTTATTACAACATTCTAGATCTTTTCAGGATTCCAGTCCTGGTTTTGCCACTCATCTATGGAGCTTTTTGTGTACCCTCAAACACAGTTTCAATCCAAATCTCAGTTTTTGGAAAACTGTAAGATACATTGGATTTTGTCGTGTTTTCCTATCTGTCCTCCACTTCACAGATCGACTAAGGACGAAATCCGTTTCCGGCTCAAAACTGGACAGTTAAATATTATGCGCCGAACTGGCTCTTCAGATTTACCAACATTCCTACACAGAAGGTCTGGTACACGAACCCCCACCCTTAACCTGTTTAGATAACTACGGAATACCCAGCGATGCATAAGTATAAAAACAGATATCGTAACACAATACACACAGTTACAATCTGTATTGAAGCACAAGTAACGTATATAAACACAGATATTTTAACACAATACATACAGTTACAATCTGTATTGAAGCACAAGTAACGATTATAAACAGAGATATCGCAACACAATACACATAGTTACAATCTGTATTGAAGCACAAGTAACGTATATAAAAACAGATATCGTAACACAATACACACAGTTACAATCTGTACTGAAGCACAAGTAACGTATATAAACACAGATATTGTAAAACAATACATACAGTTACAATCTGTATTGAAGCACAAGTAACGATTATAAACAGAGATATCGCAACACAATACACATAGTTACAATCTGTATTGAAGCACAAGTAACGTATATAAAAAAAGATATCGTAACACAATACACACAGTTACAATCTGTACTGAAGCACAAGTAACGTATATAAACACAGATATTGTAACATAATACATACAGTTACAATCTGTATTGAAGCACAAGTAACGATTATAAACAGAGATATCGCAACACAATACACATAGTTACAATCTGTATTGAAGCACAAGTAACGATTATAAACAGAGATATCGCAACATAATACACACAGTTACAATCTGTAGCGAAGCACAAGTTAATAATATAAACACAGATATCGTAACACAATACAAACAGTTACAATCTGTATTGAAGCACAAGTAACGTATATAAACACAGATATCGTAACACAATACACACAGTTACAATCTGTATTGAAGCACAAGTAACGTATATAAACAGAGATACCGTAACACAATACACACAGTCACAATCTGTATTGAAGCACAAGTAACGTATATAAACACCGATATCGTAACACAATACACACAGTTACAATCTGTATTGAAGCACAAGTAACGTATTTAATCACAGATACCGTAACACAATACACACAATTACAATCTGTATTGAAGCAGAAGTAACGTATATAAACACAGATATCGTAACACAATACACACAGTTACAATCTGTATTGAAGCACAAGTAACGTATATAAACACAGATACCGTAACACAATATAGGCCTACACAGTTACAATCTGTATTGAAGCACAAGTAACGTATATAAACACAGATATCGTAACACAATACACACAGTTACAATCTGTATTGAAGCACAAGTAACGTATATAAACACAGATATCGTAACACAATATAGGCCTACACAGTTACAATCTGTATTGAAGCACAAGTAACGTATATAAACACAGATATCGTAACACAATACATACAGTTACAATCTGTATTGAAGCACAAGTAACGATTATAAACACAGATATCGTAACACAATATAGGCCTACACAGTTACAATCTGTATTGAAGCACAAGTAACGATTATAAACACAGATACCGTAACACAATATAGGCCTACACAGTTACAATCTGTATTGAAGCACAAGTAACGTATATAAACACAGATATCGTAACACAATACACACTTATAGAATAATTAGATCAAACGTCACAAACTCAACTTCGCTCATTCATCTTGCGTCTCTTTTAACGTGTAATTTGCATTGCTGTTTGATTGATGGACAGCGACCACAGATAGCACCACCATCGGGCTAAACAATGGAATAAAATGAGATCATTTAGAGTTGAATAGACAGAGCCTAACAATGGCCTACAACTCGGTGGGTGTTTATCTCTTCAAGGCCTATTGTTAGCTCAGGTCAGAATGTCATAAGACTATCAACTTTGACTTGTAACATTGAAATGATGTTTTAATGTTTTCTCATGTAAAGTAGCCGTACAAGACAAATGTAGACAAGAACATTTATTTCACTTCCGTCACTCCTTGTGGTACTATTATAACCTTTAATCGCATTTGAAAAGAGGTTAGGTTTTGGGTAGACTTGACATCTGTTTTGAAAATATTAGTTAGCATTGCGCAAAAGTTCTGTATATTCATTTTGAGTAATGAACATAACCTCAAAATAAGCTAATAAATTTATAACAGCTGTTCAACTAAAACATCTGTTAAAATCGTTGTAAATGTACGATGGTAAAAAAACAAGTGTAAATCTTAAAATTGTAAAATATGACTGCTAAGGGCAACATAAACATAACACTGCGTTTATTAAAATATATTTCAAAATAAAATAAATAAACTTGAATTTTGTACGGATTATTTTTACGATATATATAAGCATAGAGAACTATTAATTGTTTTCAACATTCATTGGTATTCCATGTGGTGTGATTTGTCAATTTAGTCATTAAGCCATTAACAATTTCTATAGATAGTCCAAGGTCGGTAGGGTTGCTGAACACTGCACAAACTTTCTAACATGCTCATTCAGAAAAATAAACGATGTAAATTCAGTAATTATCAGTCAAAGAGTAAAAAGTAAACCATAAAAACGTAAAAAAAGTAAACATGAAAGAACACTTGAAACATAATCATTGTTTATTTTATGATCGCGAATCCCGGTTTAGTTAAGTAGGAGGGGGGGGGCTACAGGAATTGTTTTATTTTCAAACAAATCTTATCAAAATTTCCTTACGCAGTCAATATAAAACTTATCGTTTAATCGTAATAACCTGTAGTGTAGCTTCTAATATATTACTGAGGGTTTCAAGATGCCATCGAGATCAGATAACGACAGCTAAGATCTTTATCATTCTGTGTTTGGATATTGTCATTTCCACAGCTTCTAATGGGAAATATGACGTACTGGTTTTATCAGCATCTCCGATCGGAACCTGTTCCTGTCTTCCTCTTCTATGTTTACAGATTTCTCGAGCTAAGGCAAGGTTTCATGAATTCCGCAGTGGGCGGTCAAACAGTGGTTTGTTATAACCTAATTTGGAATATATATTCCTTTTATCCCGGATTGTTAAGAAAGAATTTCAATATTATTGAGACAGCGTAGCAGAACTAATTCAGGCTATTTATTGAACGATTTCAATCAAATTTTCATTGAACATTCTCTTTGAATAACTTTTCGATTTTGGGATTTTTTTCATTGAAAGTCCAATTGTTGTTTTTTAAATAACCCTAGAGATTATGAAATGTTCACCGATCCTAAATATAAGAATAACTGCACTATTTTTGACTCGCTGTAAGATATATAGTGCTAGTGTGAGGGGGAAGTTTGGTTGGTATTATTAAATTTTAGAATTGGAATTTTTATTTCACCTTAAGAACAAACACGATTTACTAACAAAACAAAAGTGATACAAACAATAAGTTCCAATTCGAAAGTAAATTCAAAGAAAAGTAATTAATTTGGGCGAAAGAAATTGACATTAATAATAAAACTCTATGAAAATAGCAAAAAAATATAAATAAAACAAAATCCGAAAAATCCAACTCATAATCTCCAAATAAAATAAATCGTAACAACAAAATATTTAAGTTAAGAAAGAAATTAAAAATAAAACAATACAAACAACAATAATTTAAAAAGAGGAATAAAGAGAAAACAAATCACAATATTAAATTTAATGGTTTAACCATTAACCAAAGCTATAAAAAAAGATTAAATGTACTTTATTTTTCTTTCAATATTTATAAAAACACACACATATAAGTCAAAACCCACTAACTGATCACGAAATCTCTGGATCGAAGAGGCCTAGAACTATGAATTTTTTAACATGTTTTGGGCAAGGTCTGTAGACGCGTACTAAGAAAGGGTTTTCAAAATGGTCCACTCCAAGGGTGTTTTTCACCGCCAAAACAAGTATCATATCTTTGTTATTTATGGGTCCATTTTGATCAAAATTGGTGTGTTGCTGTATTTGGGAATTTATTTCCATAGCACCACCATTAGGATTGTGCTAAAAAAGAAGAAAGATTTTTTTTTTTTTATAAAAACTATCTCAACTACCTCCACGTGAAACTGGGGCCATCAGGTAGTTTTAAATATAAATCTTCCCAAAATCATTCTATTAATTTTCTCACTATCTTTCCAAAAATGTTTATTAAAACTTAATCAATAATACGTTAGGAAATTAGTACTTTTTTTTACCCACACATTTCTTTTGAGAGATAAGCTGTTAGAGAAAAGTCTCCTTATAAACGTTTAGAACAATATTTATATATTTAAATAAATCTTAATATTACTTTACTTTTGCCTAGAGTTTTTGCCAAAAAATCATAAACCACATTTTTATTTGCGACTTGGCATAAAGGTCTGAGGCACACTTCACATTTAACAATAATTCTAACAAAATCGTTCCAAATATTTTTGAGATATTAAGTTTTCATAACTGCTCCATGAACTATTTTTAATTTTTTTACTGAAAACTCCCAAACTGTCATTTTTTCCAAAAATTAATGAACAAAATATTTTGACAAATAATCTTAAACGACAATTTTATTTGTGACTTGCCACAATGGTCTCAGGCAACTTTCACATTTAACAAAAATTCTAACAAAATCGTTACAAATATTTTTGAGATATTTCCATGAACTATTTTAATTTTTTACGTAAAACTATCAAACCGTCGATTTTTTTTTTTTTCAGAAATGGCAACCAGTATAGTTTATTTTGTCTTTAGTGACTTATTTATATCAAAATTTTAAGAAAATAGTTAGAACAGATTTGATAAAATTGTAATTTTGTTTTAAGGTTGATACGTCCAAATTTAGTGTCATTGAAATAATTAAACGTCTCGAGATGTGCCCAAAGCTTCGTACTAAATTTCATCAAAATCTCTCCATTCGTTTGTCCTGTATAAACGACATACAGGCGTAAATCATTCAGAAAACTACATTTTCGGGATTTGAAGATTACATTACAAAAACGAGATTTCTGCGAAACTTGATATCGTTTTTCTCTTCATAGCACGTATTTGCAAGAAAGAAAAAAAAACAAACAAAATTCGCGTCTTTTCTTGTCAGCTTATCAGCTGACAGAGTATTGAGTCCGGTAGCACTTGTCACAATTTCTTTAATATTAGCGTATGCTGCGATCAATGCACAAATTTGTTTAAAAATAAAATAGTTCAACAATACCATGGTGAACTCAGCATCATGTTAGGAATAAATTTAGATGTAAGAATGCATAATTTTCGTTATATTTTTAGAATATATATTTATATTCAATATTCAGATAGTATCGCCGTAACGACTTTACCTTTGGTATTTTGTATAAATGTGTAAGGTTATATATCTATACAAGGGCCTGAACCAGAAAGGTTAAATTTCCCCAATTGTGTTTAACGTTGCATTAGAAAAAGTGAAGAGATATTTGGACATAAATCCAGGTGGTAATATACAACAGCATTAGAAAATGGATTGTTTAATGAGACAAAGTGTTGATTGGAAGGCCGGAAAGAGAAATGCTGGATATGTTATTAGATTTAGAAGGGGAAGCTAGAACTGATTTGAAAATATACTATGAAAAGTCTAAGTACATAAAATATGGTGATTGAATGAGGCACGGGCGAGTGAATTATAAGTGGATGGATACAGTTCAAAATCAAAAGAGTGGAAGAATTAAAGAAGTAAAAGTCGAAACATGAGAGAGGTTAGGTGTGGTTTGGTTACGCAAAACGATTCTATTCAACAACGACAGCCAATTTAGAAAGCAAACTAAGACGAGGTACAAAGGTGATATTACAGAAAATCATATTAAGACCCAGTGATGATCTAAAAAAAGTAAAATATGGGTGTTAATGAAAAGAAATAGGAAGAGATTGGGGATTTTAGAGAGCTAGGTGTTGAGGTAGTAGTGGAACCATTATCTGAATTGGAGGTAAAGTACAGACATTTCTAGATAGGTCAGATTTGGTGATCCGGATACAAATCGGAAGGTTGAGGATAGGATTGAACATGTGCAACGGATGGGAGATGTAAGAGTATCAAAGAAACCTTTCTATGGGCAAACAGAAGAGGATAGAATGGAGGGAAGACTGAGGAAGAGGTGGGTTGACAACCTGGAAAAAGATCTGAGAAAAATTAGTCGATTAAAAAAATGGAGAAAAAGAAAAGGAGTAGGAGGAGTTGGCGGAGGAGGAGGAGGAGGCGGAGGAGGAGGAGGCGGAGGAGGAGGAGGAGGAGGAGGAGGAGGAGGAGGAGGAGGAGGAGGAGGAGGAGGAGGAGGAGGAGAAGAAGAAGAAGAAGAAGAAGAAACAGAAGTTAAGATAAAACTTCTTAACTTAGATAATATAGATCACTCACAAAATAAATCTCCACGCCTTTCTTTTCCTACTGTTCACCTAATTAACTCTAGAAATTGAAGGGTGGCTGACTTCTTGAATTCCGAGATTACCAACGATTTCTATTTCAACGAAATATCCCTTACCCAACTTACCACCACAAAAATATCCCTCCTCAACTGTATTACTTTTACATAAATCATAATGTAGCCCTGTAGGTCTAGTTGGAAATTGCACATTTTCCCAATTAATAGCGTATAGTCACACAATTCTCATACCGTACTTTCACTCTAATGACTTGTCTTACCGTATCTCTATTCTAATTCTGTATTGGACACAAATTAATATTATAAAAAATATTATTTAAATCTTACATAGAGCTAACAATCCTTTGTATCACTAACAAAATCTTCAGTTAACAGTTCAAACAATTTGAGACGGAATCATTTGCATTCGCATTTTATCTCATGTTTAGTTAGAAACGATATACCAATAGGGAATACATTTCCCTCCAACCTTTCACAGAGAGAAACAAGATTTTATTGAATATTCTGACATTGAAACCATAAACTTTAACATGTGATGAAAGCCCTGAAGTATACACGCAGATAAAATGTTATACTTATGACTTGAGTGCCCTGCAATTTCCCTCCTACGATATTGATAATAAAACCAACCGAGGTGGGGCGGGAGTTGTTGAAGTGTGCCAACGGAATTATTATTTCTTCAAAGGTTATGTCACATGATTTTACTTACATCTAGTTGTGTAGAGGCCTACTTATAAGGAGAACTGACCTTTGTCCAATGAACTTTACTTTTCATATATCATCCGCTTTGACACCTTTTATTGGTCATTCGCAATAACGCGCCTTCGTTAACTACGCAGTCCTCCGTTCAGGAAGGATCGATTTTTTCTTAAAACGATTTTATTTCTCACATACACGTATTATAAAGAAAGTTATGTTAGAGGTCAAATATTAGATTTTAACCTCCAAGTCCTGAAAAGTATTTTTGGAATTTTATTTGTCTGTTTGTTTATCGTAAAATGCTCTATAGTCCAAACGCGTGGACTGATTTTAATCAAATTTAGTATGTCACCATTTATTCGGACTTTTTTATTTTGTTGATATAAAAAAAATCAAAATTACAATTTCCTTAAAATCGGTTTACACGATTTTGATAAAATGTATGTTGTAAGCACAAAAAAGTAATAATCCTCTCTAGTACACGGTTATACAGTTAAATTGTAGACTTGCTAAAATTGTGTCAATGTCCGTCATCAACGCAAGTCGTAATCGATTGAAATCGATCTTTTAAAATGAGGCGGCCAAAGTTAAATTCTGCTGTTTGCAAATTATTCTGTATTTAAATTAATAATCTTTAGATTTAACTAAATTTGAACGAAATCGGTGGAGAAGGTTTTGAAAAATTAAGTATTTTTTACCGATAACTCAGTAACTGTCATTTTTGGAGATATGTTGATAAATACGTTTGGTTTGGGTTTAGTGCTTACATTTTTGGAAACTTTATCAAAATCGTAGGAGTTGATTATTAAAAAATCGGAATATTTAGTGTTTTCCTTTGAAGAAATACCAAAATTTTGAGTTATTGAAAAATGGGAATAAACGATACGATATATGGCCGATTCCATTAAAGTCAGTTCTTTTCGGACAGAAATCATTTTACTTTTTACATTTAAACTAATAATGTACGTAATTTGTAAATGTACATACGTAAATGTATGTAAATAATAATAACGTACTAATACATTTACTTATGGAGAAAAATTTAATACTTTTTGGGGCTCATGGGACCTCTAAACGGATATGTCTGTAAAAAAACTCGACAACAATTTTTGACTTATCAGCTAAGTACGAACGAAGGACAAAAGTGATTTAACTAAACCTATTTGGTTAAAAAAACTAAAGTCTGGTTGTGAAAAGTACCTGATAATAACAGAAACAAAGAGGTCCGAACCTTACAATCCATAGAAATAACACTACTTTGAAAAGAACCTGTACAAACCATTAAAACCTCACTAAATGTGAGTTATTTACGTTCCGCATAAACACTGAACAGAATGACCAACAATGAAATCAGATTTCAATTCATAACCTATAAAATGAAAACATAACACAAACGTAAAATCTGCTTCAGTATTAACAGGGTATTGGCTTACCGAAGCATTCAATGGCTTTATCAATAAACCTGTTCCCATTCAATTGTCAGATTAATTTGAATATTTAACAAATAAACAAATGGCGACTCTACTGTATTCAAACACTCGGGTTTCCGGAGAACCTTATTGGGGTTTTTAAATGTTATGATACAATTAGTAGGCAATTTTCTATATGAAATACAGTTATGCGTAATTGCCATGCGCAGTAGAATATGAAATGAGAAATCTCAAGGTTCCATAAAACACGTTGTCTTGAGAAGTTTGTTGGTAGTTGAAATTTTGTTCGATGTTAATCAAAATTGGAATTAATAATAGTTTTCATAGTTCATAAAAAAAAGCGTATAAGGTAAATATTTGATTAAATTATAGACAAAGTAAGTTACTTAATTCGTAAATAAATAGTGCAAAACTTTAACACTCAACCATTTCCAAATTAACAGTAACTATCCGACGAAAAAACATCAGCTCGGTAGTTTTAATTCAAAAACTTTAATCGAATCATGACACCGTCTTTGAAAAAAATATATTTATATTCAATATTAAAAAACGTAATTCGCTTGTACAATAAACGCGTTCTCAGCTTAAATAGCATTTTGTTATAATCGAGCTTAAAAGACAGAAGTCTAGGATCATTTTTGTTTTAGATTATTATTTCTCAACCATAATATTTAATACTTACGTTTTTATATACGGATTTGGGTCAATAATGCTTATTTTCGGTAAAATTTGAACAAAATCGGTAGTGCAGATTTGGAGAAATTACATCTTAGAGAACCAAAAGGAGGATTTTTGATTTTTCACCGATAAATCACAACAGACATATTTGGAGCGACCTATACTTTTATTAGAAAATTTGATCAACATCGTTAGAGCCGATATTTAGGTAATAGAAATTTTGTGATTTTTTAGGTAGTTATTCCCAAAATTGAGATTTTGTTTTTAGCGGTAATAATCTCCAAGAATTGAGACTTCAAAAAAATATATATAAATTTTGCGGGGTATAACAAAAAATATGCCAATAAATCAAATCTGATTAAAATAGTTCTACGCTTTTGGGCTGTAGAACCCTGCCCATATCATGTAGAGCAGACGGACTTCATGCAAAAAATAAAAGTTTTAAGCGTATTCTAAAACTACACGACTAAAGTGCCAAATAGGGACAGTTATTCTTATAAAGTCGAAGCCTTTTAAGCGGCAATTTAATTGCACAAACAAACAGATACGACCGTGATATTAAATGGGTCCTTCGTTTTACCTGCAGACCTTAATAAATAGAACTCGACGAAAATCCAATCAATTTTTTAATGGCTATTGTTTGTCTCATCTCACAAAACTGTTTTTAAACCTTATAAGCTACGAATTTCTCAAACGTGTGGTTAAATTACATTGTATTCATCATACAATAACAGATAATATATGTTTTCGCACTGCAATTTAATTTCCAGATTTGTAGTTCACGCCGTATTCAAGTTAAAGTGAATACATGATATATTACATTTTATATTTGTCCTAGCGTCAAAATATTATTTTTTTAGTCAAATAAACATACATATTTGTAATAGGAATACAATAACAGATAATATATGTTTTCGCACTCCAATTTAATTTCAAACACGAATATTTTTTTCCAGATTTGTAGGTCACGCCGTGTTCAAATTAGAGTGGGAGGACATGATATATGACATTTTGAATTAGTCCTAGCGTCAATATATTAATTTTTTAGTCAAATAAACATACATATTTGTAATCAGAATACATTCTAGTTTTATTTGAAACGCCACACATATTTTTCCACTAAATAGTTTGCCTCTTAACTACCCAGGGTCATTTTTTGTTACCGAAATTGATTTTATCGTCTTGTCTGAGTATATAGGTTGTGACATACAGACAGGCTGAAACGTGCGTGATATTATAATGATTCTTTACCTACAGACCTTAAAAACCCACTACGAGACTCAAAATCGATATATCGGTAGAAAATTGAACACCAATTTCTTGACATATCACATCCCTTCTTCCATAATCAACGGGAAAATGAACTAAATGCTCGTTATGAAAGTTAAAATTCGATTAAATTTTCACAAAAAGTAAAAGTTTGGGAACCCAAACAAATGTGCTCAACCGTTCGTAAAGGAACATTCGTTTTTTATTAAATAGGGTGTCAAAATAAACCCAGATTACCGCCAGTTTTGTTTTGTTTTCTGCATTACTCCCTAAATACAATTTTTTACATGTGAATTGGCAGATAAGTTTGTCTTAAATCTTCATTTTTCATACAAAATTTATTGAAACTATTTAGGCTGATTAAGATTAACGAACTATTAGGACGTTGTACACAGCTGATTTTCACTTTTTCATTGATAACTTCAGAACAAATATTTCTAAAGAGTCCTTATAGGGTATACACTTTAACAAAATTGTACCAAACTTATTTGGTTTTACGCCAGCTAAAATCACAAATATTAACTTTGATTAGCATTCAATAATTATCTTTTTGTCCGAGACTGAAGAAATATATGCGCACTATATAATTATTTTATACATATGTCACTCAGTTACCCGATGTTTTTCGAACTACTATCATGATTTGATGCTATGTTTTGTGTAACATAAGCCAAAATAAAAATGTCTGAATGGTGAATAATATATAAAGTGGAGATCTTATTCTGGAACGTAGCAATCCCCCCCCCCCGCATAATCTTGATATCGTTTATTTTAGGGTGATTCACTGATCTATTTCTCAAAGCAACTCTAAAAACTTTATTTCTCTTATTATTGACTAATTTTTTTGTCAAGTATATTTAAAAAGTTTTCTAATAAAATTTATGTCTAAAAATGTGTTAACCCGTTCTGAGGGTCTAATTTGTCAAAATGTTCGGACCCCTCTTTTTAATGCCGTCCATACCCCCAGACTCCCCGGTAACCCGCTACGTATAATGGTCCTCTTTCTGGCTATCAGGCATACTGTAACCCAAACTCTAGTCCTTTTCCTAAACATTGTTAACCTCCCCTAAATTGAGGAATAGTTCTTCGATTACCCATGCTAGATTTTCACTGATATATAGTTACAAATTAGCATCTAACTTGAAATACGAATCAATTTACAAACTCGGACATGACTGAATCAAAGTATTGCATTACTGATATATCTGTTGATAAACAATTATCATTAGACCTATAACGCAATTCAACATCCTGACGTCACCGACTTATCAACTTGTTTTCTTTCCCGGGTTATTTGTAAACAAATAAACACATACTGTTGATTAAATCATTATCTTTATATTGATTATTACAGACAGTTGACTCATCTGGCATTGGGTAAACATATGGCTTTAGTCCACAGGGTGATAATTCAAGTATGCCACACCATCATTGTTATTATATGTTGGTCTTTTCTGTCAAATAATATTTGTACAAGATAAGTCGGTATAGAATTGGTACAAAATGACAAAGTTACACTCAAAAATTAAATCACAGTTGAAAAATTTTAAAAAAATATATAAATTTATCATACACAATACATTAGAAATAGAAAGGATACAATTTATAACAGATTTCGTTAAAAGTAACCTTACACTTACACATATTAATAAGTACTTTTTCATTAAAACTATTATCAGAAAATGGGTTCAATTAAAAAGTCACATACAAAATGGAATGTTTTGAAGAAACAAATCATTCACTTTTTTCTAAAATTCGGAAAGCGGCTTTCTTCAAATTAGTCAAATGATTATATAAAATTGAAACCATTTGTTCAACTCATTTCAGACACAGTTAAGAGTGTTGATGTTTAACAGGACATTGTTACTTTGCGTGTTGTAAAAATGGAAGTACTGATTTAAGATTAAACAATTTTAATTTGTAAATGTGACACATTCAATAATACACATGACAAAAATAATATTATATTTCTTTTTGAAAACACGCATACATTATCCTTCTAACACGTTTCGACACTTCGTGGCGCCATCTTCAGAGTTATCGTATCCATCTATGTTAACGACATCGAAAAAGATGTATAAGATAACTCTGAAGATGGAGCCACGAAGTGTCGAAACGTGTTGAAGGATAGTGAGGAAAGGATTGTGACAGTACTCAAGTTGAAAAACTACAATTATTATTATTATCTTTGATGTAAACCGATATAATTGGGATTTATTAAAACACCATCTGTAAATTTTATGTAGCTGTTGCCATGACAACGCGTTTTCTCATTGTTGATTAATTTCAAACACCGGAATCTAGTAGTTGGTATACTTGTAATAGTTTACAATTAATTATTTTTCTATTTATACCATCATAAGTTAACCTTTATAAACACGCATTGCATTGATTCATGTTTTATGAATGTGAATGAAGTTTAGCTGGGTTAACAAAGTTTCGTACTTGCAACGGTTTGATGGGCGCACCTTGCAGTGTAGTCGCGTATGAAAAGCTTGTTAGTAGGTATAAAACCACCGGGTCCTTTGTAGACATTAAGAGGCCTGGAAGACCTTTAATCGTAAGATATGAAACCGTAAAAACTGAAAGAATCGATTATTCAAAACGTAGTTGAGATAAATGTCAACACGTTAAGAAATGCTACGCATAGCGTAGAGGGAAAATCACTGCTTCTCCAGAAAAAAAAAACAGCGGCCACTTCAAACACCTGTCTTAATAACTTTAACAAATACGAATTTGGTTTAATTTTAAGTTTTTAATTAAATTCCTTTTAATTCTAAAGCAATTTATGTACTTTATTTTGTTCCACGTTAAAAACTAATGTCAATTCAAGTTTTAACTTACTTTTGACTGACCCGGTAAATTAAAATCAAAGCAGCTTTATAAAAATATACGTAGTTTAAAAAGGAATAATACATTTTGATTATAAGCGATTTACTCTCCTTAGAGTAAACCAATTTATTTGAAAAGTTCAATATCTGAAATATTTCCTCGAGTTCTAGAAACTCAAGAAGCCCATTAACGCAATTCGTTTTTTTTCCCTCTTAATGTAGCATTCCAAAGATTCTTAATTTCTTTGAAAGAACGTAGAAGAGTTATTTACCAGAGAGTAGATTTTATGCTATTGAAAACTAATCAAGAGAAATGTAGGACGGAAACTTTCCATTGAAATATATTTGTGAGCGTTATGAAATGAGAAATAAATTTAATTTCAATTCTATATTTGTAGTTCGATCAATAATCAAATTAATGTCATATCAATTTATTTTTCTATAAAGTAACAACTATTGTTATGCTACTAAAATGTTCATGTTAACACGACTTTAAAATGTCATCGATGTTTCGACTCTCTGAAAGTTTATTTTGAACCTTTTCAGATTCTCTGTTTGAAGTTATTTGTTAATAATGGAAGTTTAATTTTATTATTATACATTTTTCGGACATTTGCCATCATTTGAGTGTTAAAAATCAAAACACGACGTTTCGGGAATAAGAATCAATTCCCGTTATCAAGCTCGCTCTCGGGCTAGGAAGCTTAATACAACTAACAATAGGCCACTCCCCTAATAGTTTGTCACACCTTCTGGACCACGTCACTTTGCTGTATCTTTGATACAACAACACGTATTTGACGTTAGTTGTGTGTTTTGACTTCTCAGTTTTAGCTCTGAGATGAATGCTTAGATATTAAGGTTGATGGTATTCTTATTTAATTTTACTTCTTACATAGGCTTAGTTTCTAGTTTTATGTTTCTTTAGTTTTTAGTCACTTGATGACGGGAATAGATTCTTATTCCCGAAACGTCGTGTTTTGACTTGTCAGTTTGTTTTAATAATTTGATTTATTTTGATATCTCTATTTGTAGTATGTAGTCTAATAGCTCAAAAACGGGTGATTCTATTAACACAAAGTTTCTAAATTTGCTACTGTAATTTGATGTAAGTAAAATCAATAACATACGTAAAACAAATGTCTTAATAGCCTATGTCTAACCAGGTTAATTTCGCCTTGGATAGATTCCTCCTGAACGTCAGGTAATTCATAGTTGTTCTTTGCTCTTGACCTAACCTAACCTAACTCTTAAACCATATGGGGATACGTTATCATTGATGTAAGTAAAATCAATAATAAATATAAAACAAAATGCCTTAATAACTTAACACCAGCTAATTCTTCGCTGTTTTTTAGTCTTCTATGATGATTTCCAGTCCTATATTGTACGTAGATGCAATATTATTTTAAATAAATAAATTTTAATGATGTATTGGCTTAATTAGCACTAAATGTTAATTGGTTTTATTAACTTTAAAAATAAAGAGCTTCATTAAACGGGTGTTAACATATAGGATCAAATTTGTATTTTTATCTGACAATAATTCTGAATATCCTGTATTCCTGGAAACGTACCATTCAAATATATTCCAGGGATTTATTATTGAATATATTACGATGCTAACAGAATCAAATAATAGCGTGATCAATGGAGAATCTAAATAACACACAGTAGTACGTCTAAAAAAACAGCATATTGTCCACGTTAAAACCAGTTTTCAAACAATATGTACACTTTGTCAAAATTAGGTTTTGTCTCCCGCCAGTCTGTCTGTCTGTCATTTAACGATCGTATTCAAATCAACAGTTATTGCATGTTGCGTCCAAATAACATCACAACAGGTTGGCTAAATAAGGCTTAATTAATTGTGGGTCTAATTAAATATTTGTTTCTCATGTATAATTAGAATAGAGACACTTCTCAGAAAAATGGTGGCGAATGTAATTTTTAGTTTTGTGAATTGGTGTGCAAGATAGTGTAATTTGCTTTGCATCAATTACCTCCTCACACTTGCGTAGTTATGTAATGATTAACTGCTGAGTATTTCATTGAAATCTAAGTTTTAAGATTCCTTAAGTAAAAAACGTGGTTTTTGAAAGGATGTCTAGAACCTCCAGCTGATTTAATGATTAGTGCTCTCGGTTCAAAGTGTTTCAATTTCTGAGGGGCTCAAAAATTTACCGTATTGACCCAGTATCGTGGGGTCTGGGAAACTACAATTAATTGGTAGTCAACTCTAGTTGAGTGTTAGAACAACAGCGACGAGAAGTCGAATATCCTAACTACACCTGACTGAATAACTATCTAGCATGACTGGGTCAACACATTAAGGCTGTAAAGCAACAATTTTTCTTTCAGAATAATGTCTGTCGGTCGTTGGTACAGTTATTTTTGACCAAACGAAATTCTACACTATATCTCTAGGGTTTAACGGTTTTTTTTTTTTAATAACAACATTTGGAATTAGCTACTAATGAAACTATATATATAAAAAAAAACACCTTTTTTTAATAAAATCGATTTAAACCATTTTTTAAAAATTTTATTGGAATGTATCCCTTATGGATCCAAATAAAAAATATTCTTTACCAATTGGTTCAGGAGTTGTGAATAAAACTAAGTGATAATTTGAGACGATTTCCACAGATACTTTCCATTTGTTCAAAGTGGCTGTATAAGGTATTCTGGACGGCTATAAAAACTTCTTTTTTTTTTTCCAATCACACCAAACTTAGGATATCTTTGAATATTTACAAATGAGAAATTTTGTGAGAATGTGAGACGATTTCGACAGATACCACGACTTCTATGGGCTCAAAATCACCGTATAACGTCTCTATTTTGGACCTCAGTAAAAGCTTTTTTTCTCCGCTCATTACCAAACTTAGGATATCTTTGAATATTTACAAAAGAGAAACTTTGTGAGAATTTGAACTATTTGAGAAAATTTCTGAATTTGTGAGCTTAAAATTACTGTAAAACTCTCTATTCTGGAGGCTATATCTGTATAAATATCTGTACTATCAAACTTCTGGTATCTTTAAATATATAAAAAATACGAACGTTGTTCGAATTTGAGATGATTTCGACAGATACCTCGACTTTCATAGGCTAAAAATCACTGCATAATGTTACTATTTTGGAAGTTTATAAAAAGTTCTTTTTTTTCTCTGATCACTACCACACTTCCGATATCTCTGAATAGGCTATATAAAAAATAGAAAGTTTGACGCCATCTTGGAAGGTTAAATACTTTAAAACGGTCAAAGTGATTTTTTAGTGAAAAATGAATGCTTAGATAATTCAATTACCAAGCCGCGTATAAAACAAATTATAGTTTACAAGAAAACTAATAAACAAAATAAAATTGATTTTTGGTTCAATCTATATAATTTGTGCCTATTTTAAGATAATGAGACTTTCTAATTGAAGCACATTGTTCACTTTACTTTTGAACCGATAACTTATCAAAAAGAATTTTTTTGGATATACCGACGATTACCTTTCGTTTCGTTTGGTCATATGAGAAAGTTAGTGCAATGATTTTGCTGCGTTTATTTAGTGATATGAAACAGAAACAAGTCATGCAAACATGACAATATATAATTCACTAACTGGCATACCAAATAACTGTATTTGATTTCACATTCCTAGCTTGTCTTTTGTATTGATATTCGATACTAAATGGTAAAACTAAGGGAGGGAGAGATGCATGTGACGATAGGGGTGGGATATTGCAATATTTTACGCTCAAAGTTAGCGGACACAGACAAAATAATTCAATTCCATATGGGAACTTTCTCCATAGCAAGCCTGTCTACTTTCATTTGACTTTGTCAATTTCATTCTACTATCACTGCAGAACTAGCTGAACGAAAAGATTTATATATTCCATCGGATTTATCTTATAAAGTATTTAAAAAATAACAAATAAATTTCTAAATTACCTTATATTCAATTTATAATTTGATTCGGTAATATTTCATTTAATTTTAAAACATACAAAATGATACAACAAACAAAGTACACAACAAGTGGAAAAGGATATAGATCATGATAATACACGGTGGTTACAAAGTCTCTGAACCTAGTGAAAGCAGTACATAAAATAGGCAAACATATTTTAAACGCTAGTTATAGGTAAATATTGCATAAGCAGTTTCAACTTCACCACGTGCAGTTATAATTGGTATAACAGATGATGACAGTGTAAATCAGTTCTTGAGATTGATTAAAAAGTAGCCATTGACTCAAGACATATGACTTGTGACAATAATCTAGTGTTTCGATGTGGTGTAGAACATTTAACAATGGTTCCAAGAGTAGCTTCGGAGACTAAGATGCCATTTCATAAAGTAGCGCGGCAGTTGATTTAGAAATTTCAGTACACCGCTTCCGTGATAAACAGATCTGAAAGACTATAAATACTAACAGTGCTGGATAACTCTAAAGCCTAATGAATTCCATCAGGAAACTCAACAGTTTGATGACTTACACACTTATTAAAAAAAGGCACATTATCTTGATAAATAATTCTTGCATATGTTCACTTAAAAAAACTGACAATTAGAAAAAAATACTCTACGATCATTTATCATTAAATTATATTGCTTAATTTTTCTTTTCTAAAATATCCAACTGTGGCAGTAGAAAAAAAAAATTTTCTACATTTTAAAACTGATTTCTAGGGTAAAGACATATAATTTGTCTAATTTTCGTAAAGATCTGATGATTAAAAATCTAATAATCCATTTGTTGAATTATTAGTAAAAACAAAATCTTAAATCCAGAAAATAGAAATTTTTGAGGTTAGGAAGTACTCTTCATGCTACTTTACCCTACCATTTCCATATCTCCTTTATTTCCGAGTATTTAATTTTTTCTTCTACGACTAATAGAGCCGGAAATATCTAAAAAATGTGTAACGATGCACTCAAAATGTATCAAAAATGCACTTTTCTAGCGAAACTTCAGTCTGATTTTGCTAATTTTATCGACTAATTTCCCTCTTCTAAAAACCCTATTGAAATTGAGAGAAATCAAATAATATTGTCAAAATGGCAGACATTTGTAATAGTTTGTACAACCTCTCAAAAAATGTGATATTTCTATAGTTACGAAATCCATCAGAGTCGAGTGACCAATACGAGCGTAGCGAGTTGAAGCTATTTCATATGTGTACTGACACGAGCGAAGCGAGTGAAGACTTTCTAATATAAACACTTGTTGTGACACGTGGGCCCAGCCGACGTCAGGAAAGCAATGATCTACACAATTATTATATTCAAAAACCTGTGTAACAACTGTTTTAAACACAATTACCCCACTGGATAAGACCCTTTGATCTACCAATGTACCTACAAGGCCCAAAAAAACTTTTGGGCATTACATTTATATAGAGGAACTATACGTAATACACTGTATGATGGGGCTGGGTAGGTACCACGATGGTTTGTGTTTGGTTTTGTCTGTGGGTGTATGGGAATGTTTTGTTTTTTGCACGATTCATTTCTTATGACACACGAGTTATTAAATTTAATAATTATTAATGAACATTAGTTTTCACGTATGTAGGTTAAATTTAAACAGGGGGTGTTTCACGAAAGAGAGGCGGAGCACGAACTCCTTTCCAATTTCTAACATCAAATTACGCTGTCATCTACAAGTCCAGATTATTACTTAGAGTGAATGTTTGGCCTCATGGTTTTTTTTAAGGTGGGGAGAAGGCAATCTCTTTCTGCTGGTTGAGATTTCAAAATTGTGAATTTATTAATGCAAGTCTGAATTAAGGAAAATAAAGTGTCATCAAAATTAAAATTGTTTTATTTCAAGATATTTCAATAAGAAAAATTATAACGGCAGTAATTAACGGCGAAAAAATGGCGTAACCTACAACTCAGAAATATAATTTTAATTATTTCGAATGTAATTGAAAAATAATAAATTGTAAATTATAAAATATCTAGCAAAATAACGGTGCAAAAACATTGCATAAACTTTATCACGCACCTATTCTTAAACCAAAATAAATAACAAAAACTGCCATATCAGTTCGATAGTTGTCTGACAAAAACTGAAAATGAACCAAAACTTTGTTTGTGAAAAAAAAAAGAAAAAAGAAAAAAAATTCAAACAGAGCATAAACTTGTTTCGCTTGTGCCATAAAAATGTCATCAACGACTTGAATCTAATCGAAGTTTTAATGGTGGCAGTCAAGCTTTATCTATGTTTTTGCCAATTATTCTTAAAGCGTAATATTATGTTTACTTGCGATTCATACATACGAGTTTGGGTCGTTAATCTTCACAATGTTCTAATGTTTAACGAAATCGGTGGCGACAATTTTGAGAAATTAAATATTTTGTGACACAGCTCCATGACAGATTTATTATTTTTTTAAATGCTATCTCATGAAACCGGTATTTTGGTAGAGATAGTGACGAATTCGTTTTGTTAAGGTCCTTAAAGGTTACATTTGAGCAAAACGTGAACAAAAACGTTAGAACTGATTTCGACAAAAAAATTATTAATTTTTTTCCTTCTTATTTTTGAGTTATTAAAAATGTATTAAAAAAGTTCAGAAAGATAAGCAAAATTATCACAGCACCTAAACAAAATGAGAATTATTTATTTTGAATTTATTTATTATCAATTTTTTAAGATTGTTTTGGGATTTAGACTCATGTCTAAGAACCGTTATCGTAAAGCGTTGGGCAGCATCTCTCAACCGATTTACCCTAACAAATTCTATGAAATGTCACTCAAAATTGAGAGAAAAAAATAGAAAATTATGAATTTGAATTTTGACAGCAATGTCAACTGGTATCGGTGGACTGTGCCAGGGATGGTGAGAGATGGGGGGGGGGAGGGAAGTCGATAAGTGGGTTATAGCTTCAGGACGTAAGTATACAAAAATAATATTACATCTAAACGTAAAATTTCTGATATTCTAAATCAAATCAAATATGTACGTTATACACAATATAAACTTCCAATATAAATACCAAAGGCAAAACTGGAAGTTGTAGAATCGAACAAAAGTTGACAGGCCTGGAAGTAGAGGCGGAATTGAATTATTTTGTCAGTGTCCACCAACTTTGTACATAAAATATTATCAGCACATGCCTCTATTCCCAGAGCTTTCCTCTCCACCGTATCGGATATCAATATGAAGGATAGGAAGGTGAGAAATATAATCCTGTTATGCATTGCAGTAGGGACAACTACAGGACCATGAAACGTGCACCAATCCTATTATTTTACACATAGTATCGTATTAACTTACAAAATTGTAATAATATAAATTTAATTTGTATGAAGTGTTTAACACGATACAGGTATCATTTTTTTATCTAATTTTGTAAACCGGGTGTTTTTATTTTCTCACACCATATTATGTGTAGAGAATGCAATTTAATGACAAAATTTTGTTTTCACATTTCGTGCAAAATTGATTTGTTGGGTCCTTATGCGTTCAAACAGAGTTTTTAAAATGAAATGTTTATTGTTGATAATGATATTATTACTATGGTTAATCCGACATTTACTATCATCTGTGAATACGAAAACAAATACACGACGTTTCGACAGTATAAATCAACTCTCGTTATTAAGTGTAAAGCGATAAAAGAGGAAAAAAACACCAATATAGACTAGGAGCCCTGATGGAAACTAAAACTAAATGTATAATCTAAGGGGAAAAAATCAAACCTAAAACTAGGCGTGAGCAGTCAAAGGTGAGACTAAATAGAAATGTACAACACAAACGATGTCAAGCGACGTATTACTAAGAAGGGATGGAGTCAAGAGAAAGTCACCCTAACTGTTTATCGGGGTAAATAACATTTTGCCTCTATTTTTTAAAACTTTAGTCCTCGATGGCGTCATAATTCCTATTTGTGGAATAAGCGGCAAAATATCAGACTTATTAAAAGTAGAAGAACTTTTATCTTTGAATTTTGTTTATTAATTAATTATCGAAAACCTGTCAAAAACATAAGCAATGGTTTTCTTATGAAAACCGCTTCAAAAATTAAAAAATGGTTCAGTTATGAAAAACCAGTTTAAAAAAATAAGCCATGGTTCCTTTATGAAAACCGGGTAAAAACTTAAACAATGGTTATGAAAACCAGTAGAAAAAAGATAATGGTTCTGTTATCAAAGGCACATTTTTCAAAATCAGCTTAATTGATTTTGATCAAATTTTGGTGAAATATGAAGTTGCATTATCCAAACTAGTGTGCCATATAATGTGGAATTAAATTCACAATTTGTTAATAATTACCATGATAAAGTCGAAAATGAATCTAGGCTGCAGAAAAAAATTTGATCGAATTTTACTTAATTGTAACCAAATTCCGTGTTGGTCATCCTCTCAAAAATGAAAGCTTTGACGTTATTAATAAATATACATAGTTTATAGTTTGTTTATAAATATTAAGATAAATAACTTAAATCAGAGTGAAAGGTTGTGAGTATAGAAAAATTAAAATTCATAGTAATTGAACAGTTACAGAAAGAAAATTAAATGACCGCCCTTTATTAAAACACAATTTCAATGGTTTACGAAGTCAAAAAAGAATCTCTGTAAGTTTTTACATGAAACAACCAAAAACATAAACATAAAGTTCATCATCATCTAAGTACTAAACCAAAGTAAATGGACGGTGTTTAGGTTTATAGACAATTTACCCGTCCAATTGACATATAAAGGCAAAGCTGGAAGTTGACAGACCTGGCAGTGGAGGGGGGGAAGTCTCAAACGCAATTGAATTATTTTGTCAGTGTCCGCCAACTTTGTACATAAAATATTATCAGCACATGCATTCATTCCCAGAGCTTTACTCTGCAGTGTCGATACGGAAGACGCGATGGCAGAGAAAAATCCAAAACAACAACACGTAAACTAGATTTTTCTATTGGCAGGCATTTTTGAATAATACCCAAAAGTAAACAAGACTTTCTAGTTGTTTTTAATTGTAAGACACTGTACCTTGAAACGTCTACTGTTCCTATGATAAGAAACGCTCAGGTATTGGATTAACTTAAAATAACTAAATAAGTAACGTTTCCAGGGTGTTTCCAAATTTCAGAAGCTTATTCCTCACATCAAAACTAACGAAAAAATTTTATATAAATATATGTCATAAAATGGCTAGTTTTCTATCTACTCGTTACTTTTTGTGTTTAAAAATATTCATTACTTTTTAAAGGTAAATGATGTAGAGTTGAAATTAACATGCTACGTAGTGTCATTAAGACACAATTTGAGAAAAAAACAGTCAACCGATTTCCTTTACTCATTTCAAAATGGCAGTAATTTAAACCTTTTAGCGTCAAATATCTCAAAAACCATTAATTTTACGCAAATACAAGAACACCCCCCCCCACACACAAAAGATAATAGATATTAGTTTATTACACATTGTTACAGGGTGTGTCGATAATTCAGTTGTCCTTTAAGCTACAGAAAGAATAAAAATCACGTTTTGGTTTTATTTATAAAAGAAAAATATATTGTTTCTTGTAAATATTTTGTAAAATAAACGGTTTTTGAGACATTCGATGTTGAAAAGTTCAATTAGCCCCCATTTTGAAACCAGTAAAGAAAATCTGTTGGAAACATTAAGGTAGCATAGAACATTTCAATTTCATATCATTTCACAAAACTGAAGCTAGGTAGAAACTGAGCATTTTAGGAAATATTATGTTATATATTTCCGTTGGTTTTGATGTGAAGAATAAACTCCTGTAATTTTGTAACTATTTTTTGAAATACTCTGTTTATTATGAATATTTGAACAACTTAACAGGTCAAATTTTACTGTTCAATATTCAGGTTGCTTTAATTTTTTTCTCCATTTATAGATAGAGACAAATATAGTAAATTGGAATAAAATTCGAATAAGAAAAAGATCCCCCCCCCAGCTTTTTATTTATATGACTGTTTATTCCCGCATTTGTAATTAAATCCAAATTTATATTAAATGTCACGCCATAAAATAACGGAAATATTATGTAAATAATAATTTATTATATATTTTTATAACCCTATGAAGCTTAAAATGTTTAAATTTTATTTTTTTATGTTGTTTAAATTCAAAAACTCTGTTTCTGATCATTGACTTAAAAAGAAGAAAGAAGCATAAAATAGAATCCCGTAGTTCTTGAATACTTTAACAGCGTCAGGGTTGGAAAAGAACAAGTGTTGGTTAAGAGAGACTTGATAGGAAAGATGAAAAAGATAGATCTTACCCAAAACTACAGGATGAAAATTGTAGCTCCAGCTAGTATCCCTAGAACTTGCTATGAGGGAGCCCCCCCCCCTGGGGGTAGTATTTAATACTATACACGAAAAAGTATTGGGTTAAGGATTTTTAAAAATTTATAGTCTGGAAAAACCATCCGTTACTTAAACACTTCAATTATTTATTTATTTTTTTACTGTACAATAAGTCTTGTTCACAAATTCGGAGGACCCGGTTAAATGCCTAGTTGAAGTATGCGCGTTTATGACTTGGAAGAAAGAAGTTACTGTTTTGATGGCTGCAATTTAAAAACAGAAAATATATATTGTATTAGCAATTGGTACACTCGTTTGAGCGTAACTGAGTAAGAAATACACAAACATACACCGGGCTTATAAACATTTCGCTTTGGTCAATATTTGTTCTTCAATTTACTTGTCTCCTTTATAATCAATTTCTTTTAAAGCTAAGTTAAAGAAAAGAAGGAATATGGTTCCATTTAAAATTCCTATTTTAGAAAGGTTCTAACAGAGCAAAAAGTTTCCTCTGTTTGTTATCCTTTTAAAAATGATGCGCCACTCGACCATTTACAATTTTTGAGTTGGTCAGCGTAAATTGTATTTAATTAAAATATAAAACAGTCAAGATTTATTTTTGTTCTTTAAATTATATTCATAAAACGATGTATAGTTTTTACTTACAGTTTGGGTCATTAATATTAAAATTATAACAAAATTTTAACGAAATTGATAGAATCGAGTTCGAGAAATTACGTCTTTGGTTTTGTTTGACCAATAACTCGGGAATAATCATTTTTAGAAAGATGGCGACCAAGTCTTTTGTTATTATACGTGAGTTAAATTTGATTATAATCGTTGGAATCAATTTTAATAAAATAGTAATTTTGTGTTTTTTATAGCAACTACTTAAGTTTTGTCGTATCAAAAAAATAAACGTTCGTAGATTTGGGGAAAAATAGCAAAACAAATCTGATTTAAATCGGTTATCGCGTTTAAGTTACATAACAAATCTGGCTTTGTTAAGATTCCCTCTGAAGATGACAACTTTGTTGTTGTAATAGCTATAAGGGTCTAATAGGAATAAACATTTAACTTTTGACAAAAAATTTTGTTTTTTGTTATTTTGTTTTTTCCCAAGTGTGGTAAGGGACTTTTGAAAGTTTATCTGTATATATTGTCACCACAGTGCTCTGGTCTTTGTTTAATAACACTTCAAATCCAAAAAAAATATTTTTGCCTCAAAGGACATTAAAACTGATGGATATTTCCTCAAAAACTCTACATCTGTTTTTTAACCTAGCACATAGCTTAGCATTAGTACGTAAGTTAGAAAGTAATAAGAGTAGAGAAACAAACAAACGCGAATTTATTGTGTAGGTTATAAAACGATTAATTTCCCAATTCTTTCGTTTATTTATAAAGGAAAAGCTACAATTAAAATTTTATACATATATAAACAATACTTTATTATTTCTTCTTTTAAAAAAAAATTATATTTCTTAACTTTTCAGTTACAGGTAAAATTCTCTTCTTGGACTTTTGCATTATAGGCATTTGTTTTTTAAATAAACATTTATAAATACCTATCAAAATTCTTGAACATAACAGATTGAACAGAAATTTCGCATGTAGAGATTTTTCAAACACAGACAACAGAAAAAAACCATATAAGTTACAGTTGTCTATAATGGAACTATTGAGTAGCTTTCCAAAGCTCAAATAAATGATTAAACAGTGTCAGTCAAACGTCAAACTGAGAGAAGACATGCACAGCCAAACTGTCATACACTATAAATAACCCACACTCAACAATGCTGGAATAGTGTAAGGTAGAGACTTCTGTGTGGAGTCCTATACCGAAATAATTCCCTTTACTGAAAATCAAAGCAAAGATAATAAGGACTTAAGTGGATAGTTATTCCCATTTAGTGTTGTAAAATAGTTTCGATTGCATTAAAATTATTTAAATCAGCACTTTTAATTAGTAGTAGGAATAAGAACAACAAGGATTCCACGAAAAGAAGAAACAAAACTAAGACCATAAAAAACCCAGATAACTTTATTATTAGTAGAGAGAAATAAGAATATAAAAGTGATTCTAACTGGGAAGTTTAATTCTCTATTTTTCTCATTTTCCCCTTTTTATACATGAGTGTGGGAAACACAAATAAAATAAATATGACGTGGATGCCCCCCCCCCCAGGGGATCTTAAATAGTGAATACAAGTCTTACAATCCCGAGGGATGCTAGCTGGATCTACACATTTTATCATGTAGTCTTAGATTAGATCACTAGTTTCATCTTTGCTATCAGGTCTCTCTTGACCAGCTCATGTTCTCTTGCGATTTATATTTATCAGAGTATTCGATTGGGGGGGGGTCTTTATTTTGTGTTCTTTTATTCCTTTTTTATTAAGGTTGTGATGAATGACAGATTTTTCGCCTTAAAATAAAAAAAAATATATGCCCTTTGAATGAATTGATGATTTTTTTATGTTATTTCTCGCCAATAACAACAATTATTGAAAATATAATAAAACAAAATTTAGAGAGATTAAAATTATAAAAGTAAAAGGATACTTTAACTATTACAAGGTGCTAAGTGGCAAAATAAAATACATTTTATTTCTTCATACAAGAATTGTTTTATAAAAGTATAATGATTTTAATTTGACAAACATTTATTGAGTTTCAAAGTCATTGCATTCGATTGAAATCAAGGTTTTAAAAACAGCATTGTATGTTCGAATGTTATCAATTATTCTTAAAGTAAATTTTAATCTACTTAAAACTATGCACACTGGTTTGGTGTGTGATACTTTACATTTTAACAAAATTTTATTGTCATCTGCCAAGCCGATTTTTTTAATTAATTATTTTATAACAGCTTTATGATTTGGTTCTTAAACGATATTTTTGGAAAGACAGCGCTTTGTTTGGGTGGGTTTAAAGGGCACATTTTAGCAAAATTTGATCAAAATCGTTGGAATAGATTTTGAAAAAAAAAATTGTATTTTGGTCTTATGATAGGTGGGCTTGTCTAAAAATTTCGAGTTATAATGTCTCATCGTATGGCCAAAATATGCTCACATACATTAATATATTTTTGACAAATCCCATAGTTTTCTACTCACAACGTAGCCTATATTGAAGACAGTTACACGTAAACGAATCTTTACAAAAACAAAACAAATAACAAAACAACCTTCTACAAAAAAAGTAATTAAATTACAACTGAATCATGTCCACTAAAACCTACACCATAATTTGTTTTAATTTATTGCAAATCAATTTCAACCAACGACCGATCTAAAATATTATTGAAACATATTAAAATGCTGCCTCAATCACGGACACTATCAACTCTCCACGCAAAAATAATTCCAATTTGCAGAGTAAAATATAACGATAAATATCCCTAACTGTATTATTAACTTTTGAGGTTATGTTTAATTTAATTTCAAAGGGCAAATCTGCCTCCATAAATAACATCCCTGGCTTTTGCGTTCAAATTCCCACCTCCTGAAAATTTGTTTATCTTCTGATAATTTCCCGAGATAGAATGTTTTTATATTGGTATTTTTTTTATAAATAAATGTTTTCATATTGTTAAAATAATAAGAGACGTAGGATATACATAAATTACTTTCTAAATAATAACGGGACGAAGAGTAATCGATTATTCATTCCAGCTGGTTTATAACTTCGATTAAAAGCTGTTTTACGTCAAATTAGAAACTTTCAAGTTGAAAATAATTCCCTTTTCTCGACAAAACTGATTGAAAAATATTTCCTTAAATATCTCAAAAATTATAAAGGTAATCAGACTGATTGATTTATTAATGATGTTCATTAAAAATGATATTAAAATAAGAAAAACTCGATAACACCTACTTCCGTTTAGACGATTTGTTAGCTAAAAGGCGTTCGAAGCAAAGGAAATAATCCACGCTCGTAGCAAATTTTGTAAATCGGACAAAATTACGACCGCTATTGTGAAAAATCGTCAAAAATTGACTAAAACTACTTCCTGAGTTAAGTTTGTTTTTGCCATTTTTTTTCAAGGGTTTTACCAAATTTTATGTAAATAATTTTAAAATACAATTATTGTTAAAATGGAAACATTTTAAAAATGAACTTTACACTTGTACACCTCGTAAGTATTGAAGAAACTTCATTGATACCAAATATTTTATAAATCGAACAAAATTGTGACGGACTGGGAGTGAATTTAAAGAAAAATAATTTTTAATATTAAAATAATTTTAAAATATATTTGTTATAAAGGTAAATTTTGTGAAAAAAAGGGTCAGTAACTTTTATATCTCGAAATTTGTGAAATTTGAACGTCTGTAGGCCTAACAAATATCGTTTAAATTGAATTACACTCACTATGCCTAAAGTTGAAAAATAGGTAAAAATTAACGAAAATACTACTTCCAATTGTTTAATTACAAACTTATTTTATCATTAAAAATGAAAGTTCTTATCAAATTTTGTGATTGATTAAACAACATGATGTTAACAACAAGAAATTTGGGAATTTACAAAATATTTTTAGCTAAAAATGCTTCCTAAACCAATTTACGAATTACATTATTTTTCCTAAGTTTGGTAAAAATCGGGACTACTAGAATAAAAAAGGGACAATTGTTAAAACTGTGTTTAAATTATGTAAATGCACTAATACTCAATAATTAGGTTATAAGTTTCCCAACCTTAAAAATTAGTGTCGTACTAATTTAAATTTAACCAAAATAATATGCGAAAAAACAATTGTATTTCTATTTGCAAAAAAAGATTGTATAACCCTATTTGACATTTTGTAAAAAATATTACAATAAATTCAATTTAATCTGAAAAACTACTAACCTACAATGTCACACTCTATACTACAAAATTACCAAAGTTGGCAAAACATGTTTTCTCATTTAAACAGCATGTTTTCATTTTTACAATTTTAGTTCCTGATTACACATATCATGTCTTGTTTACATAACTAATGTAAATTAGTTATGGTAAAGTAAAGTCCACATCTTAGGACAATAGGTCAAAATATGTTTTAGAACTAGATTTAATAGGCCTAGTTATGACTAATGCCGTGAAAGCAATCGACAAACCTTATATATTTTTGTTTATGAAGCCTATGTTTTATAGTTCAACTGTAGGCCTATTGTAGAAATATTAACAAAACTGACAAAGTTTCAATTGAATTGTAGTTAGGCCTACTACTTTTTAGTAGGGTTTAAAGCAGTCTAAAATCTTAAATAAATCAAGTTTGATATTTAAACAAAACATTTTCACGAATTCATAATTCAGGGATTATTTTCACAATTTAAATTTGAAATAAATCGTACAAGTAGGCTTACTTTTACAGAAAAATATTAACCTAAAACGTTCGTCCTGGAATTTTCAAATATTAACAAACCAATGTTTTTACAGAGTCAAATGTAAGTCTATTTAAACGTTATGTTTCTGATAATCTAAACAATTGAACATAATTTAATGCAACTATGTTTACGCATTCTAAAATATTAAAAAAAAATAAAATCTACTTACCAAGCTGAATAAATGTTACTCGTCGAATATATATATCCACTATTATAACCTCAAACTGTTGCCACTTAACCACAAGTTTTATAAAATATACACCAATACGTATTCACGCGCGGATAATGTAAATCTAACCTCAAAACTCAACTCTCCCACTAGCTGCCGCGGAGTCGACTAATGTTGAAACCAACAGCTCCAAGCTCTGTTCCGTCAAGATGCGCGCGCATCCAATGTTGTCTGGTTATCAGCCAAGGGTGAAATTATTGAATCTTTACCTTTTTATTAACAACAGCAAAATGTGATTCAAATCCGATAACAATGTTTGTTGCAAATATCATAGATTTAAAGATAATAATGAAAAAAAAAAAATATTTACCATAATAAAGGTGTATTTTTAGATAAGGAATTTACGTATTAAAATAGAAAATGATTCATCAGCAAGTTGGATAAAATGAACTAGTGTTTGTTATTACCTACAGGTAATACCAAATTGATGCTTCCAGAATACCAAATATAAAAGTCCGTCATTTTAAAATTACTTACTAGATTAAACAATGAAAATGAAAGTAAAAATTCAAAAAATGTATGTCTAGTTTTTCGCGGATAAATAAGTTAAAGGCGCAAAGTGATGTTTTTTAAATAATGTCTGTCTGCAGTCTGTGCAACCCAAATGAGCTTATAGAGTTTGATCAAATAGACATATTTTTTACAATACCTCGAAACGTCATTTTATTTTTCAATAATTTAAATTTTAGGAGTGGTACGATAAAAACAAAAACTCAAAAACATCAGCTATCTCGAAATCGGCTCCAACGATTTTTATCAAATTTTGCTCAAATGTAGCATCCTACGATTTCTAATTTATCAAAATAGGCGTTACAGATTCATTCAAATTGTATGATCTGTAAAGACTAATGAAACAATAAACAAAGTGGAAGTAAACAAATTTTGGTTCTTAATTATTATATTTTTAAAAAAAATTAGGGTATGGATTTAATGTGTACGCATTTTATGAAAATACGAAAATAAAATAAATAATAGATAGTAATAAGTCCAAATCGGAATTTCACCAAACTTTTTGTAACAAATAGACTACTTATCAAATTAATTGGAAGAACATTTTTGCTAAATTTCTACAAAAAACAAACACAAATTGCCACCTCTTACTACACCTACGTACAGGGTATCAGAAATGTCAGAACATTTAAATAACTAATTAACTAGGAAAGATAGAAACCTTACAAATGTTTTCTGGTTTAAAAAAACTATTTTTTGGTTTACGAGTTAAATTCACCACTCTACTCAAAATGGGGTTTATGGGGAGAACTCAATTTCAAAAATATAAAACCCTATCGAGTGATATGCCTACCTCATGTTATATTTCTTGTTTAATAAAAAGCAACAGTCCAAACTACAAGTATCTAAATAGCTCCAATACTAATAAATGGCGTCCGATCATATGTCCAAAAGAGTCTAAAATTATTACTTCTCTTCAAAAACAAATAGAGGCCAGGAATAAATCATTAATATTGATATTTAACATATCATTGCTAACATCTTAAAATACAAATTTTGCCAAAAATCTGTAGTGTTCTCTGAAATGAATTATGAGACAATTTACAGTATTTGAATAAATGGTATTTTCTTATTAATACAAGTTTATTAGACAATAATGAATATAAGACAAATTTCACTTTTTAAAAGTTCCTACAATATATAATTAATGTGTTACATTATATTTAAACGAGAATCTTAAAACATATAGGCTAATCTGTCGCACATTTGGAGAGAATCATAAAATATGATTTTATATTAAATCCTGTAATTAAAAATATTGTTTTTTATTTGAAATTTCGACTTACAACATCCGTTTTTAATTTTACAAAATATTTGTTATTTGTTATACAAAAAGTTAGTTTTATAAATAATGTGACAAAAAGGCGTATCACCATTCATGTTTCTCTTTCGTAGTATTTATTTTATTTCCATCTTTTATAAAAAAGTTCTCCCTAATTGTTAAAGGCGAAAAATCTCTCGATCGACCTATAAAACATATGAAGAAGACAAAATTAGGACAACTCGCCCATGAATACTCTAATAGTGTAAGGGTCGGAAGAGAACAATAGTTGGTCAATAGAGAACTGGTAGGAAAGGTGGAAAATAGGATCTAACCCATGATTTATAAAATACATGAAGATATAAAATAAAGACCCCTAGCTCTCGAATACTCTAATAGTGTAAGGGTCGGAAGAGAACAATAGTTGGTCAACAGAGAACTGGTAGGAAATGTGAAAAAGAGGGTCTAACCCGTGACATAAAATACATGAAAAAATAAAATAAAGACCCCTAGCCCTTGAATACTCTAATAATGTCAAGAGAATAATATTTGGTCAACATAGAACCGATAGAAAAATTGAAAGAAAGGAATCTAACCCAAGACTATATGAACACAACGGGTCCGTCGGGATTTCAACACCCGTACTTAATATATGTGAGCACTTGAGGGTAAGGTTAGGTTAAGTTAGGGATAGGAATAAGTTAGGTTTTAGATTAGAAATTGTTGGAATTAAGCAAGAGAAAGACTTATAGTTTATGAACGAAAGTAGACCATGATGTCTAGTTACGTGTTTTGGTAACACAAAATGAGAAATTGTTTAAATGCTTACTAGAAATATTTTCACACAATATTTGATGTGAAAACGACACGGTTGGGAAGGGCAGGAGGAAACGATTTGAATAACTAGGGAGCACAAAGAATGGGCTTTTTTCTGGGGGATGAGCCAAGTGGGACGGTCTCTCTCTGGTGATGATCTTGAGTACATTCAGCTAAAGCGATGAAAAGGCGGATGCCGGAATTTCAGAGACGTTGACTGGAATCCAAGGGGAGAAGAAGACAAGGAGACCATTCCTTTTTTTGTTCCAGTTTTGTTTTGTAGGTAAAACGAAACCAGTTTTAAAATATTTTAAATTGTGGAAAGCAACAAATTTTTTCGGAGGTGAAATTGTATTGGAGTTTTGGTATAACTTGGTAAAGCTGTGTCATTTGATATTTTGTTTTCTGTAAACTAGAAATAATAATAATAGTTCAACTGTGTTGTAGAGATATGGGTATAATTTAGGCGTAATTAGTTAATTGAAAATAAATGTCCTAGCGATTTATTTATTTTTTACCATAATATTAGATTCAGGATGCTTAGAGAGATGCTCTAAACATCTTGTGTTTTTAGTCTAGGAGAAGACAAGTGGACAGAAAGAGTTGAACGCGGGTTTTATTGGAGTAGAAAAGGATTGATCGGATAGAGTAACGGTAGAGACATTTTAAGTCTCCAGTTTCTGCATTTCACTGAAAGGTGATTATAAAAACTAGAAACTCTATAAAAACCAATCTGCGGTTACTAAACTATCGGTTTAAATTAGATTCAACAGTAGTGATAGCAATAAACATTAATTGCACTTTAATTACACCTGGATAAGAAACAGATTTGCCGCTACACCAACGTTCATTAGGAACGAATATAAAATGGCGTAACTAGAACAAACTACAACTGCTCAATAGCGCTTGACTAATCAAAGAGTAAAGCAGTCGTTTGCACTTCACTATCTCTGTCTGATACTGTAAGAGATGTTTGGAATAATGACGTCATCGTCAACAACTTTAGAAATTCTTTTTTGAAGGTTAAACTTATTTCGTTGTGAGAGTAGTTTATCTGTGTGGATCAAGGTCACTTTTTACACGGATTTTATACATACTTTTAATTTTATCATTTTTAATTATATAAAATATAAAATGTGTGAAAACATTGAACAAACGTCTTTATACACTTACCTACAAAACAAAAGATCAACTAAACAGATGATTCACTTACCATCATTGATAGTCAACTGTTGTATGACAGTGGGTACACTGGACAGTTTTTATTGAGTGTATTATATAAGAATAATTTTTTGTATATGTTTGTAAATGCATTTTTGTTTAGTGTTGCATAACAACGGAGAAGTTTTCCCAACTTAAAGTTCTAGTTACCTCCAAGAAGTATTATAGTCACCTTCAAGAAGTATTATAGCCAACTTGGAGAAGCATTCTAGTCAACTTGGAGAAGCATTCTAGTCAACTTCAAGAAGTATTATAGCCAACTTGGAGAAGTATTCTAGTCAACTTGGAGAAGCATTCTAGTCAACTTCAAGAAGTATTATAGTCACCTTCAAAAAGTAGTCTAGTTCACTTCGAAAAGTACTCAAGTCAACTTCAAGAAGTATTATAGCCAATTTCGAGAAGTATTCTAGTCAACTTGGAGAAGCATTTTAGTCAACTTGGAGAAGCATTCTAGTCAACTTGGAGAAGTATTTAGTCAACTTGGAGAAGCATTCTAGTCAACTTGGAGAAGCATTGTAGTCAACTTCAAGAAGTATTATAGCCAATTGGAGAAGTATTCTAGTCAACTTGGAGAAGCATTCTAGTCAACTTCAAGAAGTATTATAGCCAACTTGGAGAAGTATTCTAGTCAACTTGGAGAAGCATTCTAGTCAACTTGGAGAAGTATTCTAGTCAACTTGGAGAAGTATTCTAGTCAACTTGGAGAAGTATTCTAGTCAACTTCAAGAAGTATTCTAGTCAACTTGGAGAAGCATTCTAGTCAACTTGGAGAAGTATTCTAGTCAACTTGGAGAAGCATTCTAGTCAACTTGGAGAAGCATTCTAGTCAACTTGGAGAAGCATTCTAGTCAACTTGGAGAAGTATTCTAGTCAACTTGGAGAAGCATTCTAGTCAACTTCAAGAAGTATTCTAGTCAACTTGGAGAAGTATTCTAGTCAACTTGGAGAAGCATTCTAGTCAACTTCAAGAAGTATTATAGCCAACTTGGAGAAGTATTCTAGTCAACTTGGAGAAGTATTCTAGTCAACTTGGAGAAGCATTCTAGTCAACTTCAAAAAGTATTATAGCCAACTTGGAGAAGCATTCTAGCCAACTTCGAGCAGTTTACTATTCAACTTCTAGAAAGTTGATTTTGATAAAATTATACAGAGACTTTACATCAGAAGACCAAAGCCACTTCGTAGAAAGGAAACAACGACGATTCCAAAGAAACACAAGATTGGAATGTACAAGAAATACTTCGTGGACACGTTGAATCTCGAGGTGTTGCAGCGTCTGGACAACACCAACTTAAGGAGGATATTGAAAAGACTCAAATATTTTGAATTGGTATAATGAAGTGATAAACCAGAGTAAAGTGATTCTGTGCCAATCACGTCAAATACAGGTTTAATTTTAGGACTTAGGAGGTACCAATGGTGAAATCTTAAATAGATATCTAAAAGAAATTATGGGTTAGTAGTCTAATGACTAGAAAAAAAAATACTTAGAAAAATTAAGAAACGGCCGTTTTTATACCTAACTAATATTTTACACTAAAACCTTAGTCCAAGATTTCCTCTGTGGCTCAGTGAATATCACAGAGAAACATTCCTTCCATTACTCAACATCTGCATGAAGGTGTTTCATATTATCAGCAGCCTGCCTATTTTATTACTGTTTACTTTTAAACACTTATCCAACTAGACAATGATCTCGTTAGATCATTCATAGAACTTTAAACCCACTTGAATACTCGTATCAACAATTCACAAATATTAGATTTCTTAAATTGTAGAGAAACTACTGATAAACATTTTTAGCCCCTGAAGACTACAACACAACCTATTAGTCACTAAACCAATATTCCATTCGGCAATTATTGGTTAACCTTAAAGTTAGCCTACAGCTAAATTTCTCAAAATCGATTTCTACAAATTTTATTAGAATATAAATACTATTAACTCAAACGTTTGGCAAAATAGCCTTGACTAAATATTCCAAAAACTACATTTCAAAAATCCGGTTCTATAAATTATCCCTAAATATAATTAAAACATGTGAAAACACGTCAGACACATCCTAGCACTCAATTTGTAAATCTATCCGCTCACAAATCTCTCAAAACGAGTAAGTAGGAAGTCTTTCTAATTAAAATTAAGTCGGTGAAATCCTAAGCAGTAAAGAAATCTGTTTTGACACTGTTTTATAGATATAGGTACAGAAGGAACATTCGTTTGAGGTGTTCTTTAATTGGGTGCATTTAGGAAAACAACATAGCAACAGTTTCATTACCATAAGAATGTCGTTAGTTGAAATATATAGACCATTAATGAGAAACTTGTAGTAGTAGGCCTAGGCTCTCTCTCGGACACAGTTGTTAACATATTAAATTACTTTTACTTAGGTATGGAGGAGGGAGAAGGGAAATTGTACTTAGCATAGATTACCGTCTTATCTGTATTGGATCAGGAAAAAGATATGGTCTTATAATGGTATAATGTTGGTAATTCTGGATAAGGTTCTTTGTACGTGTTAACGAAGAAAAGTGTGCTAATTAAGTAAATGCATCGTCGCTTATATAAATAAAATACAGAGTATGTAAGGCTGTGGTTAAAGTTTCTGAGATTACTAAACTGGTGGTCTAAAGTCTAAGAGACTGCCTCACACTAATCGTGAATGTGTAAATACTCAACGAAATGTTTAGTTGAGTGTGGATCTCCACAGTTCTCGTGAATGTTTGATTTTTCTTTTTGTTTAAAGCGAAAATTTGATTAGTCAATATTGTCTTATAAAAAAGTTAAAAAGGAATATTAAATGAAAAACACTAGCCTTCCAATACTATATTATAGCTCCAGTGTAAGGAAAACACTAGAGTTGGTCAATGGAGAACTAAGATGAAAGATAAAAGAGAGGGGTCTAACTCAAGACTACACAGTGTAGGTCATCTAGATGTTTCCATACTCGCACTCATTATGAGTGATTTCCAGAAGGGTTCTCATAAAATGAGAGTTCAGGCGTTATTAGTAAATAAAAACCTAAAAATAAATATGGTCTGTCATAAAAATATATTAAAGAGAGGGATCTAACCCAAGACTACATGAAAAAAAAATGTGGATCCAGTTAATTGTCTCCGGATTTCCAAACCGTATTGAAATGCCTTTACCAGCTAATATGTGGCTAAACATTCACCCATTTCAGTGGTAAAGTCATTAGTAATATACAAAATGAACTCCTATTCCACTATATTTTTGATGTTTCAAAGAACCCCAATAATGATTACAGGTTTTGATAAAAATTTACATTATTTGATATTAAGTTTAAATCATCACAACGATATTCCCACTCTTCTCTCAATAAACAACAATATAAATCGTCATTTATTCCAACTTGGAAAAATATATTAAAGAAAGGGGTCTAACCCAAGACTACACAGTGTAGGTCATCTAGATATTTCCATACTCGCACTCACTATGAGTGATCGCCAGAAGGGTTCTCATAAAATGAGAGCTCATGCGTTATTGGTAAATAAAAACCTAAAAATAAATATGGTCTGTCATAAAAATATATTAAAGAAAGGGGTCTAACCCAAGACTACACAGTGTAGGTCATCTAGATATTTCCATACTCGCACTCACTATGAGTGATCGCCAGAAGGGTTCTCATAAAATGAGAGCTCATGCGTTATTGGTAAATAAAAACCTAAAAATAAATATGGTCTGTCATAAAAATATATTAAAGAAAGGGGTCTAACCCAAGACTACATAGTGTAGGTCATCTAGATATTTCTATACTTGCACTCACTATGAGTGACAGCCAGAAGGGTTCTCATAAAATGAGAGCTCAGGCGTTATTGGTAAATAAAAACCTAAAAATAAATATGGTCTGTCATAAAAATATATTAAAGAGAGGGATCTAACCCAAGACTACATAGTGTAGGTCATCTAGATATTTCCATACTTGCACTCACTATGAGTGACAGCCAGAAGGGTTCTCATAAAATGAGAGCTCAGGCGTTATTGGTAAATTAAAACCTAAAAATAAATATGGTCTGTCATAAAAATATATTAAAGAGAGGGATCTAACCCAAGACTACATAGTGTAGGTCATCTAGATATTTCCATACTTGCACTCACTATGAGTGACAGCCAGAAGGGTTCTCATAAAATGAGAGCTCAGGCGTTATTGGTAAATAAAAACCTAAAAATAAATATGGTCTGTCATAAAAATATATTAAAGAGAGGGATCTAACCCAAGACTACATAGTGTAGGTCATCTAGATATTTCCATACTTGCACTCACTATGAGTGACAGCCAGAAGGGTTCTCATAAAATGAGAGCTCAGGCGTTATTGGTAAATAAAAACCTAAAAATAAATATGGTCTGTCATAAAAATATATTAAAGAGAGGGATCTAACCCAAGACTACATAGTGTAGGTCATCTAGATATTTCCATACTTGCACTCACTATGAGTGACAGCCAGAAGGGTTCTCATAAAATGAGAGCTCAGGCGTTATTGGTAAATAAAAACCTAAAAATAAATATGGTCTGTCATAAAAATATATTAAAGAGAGGGATCTAACCCAAGACTGCATAGTGTAGGTCATCTAGATATTTCCATACTTGCACTCACTATGAGTGACAGCCAGAAGGGTTCTCATAAAATGAGAGCTCAGGCGTTATTGGCAAATAAAAACCTAAAAATAAATATGGTCTGTCATAAAAATATATTAAAGAGAGGGATCTAACCCAAGACTGCATAGTGTAGGTCATCTAGATATTTCCATACTTGCACTCACTATGAGTGACAGCCAGAAGGGTTCTCATAAAATGAGAGCTCAGGCGTTATTGGTAAATAAAAACCTAAAAATAAATATGGTCTGTCATAAAAATATATTAAAGAGAGGGATCTAACCCAAGACTGCATAGTGTAGGTCATCTAGATATTCCATACTTGCACTCACTATGAGTGACAGCCAGAAGGGTTCTCATAAAATGAGAGCTCAGGCGTTATTGGTAAATAAAAACCTAAAAATAAATATGGTCTGTCATAAAAATATATTAAAGAGAGGGATCTAACCCAAGACTACATAGTGTAGGTCATCTAGATATTTCCATACTTGCACTCACTATGAGTGACAGCCAGAAGGGTTCTCATAAAATGAGAGCTCAGGCGTTATTGGTAAATAAAAACCTAAAAATAAATATGGTCTTACATAAAAATATATTAAAGAAAGGGGTCTAACCCAAGACTACATAGTGTAGGTCATCTAGATATTTCTATACTTGCACTCACTATGAGTGACAGCCAGAAGGGTTCTCATAAAATGAGAGCTCAGGCGTTATTGGTAAATAAAAACCTAAAAATAAATATGGTCTGTCATAAAAATATATTAAAGAGAGGGATCTAACCCAAGACTACATAGTGTAGGTCATCTAGATATTTCTATACTTGCACTCACTATGAGTGACAGCCAGAAGGGTTCTCATAAAATGAGAGCTCAGGCGTTATTGGTAAATAAAAACCTAAAAATAAATATGGTCTGTCATAAAAATATATTAAAGAAAGGGGTCTAACCCAAGACTACATAGTGTAGGTCATCTAGATATTTCTATACTTGCACTCACTATGAGTGACAGCCAGAAGGGTTCTCATAAAATGAGAGCTCAGGCGTTATTGGTAAATAAAAACCTAAAAATAAATATGGTCTGTCATAAAAATATATTAAAGAGAGGGATATAACCCAAGACTACATGAAAAAAAAATGTAGATCCAGTTAATTGTCTCGGGATTTCCAAACCGTATTGAAATGCCTTTACCAGCAAATATGTGGCTAAACATTCACCCATTTCAGTGGTAAAGTCATTAGTAATAATACAAAATGGACTCCTATTCTACTATATTTTTGGTGTTTCAAAGAACCCTAATAACGATTACCGGTTTTGATAAAAATTTACATTATTTGATATTAAGTTTAAATCATCACAACGATATTCCCACTCTTCTCTCAATAAACAACAATATAAATCGTCATTTATTCCAACTTGGGTTACAATTACCTCAGACTTATACCCGACATGGAGTTTAGAAAGGGTTTATACCCGCATCAGATTTGAGTATAAAGATAAAAATTACCTATAATTTTATACACCATATTGAAAATTTATCACAATTTCTAAATTAATACCTTTCATTTCAGTTAAATAAATTTCAAGTGAAAACTTTACGACCTACACTACGAATTTAACCCACGACTTTTAACTTTACTCGCCAATCCTATACCAACTGAGCTACCCTTAATCGCTTTCCAACATAGGCCGTACACTTTTCTCTTGAATTTGCTTTTGCTGCAATTTTCGAGTTATTAAATTGATTACCTCGTTACAAACGTTATTGAAATTAATATTTACTAAACTTGCAGTCCTTAAATATATATTTTGATTTTAATTAATTATTTGATAACTCGAAAATTGCAGCAAAAAACCAAAGTCAGTGGAGAAATGTACGCCCTATTCTGGGACTAAAGATAGCTCAGTTACTCATTGGTGCGAAAAACCAAAGGTCGTGGGTTCAATTCCAAGCCTACCTCGTATATTTTTTACTTGAAATATTATTTAATTAGTAATACTAGCTGGTATAAAAAACGTATAAGCGTTAAAATAAATAAATTCAAATTCAAATTAGATGATCATTGATCGAGGGAGGGGCGGGGGATCTTGCGGTTCGAAGTCTTTTGAACTGTATAAACTATCTTCTCGAGTGGTCATAATGTTTCGAATCGCATTTCTCATAGTAGACGGCTGTGGACGTCGTTGTTTTTTGAATATGTGTCTAGCTTAATGAGAGTTGTATTTTTGATGGAACAGATAAAATAAGATCTAATGTACGCTATATGTTGAGTAAAAATTGAAAAAGAAATATGAGTGTGAAAGAGCCTACTAACCGTTTTAAGTCCTCATTTGTATTTTTATCTTTTCAATTAGAGTGCTTGAAAGTTGTTCTGATCGAAAATTCTTGTCACAATTACAAATAATAATCTTAACAAGAAAAAATTAATAGGACTACACTATTTAATTGCAATTCTATCAGTAATCTGATACAATCACTGTAACTTACTGAGCAAATCAATGAAAGTGACTGAGTAAATCACTAAAACTGACTGAGTAAATCACTAAAACTGACTGAGTAAATCACTGAAACTGGCTGAATAAATCACTAAAACTGACTGAGAAAATCACTAAAATTGACTGAGTAAATCACTGAAACTGACTGAGAAAATCAATAAAACTGACCAAATCAATAAAACTGTCTGAGTAAAGCATTGAAACTGACCGAATGAAATTATTTCAGTTTTCCGCCACGCGTCTGTGCAGCCAGAGTGGGAGCACACGTTGTGAATAAATGTTAAGACGTTAACTCGTCAAAAACAATAAGGTTCTTTGGTTATGTCAATAGGTAAACTCGAATATGTATGTGTATGTCGTGCTACTCCCAAATTCTGCGTTTGGGCAGAAATAAAATTCTCAAAATGTGGCCAAAATATGTCAACCTTTCACATTTTATCGGTAACGGCACACTCTGCACAGACAACTGATAAGCGAACAGGCAGAGAGAAAGATGACTTGGAGACATTATTTCAAAAATTTAATTTTTCGACTCAAGGAAAATCAAAATACTATTCTCATACACACTTGAAAAAAATATAAGCGTTAGTCTCACTCTCACTCAGTCCTAATTATTTACTAATAGCAAATTAATATTTTTTGACCTCTGAATGACATTTATTTTCTACTTCATAGTGCATTTTCAAATAATTAATTGTTTTAAAACTGTCTTTGAAATAAGTTTTATTAATATCAGTACCAACAAAATATATTTATCCGTAATCAGAATAATAAATAAAATTAAGCAAAATTAAATTTCGAGAAAAGTGTATTTCAACACGCCATTCCACGAGGAAATGGGCTACAGCATTCGATGAAACTAGATTTCAGAGACTGTCGTTTCCCTTGCATTTAATTAAGTATGCAATGCGCTTTACACAAACGAATATCATTTCCTAGAAGAGAAAACAAAGAAGTGCTACAACGGCAGCGTTCCTGTAATTAAAAAGTAAATAGAATATAGTGACATTCTTTAGAGAAAGAGAGAGAGAGAGAAAGAGAGAGAGAGAGAGAGAGAGAGAGAGAGAGAGAGAGAGAGAGAGAGAGAGAGAGAGAGAGAGAGAGCATGCGGTTGCTTTATTTGTTCGACTGCATTCTTCGACCTTTTGGTTACAGTGCAACTGGTATGCAATAATACACCGTGCACAAATATCACTGAAGTAATGTTTTATTATTATTTTCCTTTGTTATAAAAAGAAGAAAATTCTCTCAATTATCATCGCCTTATAAAAGAAAAGGTAGAAAAGAACAAAATAAAGACGTTAAACGCTTGAATACTTTAATAGCGACAGGGTCGAAAGAAAAAGAGAGTTAATTAAGAAAGACTTATTAAGATCTAATCCAAGACTACATGAAAAAATGTGTAGATCCGAGTGGGGTAACTCGTGACCTTGACGCCTGTACTCACTATAGTGAGGCCCTGAAGAGCATAGAAATTCTATAGAAAATACAATTAGCTCGAGTTATAATTTATATTTTCCGTGAAAGTACTGTATTCCAGATAATATAAAGAAGATAGTTGATTTTCTTTTACGAAATAAACGGTGCACCAACATTGAACAAATTTATTCATAAAACCAAATGTCTAATTAAATAAATTCATCAAATTTTCTATAAACTTTTTTTTTTAAATATCTGTCAATAAATGACACTGACACGGACTTTAAAGATATCATACAAACGAATATTATTAAAATTTTGGTGGAATAAAAAATGCATGACTTAAAGATCGTGTTTAAAAAAATGTGGTTCTTAAGTACTGTAATTTGGAAAAACCCAAAATCAACTTGACAGCAGTTCAACTGATAATGACTGAACCCGAATTTTGAAGGTGATAACGACCTCTACATTTTGTCTGAGTCCTACGTGTAGTTTTGAGGCAAACATACAGGACAATAATTGGCAATTGTTCCAGGAAAAAACATTTAGATGAATGAAGAGAGAGAAAGAGAAAAAGAGGGATGAGACAGCAGACAATCAAAAATCTTCCTGAAAAGATTTCATGAAGAAAGCAATACGTGGCTTGCAGGGAGTTAGGGAATATGGATATCAGGTCGATGGTGGGTATTTTAATAGGGCAACTTGCTTTTATTAGTCATATTTCGATACTTACTTAATGATGAGAGAGAACTTACTTGTTGCGATTGATGTGAACTGAAGAAACGGTCGAGCATTTTGTTGTGTATTGTGAAGGATCCAACAGAAATGTATATGAAGTGCTTGTTAAGAAAACTTTCATTGTAAAGTAGTTGCATCTGATAGTCATCTTTGATTTGATGTACAGTATCTAAAAAAAAAAAAAAAAAAAAAAAAAAAAACAGATATGTTTAGTAAGAGATAAAGGTGCTCTATATATAGGATGATGGGTCAAAACATGAGGCCTAACTATGGAGAAGTCATTTTACTTTCTATGTATTTGAGTGTAGTTGTTAGTAATATCTTTTTTAAGAATTAAATAATGTGATATCATCAACTTTTGAATATAGACATATGGAATTTATAATTGTCATACAAATGTTTTTCTGTCCTGGACTTATAAATCAATTTAATCGAACCTGTCCTAGACATTAAACGTTCATTGTGCAAGTTACAAACCCCACAATTCCCAAGATTCATACAATAACTAATAGCTTACGCCATGGTCAATCATTATGATAATTTAATAATAAGAAACTTACACACGTGAAAAAGATTTATTTATTCGAAATGTAATATAGACGCCAGTTACAGACATCCTACCAAATTACATACTATTAGCCATCTCTGTGGTATGGTTGGAAAGCTCAGAAATTTGGCTATAGTTCTGCCATTTATCGGTCCGCTTCTGGTAATTTCAATTACAACATACAGAATTGTATACTCGTCTCCTCCCACAATAGTGTATTCTGAACTGTTTAACCCACATGTCATTGTATACTATGGGATTTATTTTTATCAATGGTATATCCATTTATATTAGATATTTTGATTTACGTACTAGATTGACCTTCACCATGTTGAGGGTTGAAGTTCAGAAACTAGAGGCTCTAGTTCTGCCATCTAACTGCAAACTTCTGGGGACTTCAAAGACAGCCTTGATGCACCGTATTGCATGCTTCGACTCCTCCACAGTAGCGCATTCTGAACTTGAAGTCACAAAACTACAACTATTCAAACTACATATTACCGTATGACACAGTTACTTCTTATCAATTGTATTACCATTGATTTTACTAAATAAATTGCCATTCTCCATTGTAAGGGTTGAAGGTCAGAAATTAGAGTATCTAATGTTGCCATCCAACAGCCCTCTTGCAATGGGTTGAGGTTGCTTTGGGTCAAACTAATTATATCGTGATTAGCCTACCAGCATAGAGTTAACTATTAAAACCGTGCTCCCTCATCGCATTTGAGGTTTACATTTTCTTATTCCTCAGACCAATAATCACTCCAGATAACCAACTATTAATGAGCTAAAACAATAAACTTACATTAAATTATTAAAAGTAACTGTTACAACTCAAATTGAAATATGGGTGGTCAAGACCGAATGAATACTAATTCACACATATAAATGATTATATTTCCACGGTGGAACATATTATTTGGCCTTCCGGACATCACGAGAACGCCCTTATCAGAAACCTAGTCCGATATTTTATAAAAATCAGTTGAATTAAATAAACTAAATAAAGAGGATTTGACATAAGTCTAGTCTTCTGTTTCAGGCACCACACTCTGGTCCGAAAAGCCCATCTCTTAGATCAAAGCTTTTCTGTGTTTGAAGCTGATCCACTGCCATCTCAATTGTGATACATTTGCAATTCGGTTGAATAGAACCTCTTTTTGTGACAGAGATTCATGCACACTAAACTGGAATGCCAACCTCTTTAAATCGAGATGACTCTTCCTCAAAACGAGACATACTTTCAAGGACAGCATATCGTTGCATGCTCCGCTTCTCGCGTTTTCTGAACTTGAACCCTAAAAATATACTCGGGCACCTACATATTGAGCCTCAGATTTCGAATAAATAAAATAAATTCAACGATATTATCTATCCTCATGTACACAACAGAAGCTACAGTCGTTGAATGTAAACTTACAAATTTACTTGTACTTGAAATCATACACGGCCTTCTTTGTTTGTGTGTTCTTGATCCCATCATAAAACTGTCCTGGTAATACATTCTCTACATTGTCTTTGAATTTACGAGACCTAAACGCAACCGGTTTTCGAGTGATTAATTGTCTTAGATCTCAATCTATTAGCAATGATAACAAAACCGTTGCCAAGAATTTCTTACTGGAGTTATATATGATAAACTATTTGTCGTATACTAAAACCGATTTGGTAATTTTATAACAAGTAATTTTAGCAGATTATTAAATCGTATACATAGTACAAATATAAATTCTGATTATTTTTTAGAGAAATATTTTGTAATATATTAACGAAGTTAACTTTGACGTTTTGGATGCCGTTAGAAATTAATATAGTCATCAAAAAGTCTGGGGAACAAACAGAAAACATTAAATTGCCTCCAATTAAAAATTTAAAAAGCAATTAACGAATTGCATGTGCTACATAGATCTGTTTCATACGATGGGTAAATACAACTATCCGAAGAAAGATTTATGAATGTCAATTTGAAGCCAGTTGTGGCGGTGGGTAGTTACGGCATTTCTGTAGAAGTCGTAATAGATCGTAAATCAGAAAACCCGTGGAGAGTCTTTCATTGCAAATTGAGACGACGAATCTTTTAGAAATGTAATGGTTCAGAAACGTTGGACACATTATTTCACTCATCCATCCCTTAAAACAACCAAAATTAATCAACACTAAAAATTCCAGTTCGATAGTCGTCAATCAAAATGTCAAAATAAGCTATAGACGTCTATTTAAAATAACTAATAAGGGCTTAAACTTGCTTCGCTTTTAGGCTACCATAAAAACGTCCTCGACGTAAACAGTATTTCATTTAAATCTTTACTGACGATGGTAATGTGTTAATTGTGTTCTTTGACATTATTCCTAGATTTTCCCTACGGGTTTGGAGGCATTATTAGGTTTCGCTGACCCGATTATAGAAAATTACGTATTTTATAAGAGCTGATTTTTTTCGTTTTTTTTAACCATAAATCACAAACTAGCATTTTTCGTGGGATGGCTACTAAAACGTTTTATTTGAATCCTTCGAGGCTACTACAAGTAAGCGAAATTTTATTGTTGGAGATGTTGGACAAAATCGTAATTTTGTTTCTTACGTCAGCTACCCTTAATTTTGAGTCATTACAAACGAAAAATCACTTCCCAAGATATTATAAAAATATCCCCGCATACCAAATTTCATTAAACCGGTTAACGCGTTTAAACTGTAGATCACTGCATAGGTGACAGACACACACCACCCCTAAAACCTTTTTTACATCAGCTGATCTCAAAACGGATATATCCGTAAAATTCAACATCGTATTTTGGACTCATCACATAATTTTCTTTATACTACGTATATGCGACAAATTAAAAATAAATAAACTAGATAATGTGATAGCAATAAACTGACCTATGTTTCTATAACAAAATTTAATATACATTTATTTTTATACCAATATAATACTTTTTATATACGTAGTACTGTATTTGTAATAATATAAAATATACAGTTGACATTCCACCTAATGTGTGCCGTGTTTTGTTGGACCGTTTGACAACTAGTCTAGTTCCTGCAGTATTTTATAAATGACTCCAACTATACTGTGATATTTCATTTTAAACGTCGCTTGCATGCCGCGAGGATTAAGGATATAAAGGACGGGTTGTGGATGAAATAAAGTGGTTTTAATAAAGTCAACAAAGCTAAAACCCTGTGTAACTTGTTTCTTGAGTCATATCGGATTATCCGGACTTATACCGGGAGAATGTCTTCATCAGCGGCGAGACATCGGATTAAACATCTTTTTTAAGATATCAATGGTGAATAGATTTTGTTAATTATTTTTATTAATAAATAAATTTTGCGCAAACTTTATCACACCCATATATAAAACCCAACTAAAGTAAAAAATAAAAGTAAAAATTCGATTTTATCAAAATCGGCTCTGACGTTAAAACAAAAGGTATGACTTCCTTTTTCAGGTTATCGGTTAAAAATAGATAACAAATACAGTCGACTCGCGCTAACTCGAACCTCGATAACTCGAAATCTTCGATATCTTGAATTATTTTCAATCCCCTTGGAAAAACCTGTCTAATTCAAAAAAATAACAATACATAAATCGAAATAATTTTACGGTTATATTTTACCTCTATAAGTCGAAGATACATAAAAATTACCTCTACAACTCGAAGTTCAGTAGATAAGTCGAATTCAATTTGCACTTTACCTCCAGAAGTCGAAGTTTACCTCTATATCTCGAGCAACGATGAGGATGCTCCTTCTGACGAAGAAAACGAGGAAGAGGAGCCAGCAGACGTTAGGCCTAAAGAAGCCAAAGCTGCAGTACTTTTTTAATCAGTGAAATTAATATAAGGACTGTACTGTTTACCGTGTATGTACACGTATTTTATTATGTATACTTTAAATACACCTATTTTCTATTGATAAAGTAATATTGATACGGTTCAAAGCTTATTTTTAGAGGGAATAAAGTACAGTACAGTACACTATTCTTTACCTCTGTAACTCGAATTTTTATTTGGTTTACCTCTATATCTCGTTACCTCTGTAAGTCGAATTTAGTCAACAATGACCTCTATAACTCGAACTATGCCTAAGTCGAACTACACGTAACTCGAAGAAAAATTGTAGTCCCATGAATTTCGAGTTAGCGAGAGTCGACTGTATGGATATTTTAAGAAAATGTAGCGAAAAATCTAAAACTCCTACTTTTCACCAGCAAAAATGGTTGTAACTCAGAACTACAGCACCAATTTCCAAAACATTGTCTGTTCCGATTACCATTCGTATCATATATAATTTAAAAAACTGAAAAAAATATGTTGTCGCTGGAAATTATAAAAAAACGTGTAAAACATGTCGAAAACTCTGCTTTACTTAGTACATGCAGTCAATAATTGTTATAACTTCGGAACCAATGAATTTATTTAAATCAAACAATGACTAACATCTGACCAGATAATCTACCCAAAGAGGAAAGATAACTGATTGAGTTATAATTAAAAACAAAAAGTCGTCGAGTTTAATATAATTAAAGTTGTAGAGATGAAATTCACCAGTTTGTCTCTGTGTTCCTGGCGCGTGAATTTATCTCACAACTTGGCTTCGCCACTTGTCAGTCGCTACGATTCATCAATGAACTTATACAATGAAAATTAGATATATACAAACTGTATTCACATATTTTGAATTACTGTATCGGTATTATCCAAATGACGTAATGAGATTGTTTCAACGGACTAGATTTTATTGCGTTAAATTACAATACAGCAACAACTAAAGCGACAGTTTAAAAGTTCTTTCTGAACTCATTAAGGTTAAGTAAACGCAGTTAGTCGCTGCATTACACTTCAGAACTGTGTAAAATAAATATTAATTAAGCCGTTAACACGAGTATAATGCTTGTGCGACATCTCGTTGCAGTTGTACAAGTAATTAAAACTTAATAAGAAAGTTTGCAGTCTGTACGACTAAATTGAACAGAAAATTTATTTTTATCCAACACTGAGGATGACATGATGTTTAATAAAGTTCTTTTTATAGTTTATAAAGATTGAACAATTGGGGGATCCTCACGGGTAGTTACACTCATTTGAGTAAGTAATTTCATATTCCACTAAAATTTTATGTAAATGAGTAGACAACTTTGAAAAACAACAACTGTCACTTAAGGCAGACGCCCAAAATTTTAATTATATAGATTATGTTTTTCGTGCATAATTATAAGTTAAAGAAACCGAAAATACCTTCATGGTACTTACCTAGCCCCGTCATACAATGTAATACAATCAGATCCAATAGGGTAAGTTAATAAACAGTTGTTACACAGGTTTTCTTAACGTTGTAATAATAAGTAATGTGTATATCAGTACTTGACTTGGTTAGGTTCTAACGGACCTTGTACTCGTGTATATTATGTTGTCACTTGTTACTAGCTTCTCTCACGTCAGTGTCTTGGCTCTAGCAAGATGTGAAGCTCTATATATATGAAGAAGCCTCCAATCGCTACGCTCGTGTCAGCCATTTAACCCAGGATCTCGTAATTAGTTTAATATCAATTTTCTAATGAGGTCATGGTTTCACGGAGCATAAATGAACGCAAATTTGGTTGTCTGTACCTTTTGTGACCTGAAAAATTGTAAATAATACAATCAAAGAACCGTATCTCTTGTAGTTTTTGAGAAAATTATTAATAAACCCTCAAAAATATAATGGAAAAACATATTTCGAAAATTTAAATTCTGAGTTAATTGGTGTCAATGAAGTCAATAAAAACATAAATATAGGAAGTTTTCTTCAAATCGGTTTAAAATAAAAAAGATTTGGAAATAAAAATTATTAGAATTCAAAAATATATTTTTAGTATATTATTGGGTATTGTAGACAATTACCAAGGAATTATTTTAAAGTTTTTGTGGATAACTCTGTTATATTTTGAGCTGTAAACAAAATAAAAAGAGGTATTTTTTTCGTTAAAAGAGGGAAACTGTTGCTTTTCAAGATAAACATTTTAAACGTCAGTCATTTTGAAAATGTAGAAAATAAACTTTAGGTCATAGTTTTGATCCGAAATTGAATGTTAAACTCTTACATATAGAAAATAAAAGCAATAGATTAAATAATTTAGAATGTTTAGAAATAAATAGATCTATTTCACTTAGGCCTATTCTCAACTTAAATGACCAAATTGTATTAAATTCGTCACCTCTTCTAAAACCCATCCGTACCATAGTTCATTAACCTTTATCTACCTGCTAGGTCATTCCCCTACCTTTTTTCCCGATTTCTCTATTGTATTTCAGTTTCCTGTACTTATGTTTGAATAGTTGTTTATACCTGTAAATTATCAGTAGCCCGTCGATTCCGCAAGGCGAAACAATTGTAGCTCATTTATACTATTAAATATTTGAAACTTTAAGCTTTTGCTTTATTTTATCCTTGGATAAACTTTAGTGTTTTGGTATACTAGTGAAAGATTACATAAATAATACGAATACCAAATCATCCCTCTATATCTTATCTACTTCCGAAGATATAGTTTTTAAACTCAAAATGGCTGACTGTAGGGAAACAAAGAATTCCAGACCTAAATTATTTATATAACTTTTTATCTTATTTTTACCTACAAATGATTTCACGAGAGATATCGTGCAGTCTGTATGTTATACAAATGCGTCCTCAGGATAATTCTTATTCGATTCAAATCACGTATTTTCCAGTCATTAGCCTTCATATTTAACTAAAAGTAAAGTAAATTTATTTGTATTATACTGTTAACTTACAAACCGCATTTGTAAATAGATGGTGAAATAATATGTTTTGTTTGGGTTTTTAGAGGCTACGCTTGGGTAAAAATTTTATGAAAATCATTTGCTCCCATTTTGAGAACATCAAGATTTTATGTTTTATTTATGGCAGCTAACGCCAATTTATGAGCGTTAGAATTTTGGAAATATGGCCAAAATATACTCACATTCTAAATTTGATCAAAATCGGTCCACACTTTTTTAAAACTCGACTTACTTCACGAAGGATTTTTTGACACATCACATAACTTTCTGTACACTACGTATACATGACAAAGTAAAAATTGTTATCAACTACAGCCGTACAGTCTAGTGACCAGTTCGATAATAAACCAAATCTGTTGTGAAATAATTGATTGCATTCATCTCCCAATTAAGTGGTAAACTACAATACGTTAAGTGGTATAAATTGATACGACAGATTTTAATCTGATTATGTAGCGAACACTCACGTATACACGCTATTTGTTTAACGCCATGTAAATAAAAGTAAATTTGTATAATTGCTACGAGTAAACACATCCACACATCTCTGGCAGTTTGTTTACTTTTAGGGATAAATTGACAATCAGTGCATACAAATTACAGAATTACGAATACGCTATATTTCCCACTACTCAAACTGTTGGTAAGGCCTAAATGAGGTAGTTACATTTTCTTTCCACAGAGAGTTATTATTTTTTCGTAATGATACAATTTAACTGGTTTAATTTAAAAAGTATTAATTTATTATTATTATGTTTTTTCTATATTTTTGTAAAATGTGTGAGTCAACCTAACATAAGATGAATGTTTTTTTTTTATTATTTTTTTTTTGTGCTGGATCTGTGTCCATTTACTTGTCTATCGTATAGATCATAAGTTGAATAAAAAAGTTATTGTAACTCATGTAGTTCTTAGAAATGTAAGGCGGAAACATTGGACTAACTTTCTCACCTACTCACATATAAAAGTAAATAATATTAAAGGAATACTATTCGACACAGGAAATCTGAGTTCGGTAAACCAATGACAAAGTGTTAGATTTATACCTCCTCTGTCAACAGAGGTAAGCTGACCAGTAAAGCATTGCTACCTTTCATGGGACCAGAGCCTGCCTTTGGAATTAGCAGATCAACTACTTCAACTACTTGTAGTGCCATCACACAATGATCCAGAGATGGACATTGTACAACTACCAAAAAACTTATGACAGCACCAAGTGAGTGACCCACCATCCACCTTCAACCTGTTAAGCTTTAGTCAAGGACGAGGACATATAAGTGCGCTTATTACTGGACACCCCCATTAAGAAAACCACCTGCTTAAATTGAGTATAATTGAGAAAGATGCATAATGCAGGGTATGCAGTCTGGTGAGAATGTTCACATTGTTCTGGATTCTGAGATAATATAAACTAAGAGAAGAGAGCATTCAACCTGAAAGACTGACCTGCTAGGGCTACTGGGGAGAACAATAAAGCCATGGTTGAAGTCCAGAGTTTTAGAGTGAAATACCTCTCCCCAGTTAATTAAAAACGTATTTGTATATTTAACTACAGCTTAAAATGTGTCATGAACCTGTTCTAAACGTAAATCATAAATTGATTATATAGAGAATTTAATGGCGGTTTTATAAAGTTGGTTTCCTTTTTTTAGTTTTTTACCAAATCGGTAATTTTCTTTTGCGTGTGACTCCACTATGGAGATGACCTCCAGCGAAGATGGGGACGGCTTGGAATGTGCCAGGACATTGGGAAACGGTTCGAGGTAGAATAATTGAGTTTTAGAAATGGAATTAAAAAATGGAAAGGTACTACTGTACATCAATTGTTACGCTTATTGAAGAAATGATTAAAAATGTAAAAGCATCCAATTTTTCTCCAAGAATGAACATCGGGCATATTAACACAAAATCAACTTTTTATTTTTAGTTTCCATAGATTGTTTCTGCAAGTATGCAATATTAAAAAAGAGAATAAATTCTGTCTAAACTGAATGGTCGTAAATATTTCCATGATGACTTAGGTCAAAGTTACAGATGATTGAAAATTGTAATGGGGATATCTATGGAAGACAGTTTGTGATGTACATAAGAGACACAGTTTGGTTGGCATTACCTGAGACTATAGACACGAAATATGAAGTAAGAATAAATATCTTCCAATTTAGCCAAAATTTTAACAAAATCGATTGAGTCAATTTTGTTACATATTCGTCTTTTATAACAGATTTTTAATATTCATATTGTTACCTGAAACGGTACGTTAACTAATTACTTTTATAATCCTTCTTAGGATACAAATGTTTCTAACGAATTGGGACATTATCAGATGCATAAGTTGATGAACGTCATCATGTTACTTACTCAGACCTATCATACATATAAGCTAATGCCCAGAAGTTGGTTCCTTGAAAAATATGAAATTTAAATTGTATTAGTAGAACAAGAGGTCTTACCCAGTGGAGCAAGTTTGTTTTAAAACATGTGTTACACAGGTTTTCTAAATAAGATAATTTGTATCACTACTTATTTAACCTCGGCTAGGTCCTACCGGGCCGCGTAGATTAACCAGACTTTGTTTAAAAAGCTGTTATTAAATTATTGTAAACTCCTGTTTTCTGAACTGTTTGTGATAAAATTTTCAATGCTAAATTTAATTAAAATTCGGGTATTAATTGTAGATTCCCCCCCTTATTTTTGAGGTTATTATTTTAACAATATCATTATTTAATAACAATTCTCTTGTTTAACTCCTAATCAGATTTAAACAGTTTTGGTCTCTCAAAACAAACAGGAAACAATTTATATTAAACATTTATGAACAAGCTGTCAGTTCATGGCTAGAAAACTTATTAATGATCCTAAATTCGACCCGAAGTACTAAATTTGAATAAAATAGACAAAAACGCAACTTCTTAGACGTTTACCAAACTACAGTATGGGAAAAATCAATTTTAGAAATTGTATACAAGTATAACTTTTATTCCAAATACTGTAACACAAAATAATAATAAACTGTAAAAAAGCATTCTTTATTACACAGCCAGCAAGTAAAAAATATAGTCGAATTTGAGTGTCTTATCACACCTAAGTTTTGTCCTTGTTTTTTAATGAGTGTTAGAAGGTTTGTGTAATATTTTTACAACATTATTAATAACAATAATTACCAAAGTCTATTCACCATTGATATCTTAAATAAGATGTTTAATCCGATATCTCGCCGTTGATGAAGACATTCTCCCGGTATAAGTCCGGATAATCCGATATGACTCAAGAAACAAGTTACACAGGGTTTTAGCTTTGTTGACTTTATTAAAACCACTTTATTTCATCCACAACCCGTCCTTTATATCCTTAATCCTCGCGGCATGCAAGCGACGTTTAAAATGAAATATCACAGTATAGTTGGAGTCATTTATAAAATACTGCAGGAACTAGACTAGTTGTCAAACGGTCCAACAAAACACGGCACACATTAGGTGGAATGTCATTTGTATATTTTATATTATTACATATAATACGTTTAGAAAAAGTATTATATTGGTACTACAAAATTGATATTGAGAAGTATTAGGTTTAAGTAACAAGTTGTTGTTAGAACCATATCTATTAGCCCGTGCAGAGAGACTATCTATTAAACGGTTCGGCTGATTTTGATTTAAATCTGATAGCCAAGCATGTTATGACTTCTTAAAATAACTCTAACGTTGTTGATAAGTAATATAAGGAAAATTAATTTTGTTATTTTGATTAAATGTTTTGATTAATTTTGCTTAAACTATAGGCACAAAGGTTCCAAATAAAACGTAAGCCTATTAGTCGCCATCTTTACAAAAAAAAATCGACTCTGGATTCATTGGTGAAACTAGTCTATCTAGTTGTTATTAATATTCTTTCCTCAACACCGGCTAAACCTATTCTAGTAAAATTTTATTAAAATATAAATGTTAAAAAATATTTATTTATCACCACAAAAAAGACATAATATAAATACAATTTTATAGTTGGTGATAAATTAGGTTATCATTTTGCCTGATCAGAATTTATCATCTCTGTTCTATTGAAACTACAAAAAATAAAAAATTAAACAAGTGCCCATATACATAATTCTCTACCCAGTCTGTCAAAATACAACTACAATTACGATTCTTTGACTTAAAACTGAGAACGTTTGACTTCATCCGTATAAATGTTTGTATATTTTCTAACATAAACTTTCATCTATGAAACTGATTTAGACATTGAATCCAAATTTTATATACATGCTTAGTTAAATTGCTTAGAAAACATAATTTGATTTAAAACTGTTTCAAAATGGTGTCTATTTGATCCTGAATATTTCGAAAATGGTTGACGTAAACGTAAATAGATTCGTTTCATAAACTGCCTCGGATCTTTATTTTCAATATAATCAAATGATTCAGTACTCATTTAACCTTTATTAAGAAGAATAACCATCTCCTATCTTATTACAATGCTACAATATTCTTAAGATTACTATTAATCCAGAATGACTCTAATTGTTGTAACTCTAAGATCTGATTCTACGTTATAGCAATGACTACATTATGTAGTCATTGGTTATAGTTTAATTATATGACTCTGAAAGAATTACACATTTCCTTTATACACTAAAGTTGGTCACCCTGCTTGCAATGTCAAGTTCAAAATTTATAGCATAAGACATTTCTACAAGTCAATGCTACAAGCCAATACTTTGATGGATTTAATGTCACCATAGATTCAAATAAGACAAAGTACACTTTTTTTACTTGAAATATAGCTCAAACCAGACACCAAGTGTCATGCTGGATGAGAGTGTATTTAAAGAGGTCAACAGTGGAAACGTTTTAGGGTTTTGTATTGACAAGTTGACTTGGGTTGATCACATATCTAATATTTGTGCTAGAATCGGTAAGGGAATATTTGGGCTATGAAAATTGTGTTTGTATTGCAATTATGCGATTTTACTAACAACTTACTTTGGTCTTGTACATCCGCATCTGAAACGTGGAATCCTCCTTTGGGGAGATTTGTCAGTGCGGAATATGCGAAGAGTTTTTGTCCTGAAAAAAAAGTTATAAGGCCTTGAAAAAGCTCAGACATTTTTAGAGTTGTGTTTAAAGAGTTTGGAGATCTTACACTCCGGAGTATACTCGTATATATATATATATATATATATATATATATATATATATATATATATATATATATATAAACTTGAGGTGATACTCTACTACAGGTTCAAATGAGGGCATATCCAAAATAAAGACACATATAATTATAATACCAGACAAGCTAGTAATGATATTGCTGGACAGCACAGATTGAATTCATTTAGCAAACTTCCTTCCCAGGCTGGTGATAGACTGATAATTAAACTTCCACAGAGCATTAAAACCTGTCAGGACTTTTTACTATTTAAAAACAGCCTTAGACAACTACTATTTTCTAGATCTTTTTACTCTGTGGAGGAGTTTGTGCCCTCTATGCCGGGCCCTTGACATGATGGATGTGGTCTCTTTCTCTCCTTTGTATTTAAATTATATATATATATATATATATATATATATATATATATATATATATATATATGACTGATTATACTGTTGTGTATACTGCTGTATATAAAGTATTTTTTCGGTTACTATATTGTTGTTTTTTTGGTTAATTGATTGATGGAATTATTTTGAGAAATATTGTTTTGTGTTTATATTTTGTCTAGTGTGTATTGAATAGTTTTTGTTGATTTATTTGTTGGATTGCTTGTGTAATATTTTAAGTTGACTATGACTATACAACTGTTTTTGTCCACAAAAATAATTAAATAAAAATAAATTAAACTCTTTTAAATGCTCGTCTGAAATCTCAATTCTCCCAGGAAGGTCTTACTCGTCAAGTCCGTCTAGTTATTTTCAAGAATTCCTGCAGCACCTTCCCTTGATCAATCCTGGCCCATTGACCAAGTTTCCTCCCTCTCAAGGGTTTATATATTATTGTAGCATCAATAACATCCGCTTTGCTTGCAAAGTAAGCAATTTCGTCAGTTTTCCAGGTATGTCACAATAATTGTTGTCATTCTGGCTTCTAAAAAAGAACTATTATAATAATTCATAACAGTGTTGTAAACCCTTATATAAAAATTATTCTTTATGAATAGATCCTAGGATTTATAAAAATGACACTACTGTGTTTTTAGTTAAAAGAGCAAAACCCGTGCCTTAATTTATTTTTCCGTTTTGGAATTTCAATACAATACATGGACTATTTAAAAAAAAATACTTAAACAGAAAGACAGTCACTAATCGAAGTAAGTTTTTATTAAAGTGATTAATTATTTAAACTAGTTGAATCGATCCATACCGAACACAAAATATATGTTACGAAGTCAACATTTTTCGATCTAAATAAAAATGTTGTTTTATTTTCATTTCTTATCATAATTTTACTCCAGACGAAAAGTAAAGCATGTTTTTCGTTTAAAGTATTTTAACGGCTGCAGTATTAGCAATGGTGGAACACTTCAAAAAATTGATAGAAGTCATCATACTACTTACCCAGCCTTATAAGACAATGAGGCTACAATGCAATATAAGCAGATGCTCTAAATGTCATATGGAATGTTAAAGTTGGTGTCTTGTGCCTTGTAGACAATGTTAAATTGTATTGAAAGATCTAAGAATCATACCAAGTAAAGTAAGTTTGTTTGTAACAGTTATTCCACAGATTTTATGAACCTTGTAATTGTATCACTATTTTCGTGGGAGGTGAGGTTTCGAAATTAAATTTTTGACAATAATTTCGCTGTTTCATAGTAGAGAGGTAAAGTTGGTACCATTACATTCATAATTAGAATATATATTTTTTTTTAATGGCTGCAATTTTAACATTTTCATTACATTATTCTAAATTCCAATAGTGTTTTATGAGCTACTTCATCTTAATATTTATTTTGTGGTCATTAACGACGAATGGACGGGATGTCGAACACATTTATTTTGGATTAACTGAAGCCTTGAAATGTGAAGATGAGTCAAAAAACGGAGGATGAAATTTTTACAATTACTAAATTTACACTGTACTTCATATACATAGTAAGCACCTTATAATTTACGAATTAATCATGTATTTTAATTTACAATTTGTGCACTATCTTATGTGTTGTAAAAACTACTAGTCGTCACTGACAGTTTCAATACGCACGCACGCACGCACGCACGCACTTACCAGTAAAACCGTCACAACAAAAACAATCTTATCAACTCTTACCATCCATACCTTTGTGTATGTGATTACTTCCAATGATTCGCACTTTTCTTTCAACTTTGGACGCCTTTGTTTCCTCACCAGGTGACGCGTGGAACTCATATTTCATAACACATGACTTAATACAGAGTCTGCAATCACTCTACTTTATTCACTCTGTCGTCTTAATTAACTGATTGATCAATTTGATTAATTGACATGTATGTATACATTCAAGTTTCAAATTGATAAACATCAAAACAAACATTGTAGTTTGAACAAACACACGTTGAATTTAGATAGATTTTTTTTTTTTGTAATTTCAACATTAGTAAATTCCTCTGATATTTTAGCGTATTACTATGAATTTAGGGTGCACTCGTGGATTTTCCAGAGATGTCCAAAAATGCAGAGAATCTAATATTTAACAATTTAGATAAATTAGTTCAAATATGTGGGGCAGTGTCAGTGTGGTGGTACAATTACATAAATAAATTATACGGGAGAAACAGTGATAGTTGAAATTTTGTTAAAATATCTAAATTAATTAAACAGACAAACACAATTTGTAACTCTAGTTATTCATGCTCGACAGTAAAAACTCTATAGGTTAGAATAGTTGTCATGAATTTAGTAAATAGCTGTGGAAAATAACGAAAAAAATATCCTAGTCAATCCAATTTAGTTAAAACTCCGCCTTGAAACTTAGTAGTTCTTCGCTAGATTGTTTGTTAGATTCTTCTACTGTTTGTTGGAGCTCCGGTTGGACCAAAGATGAGGAATCTTTTCAGCTCTGGTGTTTCTACACTTCAGTAGTATTGTTCTGCTGTTTCTACGCATTTATCATACAATCTGAATTACAGATTTTCTTGTGTTAGCAGTCTCAAGGTTTTTAGATGTTCCTTGAACACTCTATGACCTGTCACAAAGCTCAAGAGTTTTATCCGGTTTAACATACTGACTGAGGCTTCACACTTCAAAGTTTTAAATTGGGTTTAGTGGCCTATACAGCTTCCCCCTTGATGCCTCTTCCCACCGGATAAGGGTCTCCATTTTATGGTAGTTCTTACCTATGTTGCAGTTCCTGAACAATATATGGGGGGGGTTACAGCCTTTTCATAGCTGGTTCGTCAGCCTTCTCATTCTCCTCATATCCTTCATGACATCGTAAGTCCACTTGGTTAAGAGTTGAGAACTACCCCAAGATTTGATAAGAATTGAGAGTTAAAGAAATGAAAAATTAAAGTCTTTATAGCGGCTTTCCCATCTGACCTAAAATATACGTTCATTGACATAGTCCCTTATCAGGCATATTCCTGTATAACCCACACCTCCGCCTGAAATACTGTTGAATATCTTCTTAAGGTTTAACCTATCTCTATCTCAGTTGACGTAATATTCCCAAACCTACAGCATTGGCAGTGTGGAAACTATTCTGTAACTCATATTTTTTTCCTCCTCTACTACTTCCAATCTATTAGAGATAATTGTATCCTAGGTTGGGACCCATGATACTTTCTTAACATATGTTAACGTATAATTTCCAGATCAGGATCATACGACTCCTGATTGCAGATCATGGAGTCCCTTAGTGCAATGGTTTCCTCTCCACATTTCAGAACACCTATTTCTGTATCCTGCCAAACTTGTTCCAGCTGTAATAGTGAAGTCAAAAAGAATTTCAAGTGGTATTATAGGAGTGCTTGAAAAAGCTACTGAAATAATATTTTACACGATAGTTAAATTACTTCAATCGATAGGATCGTGTCGGTTTCGTAGTATCTTGGGGGTGTTACAAAATTACAAAAAAAAGAAGAAAAAATCTATGAGAGAAACAGCTATAGTTAAAATTTGATTAAACTCTCTGAATTATAAAGTCATACATAAACACAAATTGTAACTCGACAATAGTAAAAGAACTCTATTAGGTTAGAATAGTTGACATGGCTTCAGTAAATTGATATGGCAGTGAAATGTAACAAGAGAACGAGCTAAGCTAGTTCAGGTATCAATCACGGGCCTGGATAATAATTCAATAAATTGATTTTCAATGCAGTGTTTCTGCTCATATGGTAACGCATACTTTGTTTTGAATAATATTTCATAGAAATGGATGAAGTGAAAAGTAGTACGCATGAGCAAACCTGTTGCGTTCTAATAACAGAATTATTGTTGACTTTCCCAGATGTAATTTAAATTGCATCAGCTTCATGTTCATTATGTTTTAAAATGAAGAAAGCTCGTTATTTTATCTCTGATGTAAGTTTCTATCTAGTTATCTCTAGCTAGATAATTTACACAAAATCAGTCTGTTTATTTGTAAGTAATAAGAAATAAGATTCTGTGATCTCTCACAATGCAGAGATTATATTGTGCACAAACTTTCTCTCACAGCTATACACAAATAGATCAATCCAGCTCATAATTTAGGGAGTTACTAAATCAAAATACAAAATTCCGAGTGTCTTAGATTTATCTCCAAAGATTTTTATATCTAAATGCATTTTCTTTTTTATATGTGATACGTTACGTATAAATTAAAAAGAGGAACATAAATCATTGATGTCATGGTAAACTTACAACTCAAAATTGGGGAAAGCGATTTCGATGAATTTTTGATTCAATATAACGATTAATAACAAAAAATAACAGAAAATTACAGGTAAAAAACAAATAGAATTGCTATTGTTCTCAAGAATCGATATTTCCTTTTACTTACGGTTCGGTATATTAATTTAGAATATAAAATTGCAATCCTAACAGTAAATCCCGATTTTAAAATACTCAGGAAGGTGTTCATGTTTCATTTTTCTTTTTCAATCGATTACTCCGGCACTGGAGATGGTGACCAATAGATTAGGTTTCCATTTCGTTAAAATTCAATTTCATGATTGGAATTTTGGGTTTCCTTCTTGTGTTTCCAATTTTAAGTTATCGATATTTTTAAAACTCCATCGAGATTTGACCAGAATACACCCGCACAAAAATTTGATCAAAATCAGTCCAATCTTTCAGCAGTACCACTTCAAAGATGACAAACGGAAATCATTAAATAAATGACATTCTTCGAGCTTTGGGTGCGATAAAACTAATATTTTCAAGAATAACTCATTTTTGATTCTTACACCAATCTAATTACATGTATATATTTCAATGTCATATTTGAGAATGCAAAAACGGTTAACTACCAACTATATTTATTTAATCCTTATGGCGTCAGGACTGCAAAAATAACAAGTTGGATTAGCAGGAATATTGTTTACAGTTACAAAATGCAATCTGTTCAAATTATAAGATAAAACACACGATGGGAATATTTGTCATTCATCTGAAATCTCTCTGGTTATCTGGAAGAGTGGTACTAAATCATCAAATAAAATAAATACAACAGGTAAAATAACAAATAAGACTATGTAGAGTAAACAAAATAAATGTTTCAAAAACATTTACACAAACTTTCTCACACATCAATGAATAAAATAAAAAACTAACAAAATACTGTTCGTTGACAAAAATGAATCTCTAGACAATTGATATGAGAGAGAAAAAGGAAGTTTATCTTCTTTATTGACGTAACTTTATGTACATCTTACGGAAGGTAAGTTGGTTTAAAAGAGTCCACTCTTATCAAATCTGTATGGTATGAAAAGTATAAAAGTCATACTATTTTTAAAGATTAACACCCACTTAATATAATATATATAACTTAATATTATTAATATATAAGTCAAAACCCACTGACTGATCAAGAAATCTCTGGATCGTAGAAGCCTAGAACAATGAATTTATAACATAGTGTGGGGTAGGTCTATAGACGCGTACTAAGAAAGGGTTTTAAAAATGATCCACTCCAAGGGTGTTAATTTACACCCTAAAACAAGTATCACATCTTTATGAGTAGATTTTGATAAAAATTGGCGGGTGACCGTAACGAAGGTTCATTTTTGTTTTTATTGTTTTTGGATTTATTTCTGAACTGTAATTTGTGTTATAAAACTGGTTTACGTTTGAGTAATTTTCATTACAATGTTAACAATAAAATATATTGTTTTATCATAGACAATAATAAAACAATATTGTGTTAATATTGTTAACAATGTTGACAATAAAATCTATACACTAAGTTTTGAAATTATTGTTTTGGTTTTATAGAATTTTTGGGAAGCTAGCAAGCATTTGCGTAGTTTTTTGTCCTCTAGTAGAAAAATTTGAACAAAATCGTCATTTATTTGAGAAAATTGTAATTTAGTGTTTTGGTCTAATGGTAGGCAGCAAATTGCCAAACTATCTTTGCAAACTGCAGTTTGACAAACTTTGTGTCATCGAAAAAGCCTTAAAGAGGTGGCGGTATTAATTCCAAATCACGCCACAGAAGTCGTTGTCAGGTGGTAAAATATATATTCATTCATGTATTATAGCTTACTTAATAACTTTTGTTTAAATATCAAATGTTTGAGTTATATTTTTTTAATTATTAGCTCTTATGAATCAATCAAATTATCTGCCTTAAACGAGTTTCCCCATAATTTGTTACGATAGTAGTATCTAAATCGTTTTTCATTTATTCTCACATCTGTAAAGGTAGACTCAGTTTATTTCAACGATATTCTTCGCCCCTATTTCAAGATAAACTGTACAAACCTACAACGATTTCGAGTTTAATATTATTAGAGAGATTCTTCTTGTTGTTTAAAAGCAAAAAACCTTTCAGTCAATATTGCCTAATAAACAAATTTCAAAAACAAATATAAAATACAAAACCTGTAGCTCTCGAAGACTCTAGAACAGGATCGGAAAATAAAAACAGTTAGTCAAGAGTGAGTAAATTGGAACAATGAAAAAGAGGGATATGACTCAAGAGTACACGGGAAAAGTTGTATATTCAGCTACGTCCCTCGGGATTGCCCGTACCCACTAAATTGAGCCTGTGAGAGTAGATATATTAAAAAGATGTTAGATTTGAAGTCATAATACATAAAGTTAGTGTCAGATAAAATAACATTTAAAACATATAAACTGCATTAACTACACATTACAAACAAGACAACTCTATTGACTCAACTTAAAGTATTAACTGAATATACCAAAGTTCTTAATCTTCATAATACCCGTTCCTTAATACGTGTTCCCACAGAAAACTACGATCAACATAACTGAGCAAAACCGGTTTTAAAATAATACTATTAAAGCATGATACAAGTAGTGTAAGAGCTGCCATAACTAAAGTAACTGAATCTCAGGAAAGTGAAGTCTTTTAAAATTGGAAAACCCACGTGTTTCATGTAGACGTCTGGTTTGGTTTGGATTTATCTTGATGTTGACGCTCTACTGGTTTTACGCTTATGAAATAATTTTAACTATCAGAGGCTTGGCAATCCCGAAGCTTCATTACCTTTTATCATATATTCTTGGGTTAGATCCCTCTCTTTCATTTTCGACATCAGGTCTTTTTGGACCAACTCTTTTTCTCTTCTAACCCTGAAGCTAATAGAGTATTCGAGGTTTTTTTTTATATTTATCGGACAAAAAATAGTTATTTGTGCAACTAGTGAGCAAAGTGACACTTTTTTAAACGAGAGAAAAATGTTGACGCACGAGGCTTGCCGAGTGCGTTAATTTTATCGAGTTTAAAAAAGACACTTTGCTCACGAATTGCACATTATAATTTGTCTGCAGTTGTTATTTTGTGACAAATAAAAACATACTTCAGCAGTAACACAATTTAATAAAACTGAGCTTATTTATGAATATTACAAATAACTTAGGTGTATTGTTGAGGAAACGGCATTGCCAACTTTAAAACTCGGTAAACGAAAATTACTCTCCTTGTACATACACTGTCAATCATCTTCATGAATAATTACTTCCTTTTTCAACTTTAAAACGTTGTTTTGTTGTTTATTTATGTTATTTTACATGTAAGAATTAATCTAACCTACATACGGGACATTTCCTGTATATTATAAATCGATTCAAATAAACTTAACCTAAATTTCGTTTTGTTCGGTTGCCATTCGGAGTGAGCAAAGTAGTGTGCAAAGTAGTGGGCAAAGTGAAACTGTTGAGAAATCAGCTGTTTTGCAAACTAATTTAAATTAACAAAATTCCACTTTGTTAACAACTGTAGACAAACAAATTTTCCTGTACCAAATGAAGAAAATACAATTTTCCACAGTAAACACTTTTGTAACGTACGACGTATACGTACATAAATCTTCTTGTGAGATTGATGACCTTTTGGTTAATGTTCAATGTAACAAGTCCAGATGGTGACAAGTCACTGAAACGATGTGCGTTATAAATTAAGTCATTGTTGTAGAAAACAGTATTTTCTTTAATTTGGCGATTAAAGTTTCTACTTATGTTGGTAATTTAAAGAAAATAATTAGTTTTAGTTTTAAATATGCTCACGTATTGTTTACATATAAAAATAGAGACGGCGCTATTAGTTTTTAGAAAGCCATACATTTTCTTTAATGTTTTTAATATTTTTGTAAAGTTGGGGATGATAAAATTCATCCCGGAATTAATAATTGTATGCTTATAACATAATTTAGAACCTACTAAATATTCGATAAAGAACTATTAAAAATGACACCAATAAATATTTGTCATTGTACTTGAAGTGTTGCTAAAGCATATCCGGTTTGTTTTAAAAATGTGTTGCAAACTTAAAATTTTGAAGTGCAATGTAGTATTTTTTTAAAATAAATCAGTAAACATGCCTGATTCATTTTTACTTTAAGTTTAAACAATTGAATAGATTTAATTTGGGACTTCCGCTCTTTTAATTATATAAATGATATAGTTACGCGTTACAAGGCATATAAAATAATTGCGGCTCAAAAAAATGTCTTTTTTTGACAAAACTAGCGATTATTTGGCAACAACCTAAACAACTGAATTGATTGTTGGGCAGTTTTTAATAGTCTCTCCCCTTTAAAATCTAGAAGTGAACTAGGGAACATGAGTTTTCAATTTTTGTAAAAGATATAAAGAAAATAAACAATTCTTTGCACTTTGTTCAATTTAACAGTGATTTGAAAGGGAATTATGTATTTATTATTTTAAAATTTGTATCACATGCACGTAGCCCTGTATATAAGTGAAATTAACATTCAGACATTTTGAGTGAAGAAATTGAAAACTAAATTTGAACTATCTTGTGTACACTTGGAAAATTAGTTATTTAATTTATCACTAGTTTATTATTTAAACATTAGGATCGATTTTTTCCCCTGCTACTATTCGTTTAAAATTTATCAAACGGTTTCAAACTTTTTTAGCATTTTGTAAGAAAGAGATACAGAATTACGGAACACAGCAAGAGTGAGCAAACGAGACTGAGATGAACGAAAGAAAGGAGAGCGAGAGAGACAAGGAGAGAGGGTGATATATGTAGATATAGTATGTGTGTTTGTAAGAGAGAGAGAGAGAGAGAGAGAGAGAGAGAGAGAGAGAGAGAGAGAGAGAGAGAGAGAGAGAGAGAGAGAGAGAGAGAGAGAGAGAGAGAGAGAGAGAGAGAGAGAGAGAGAGAGAGAGAGAGAGAGAGAGAGAGAGAGAGAGAGAGACTGAATGTGTGTATATGTGAACAGGAGATAGAGCGAGAGAGGCAAAAGAGAAATCGGCCATCGCACTTTTATCTCAATCACAGGACAATACATGAAGTGACGTTAGTTCCCAGACCCACTAGTTAATCCTATTACACGCACACACGCTCACACCAAGGGAATTCCATTGATTTCCCCTTGTTTGGAAGTACAAATAAAGGTATATATCTCTAATTGCCATGGGAAAATGCAGCTACTCAGCAAGTTATGTTTATTTACACAGAGGGTGCAAAATACCACCCCTATGTGAGTCCTTCATATTGATCGTCGGATAGATAAAACAAAAAAATCAAGTGAGAATAACGATGATTCAGGGGTTGTTTGTTTTTTTATGTATTGGGGGAAAGTTTTGACGTGTGAGAATCGTAAAAAATTGTAATGTTCATTTCGAAGTTTCACAAATACTATTGGTTCTGTGAATAGTAAAATTAACTCCTTGAATATTTTAATACATTCAAGAGGTTTTTTTTTTTTAACTAATGGGGAAACTGCCCTTCAGGTGCTCACCTATAGTGTGAGTAAGGAAGTAGAAATCCTGAGGATCTGCCTCTTTCCTCATATTTTCTTGGGTTCGATTCCTTCTTTCGTTTTTCTTCTTGATTTACTCTAATTCTCTTCCGACCTTGACGCTATTAGAGTATTCTTTATCTCTAAGGATCTTTATTTTATGTTCATTTTTTATAAATATTTAATGACTAAAAGGTTTTTCGTCTTTAAACAACAGAACAAAAGTACAAGCGTGTCGTGACACAAAAGTAATAATACATCCAAGAAGTAACACTAATTACACAAGTATTGTAACCTTGAACAAAACACAATGACAATTTAACTTTCCTGGCTTGTAGGTCTGATCAGATTGTTTTAAACTACGTTATTTGTTTGGACGCTCCTCCATTTTTCAACATGTTAAATTACTTATACTTTTCACATAAAACTATGAATTTCTGCGATGTGTGATTTACAAAATTTATCCAATTTTTGGTAATTTAGGACATTGTGCGGCTCCTAAGACATCTCAGGATGTCGTGTTTTTTGCACTTTTAAGGTCTCCTGATAAAAAATACGGGACGGGGTCAGTCTGTCGTCTGTCTTGTGCTCTACAACTCACACGCGTAGATAATTTAAAACACTTTGATATGTGGGAAATGTTTTTGATAACTTAAAAAAATGCTCTAACGCTTTTAATCAACATTTACTCACGTTTTGCTTCTAAAAACCCAAACAAAAAGTATTAGTCGCCATCTTTCCAAAAAAATACAATTTATCGATGATAATATGTCTTATCTTTAAAACACCAAAAAATCGGCCACGGAGTTTTTATAAAACATTTAAATTCTCAAAATCGGCTCCACCAATTTCGCTCAAATGTTAATGAAATGTGAAGATTAATGAGCTAAACCCGTGTACGAAACACCAAGTAATAAATATTACGGATCAGCATTTCATTGGCAAAAAATACAAATGAACTTTATTCCCCACCATTAAAACTCGATTCAATGAAGTATGACATTCGCTGATGACGTGTTATGGGACAAGCGATCAAGTTAACACATTAAGTAAATATTTTTCAATTACGACCTCCATGTTTTACGTTTTGATTGAAAACTATCCAATATTTTTGGTATCGATTTTTATTAGTTTTTAGTTAGTTTGGAGATCAGTACGTGGGAAAGTTTGTGCAATTTTTTACATCTTTTAGATTTAAAATGAAATCCATAACCTCGGTGGAAGGAGTGGAGCAAAGTCTAGTTTGCCCTCGGTGATAGAAATCCTAGTTTCGTCCCTGCCAAAAGTGGATTTACAGAATTTCTTTCGCTGCTAAAGAAGTTTCGCACCAATAAAACAATACAGTTAAGAGTACATAAACAAGAAATGATAATTACATTTCCCATATTGTTCCATCAGACAGTAAAAATACTCTAACAATAGCCACAGTTCACTTCCAAAGAATACAAGTCCACAGATGTCCGACGAACAACGGAACAATAATTTCATTTCATTGAAAACCATTAAATAATAAAATAAGCAGACTTTATTTATGTTCCTTAGGCGGTGTCTCCTTTAACCTCGACAAACATTTGTGCTGTGAAACATGTTTAAATAAATTACCTATTGTTCGGATACCGTAATGATGTGAACATTATGCAAAACATGTCCATACAAACAAGGAAATACAGTGACGTGCATGAAGTCATCACATATCGACGGGTCTGTAATGGAAATTACATAGAATTATCGGTAGACCACACCTTATATATTGTGTTTATATAGTGGGTCAAGCTTTATGGATAATGTTTGGATCGATTATCTCTTGCAAAAAGTCATTTACATTTTAAACGATTATCGAACGTCTAGTCTGTGAATATTTAAAGAGGTGCAGAGATTAATAGTGAAAAACATATTAAAACTTTGAAAACTGTCTTTTTCCTCTCTGAAATTGGTTTTTTCGTTGGAAAATTGATGTGCTGTTAAAAATGTAAAATATTTAAAAAAAACTTAGATGAAACTTTATAACTATATATTGAAACAATTCAAAATAAACAGTGTAAAACATTGTACAAACTTTCATACATACACATTCACAATCGAAACACTAACTACACAAAAACCATTTGTCGCAAAAATGTAAGTTCGTTAGTTGTCAATTAACAATGGAAGTAATCTTTGAATAAATATTTGCACATGTAAATGGGACCTTAATTACTTCGCTTGTGCCATAAATGTGTCCTCGCGTGATGTTTTGTTTGAATAATTTCGATTTTTTGGCGAAATAGCCGATAATTTTTTTTTTTTTTTTTGGCTAGACCGATTTTTACAAAATTAGAATTGTTTGTTTTATCTAATGAAAATTTCCCTAAATTTTGAGTTATCGAAAAAATAAAATTATAGCCTCTATACACCAAAATTTAATCTAACCGTTATAACCAATCTTTACACAATTGGAATTTTTTGTTTTATCTAATGAAAGGTACCCTTAAATTTTGAGTTATTAAAAAAATATAATTATAGTCGTAATGTGATCTTAAATACATAATTCAATCAAATCGTTATAGCCAATTTTTACGAAATTGGAATTATATTTTTTCTTATGTTGGTACTTCAACTTTTAACTTATCAAAAAATAAATTTATGACCTTATATGCCCGTAATTTAATCAAAATCAGTCCACCCATTTGGTCAACATTTTATAGAAGACATGTTATTTTGAGGCTCAAGAGATCTCAAAACGGCTTTATCTGCGATGAACTCCACATCGAATGTTTAACAAATCAAATTTCTCTATACTTCATAAGTAAGCATTGTTAACTGTTTATTTGTGCAATGAACATAAATAGCTGTAAACATCAGATTGAGAAGGAATACAACCATTAAAGATTATCAACCAAAATATATCCATATGCCAAATTTTATTAAAATCGGTCCACTGGTTTGGGCTGCATAAAAGTCAGACGGACAAACATATGGCATTCAGAAAAATTGCGAAAATCACTTTTTTGAACTTCAGAATGCAGCAACCATTAATTTGGTAAAACAAGTTACTTTCCCTTATGTTAAATTTGCTCCCTGCGTATTTTTGATTCACGAAACAAATTCCGGACTAGGTTAAACACAATTTTCGTACCCAGTATGAAAGAATCTTTCAAGTTGTCAAAATTTACTTTTGGCACCAAATATTTGGTGATTCTGTGTTTCTCTACATGGCAAATCAACAGGTCTTTCGTGACTTCCCGATTTTACTGTGAACAAATCAGAGAGAGCTTAGTATCTCCAGGAAATCAACGCGTCCTAAGTCTCATGAGAATGACATACCATACACGAGTGTTTGACACGTCAATGTTTGCACTTAAACACGTTCCATGGCACAAGTCGCTAGTCAAGAATTCTGTGCAGAAATGATGAATCGAATAGAAACGAAGAGATCTTCCTGGATAACGTAATATAAATACGAGTCAACATTTCACATCAGTGGCAAGATGAATTCCTACAACTTTAGATTCTGGGGTAGTGGAAATTCATATAAAGTGAACGTTATTTGTGCTATAAAACAAATTAATGTAGGGTCTTTTAAGTGAAGAACCAAGTGGTGTTATATATCTGGATATACTCGAAATTTTTATCACTCCACAATTACACTAGGATGTCCAAGTCCGTGAGTTCCTTAAGAAGCGATTCCCAGGTCAGTGAATTGCTCGCCTTTCTCATGATGCCTTCTATCGATTTTTATTTTGGAGTTTTATTGAATATTAAGCATAAATTCCAATTTTTTTCAAGAATTTCACTTTATTTAGGGTGTCTGTCATATCGCAAGTGATAGATACATCGAATCAAAATGACTGTTTAACAAAAACTTAATGTGTTTTACTTTAAAATGATACCTCGACTGTACGATATCTGAATAAATGATTTTAAAGTTTCTTTTAAAACACCATAATAGTTACTATTAAGAAATTGTTCCTCAATCAGTTTAGTATCAAAATTGTGAATGATGTTCGTCGATAAAAAAAACAGTCCTAAAATATTCCAAAATGGCAATCGTATTTAAAAGTTCTAATTGTCGATCTAAAAAGGCCTAGAGTATAGTTAATTTTGGTAGTTTTTCAATATGCAACACGTTTTGCAACGTTGTCGAAAAGCCGATAACGCAGATATTTCCTTAGCGTAATTCATAATTCGGGTCCTGAGCGGCTGTTTGAGCTGATCTAAATCTCGATATATGTGAGCCCTTTATATAAAACCCATGGTTTTTTTATGTATAATATTGTGTGAGGAAAAAAGTAATAATCTAAGTTGGTTTTTTGGGTTTTCTATGAAACGTTAAACTGTATTGGTAGATTGTATTGGGTCTTATCCAGTAGTGTCAGTTTGTTTAAAACAGTTATTACACATGTTTTCCCAACCTCATAATTGTGTATATCACTACTTTCTTGACGTAAAGTAGGTTGAAGTGGACTTCATAGTTGTGAATTTATTTTAAAAAAAGCCCACTCGCTTCACTCAAATCAGCTTTTAGCCCTTGCAGACCTCCAAGCTGTACATATGTCAAGGAACTTGTATCGGCGGTTTTATGTAAATACATAAATATCAAATTGCCTCAATAGGTCAGATTTCGAAATTACATTGATGACAATAACTTTGCTGTTTGTAGAAAGATGAGTTTGATACCATTACATTCGAAATTTTATTAAATTTAGTAGACTATATTATAAGTTGAATAACACAAGAGATAAGAACAAGAGCTTTCTTTAATTGGCCATCCTTTAAATATTTTCAATTAAATTTTTTCTAAATTTGTACAGCATTCTATACGAACATAATATAGTTTTCTACAACAAAATTGCATGTTACTATCTAAATTTTTGTGGTAGCTATCTTGCATATTTACAGAAGGCAAATCGAAAATACTTTTTTCGATTTTTTGAGGTTATGAAACAAAGATCGACTGGTAATTTTGAAAATTACGAAACTTACCCTATACTTCATAAATAAAATTTACAACTTCTATAATATTCAAATCGATAAGATATTTTATTACAACTCTAAACATAAACTAAAACCAATAGGGATAGGCACAAACTATCACGAATGTCTGATAATTTTGTTTGTATGTTTTTATGGCTACAGTTTTATGAGCACTTCGATAAGCGGACAGACAGACCAACGCTTACGAAGTTCTTTCTTATGATACGATCCCTCCTCAATAAGATAAAAGGAATTTAGTTCTGGCATTGTTGAAGGGGAAGTTTTGTTTACGACAAAATATCTCCAACTCAACATTTTGAAATATATCTTCCTGAGGCGTATGTTTACAGATAAACATCGGAAAAACATTGCACAAACTTTCTTATAAACTGATCCGCAAAACGAAACGTTGATATTCGTAGCTCAAATAAAAATTTTCATACTTTTAAACAAAGAAAAAAATGTAATTTTTGAGCCATGCGTTACTTTGTTTTTACCCATGTATCTCTCATAAGTTGTTGTAGAAAGGATCCCCACCCCCAAATCAGAAAAACAAAAAATCCAAATTTGGTTAATATTGGCAAAACTGTTTAGCTTGAAGAGCACTACGCAGTTAACATTCTGGCAGACAGACGTCAGACATGGTTCCAAAACTGATCAACATAGAGTACTCTATCAATGAGATAACTTTCCCAATACTAAGTATTAATACAGTAAGACATTACAAACTGATATTTAAAACAATATCCCTTACACCAATAATTCCCAAATTGTGGAACGCCAAACAGAATTTCGTCGTAGTTAATTTGTTAAAAAAAAAATGCTCATCACAGGCATTTATATCAATTCAGTAGAAATAAAAATATAAATTTCGAAAACTGAGTAAATGTATCTTAAATGTATGTCTCATAAATAAAATTTATCTGAAAAGTTGTAGCACTTCAAAAACTACAAATCACTAGTCTCCAGGACGTATAAAAATCGATACAATTATTTTAATAATTATTGCTGAATATTTATTAAAAAACTAAAAATTTGTAATTCGCTAAAGTGTACCAAACACTAATTACACGTAAGAAAAGTTACGCAATTTGAAATTGATCTATAAGTTGCAATTAACTTTAAAAAATTCAAATTCAAACAAACAAAATTTCAGTTTAATTTAATGAAGAGAATAGTAACAGCCCTGTGGTTAAATATGTTAACCTATGTTAAATAATCTAAGAAGTGCTAGTCATATTATTGAAAACCTCTATTGTAGTGAAATTAAATGTGCGAGTTGACATCAACAAATCCCTCTGCTCTAAGTGTTAATTCATTGTGTAATTAATTAGTTAAAAACCTAGTATTTGCTATGTTTCTTGAGTTTGGCTGAAAAATTATGTCTTTAAATACTACAAGCAAACAAAATTGGAAACTCAGTCTGTTTTCTAGAGGTATTTTTAGGGATACGAAAATCTACCGCCTATAAAATAAAATATATAAATCTAATAGTAAATAAACTTCGATAGAAAAATGAAATTTAATCTATTTTCTAATAACTTTCTAACTGGAGGTTTTTATAAGACCACGAAAATTTCATATTGCAGTAGTTTTTGTTATTTTAATTTATGTAATTTTTTTTCTGTTTAAATTAGAATAAGAAAATATCAAACCTTTTTTTTAATACAGACAAATGTCCTATATGCCCAAAACCGCCTTAATATCAATTTCGATCAAAATCGGTCTACTTGTTTTTGCTAAAAAGAAAAAATTGCACAGATCTTAGATAAATAATCCGATATTCTAAAAATCACTTTGTTGAGTTCAAAGGGATCTAAAATCTCATATTATATACGCTAAAAAAATCGACTTCAATTTTGTTGACAAATCATTAATTTTATCTATTCTATAATGTATATAATGAGAATGCTAAAAAGAGAATGGTCGACAGTAAGACACATTTTCCTTTATCAATCTAAAATAATCTATAAACATGGCAAAAATAATACACATGCCAAATTTGATCAAAATCGAATTTCTCGTTTGTGCTCCAGAGACTACTGTATAGACGAAAGACATAAAATAATAACAATAAAATTATTTGGAGTAAGGCAACGTAAAAACTGATATTTCTGATAAAAATTGACGTTGATATTTTTTACCCATCACTTGAATTTTACTGTAATTATACACATGTTAAAGTTTATAATAGTATAAGAACGCCTTATTCCACATTCTCACAGGCTATTGGAGATTCGTTGTAGATTTATAATGAATAACTCTGATTTATTTTATTTTCTTATAAATTTATTTGCAGAGTGTTCATGTTTGTTATAAACACCTGCATATATTTGTTATAAATGGTGTAACTACAACTCTACTCTTCAGTTAAACGTTTTCCCCTGAAGTTTATAAATCATAAAATAGTTCAAATAAACTAGATTGACTTTCAATTATTATCAATTCAAGTTGTTATTATTGTGGTAATAATATTATCAAGAATTTCTCTCATTATCGTTCTATCTTTCAACATGTACCCAACTTCTACAAAACCAGTGAAACAGGCAAACGGAAATAAATAATTCATGTAGTTGCTTAAAGGTAGCCTGGCTTTCCCATTTTCCTTTTCGTGAAATATTAACGAGGTCAGGTAAAAGTGTATAAATGACCTTTGTAAATAGTAGTGAGTTGGATTCTATCTTGACTATAGTATTTGTCACAATGTAATTCGCTTGATGGTGGAGTTGACATAGAGATCTAAGAATGAGCTAAGTCTCCAGACTTGAGTGGTGTATGTGTGTGTATTTTATTTCTTGTTTTTAAAGGCGAAAGACCTCTCAGTGATCATCGCCTTATCAAATAAAAGAAGACACAATAAAGACCCTAATAGCATCAGCCTCGGAAGAGAAACTAATAGAAAAGATGAAATAGAGGGATCTAACACGAGACTACAAAAAAAGGTGTAAATCCAGTTACGACCTTCGGGATTGTCACTCCCCAAACTCATTATTGTGAGGCGTTGGCGTATGTGTACAAGTTACTTTATTCGAAATTGGACTTCACAAGATATTAGACTTAACTTTTAAATATTTCTTTTAAATTATTTCCACAAATTTTGTATCACTTTTGACTTAACTTAATTATAATCAATATTACTATAACCACCAGCAATTTAATAATCAGTCCAAAAAATATGCAATAACTTTCTCAGACACTTATATACAAAACCAAAAATAATATTCGATGCAATCTTCTCAAATATTCTCTACTTAAGCAAAAAACAAATAGTATTGATTTTTTTTCACAGATTTTTTTTAATGTATACTAAGTTACATATATATAAACTCATCCAGAGTGCCATAAACTCATCCAGATAATAGATCTCTTATAACAGCCCCAAGGTCAATGTACAGTTTTTTAGTGATACTTCTCAACGAATAAATTATTTGGATCCTTAGAAGCGACATTATTCCAAAATGTTAATTTTGAGTTTTTGTTATAAAAAATCAAACCTCCAAATTTTTAGTCATAGAAAAAAAGGAGGGAGGGAGAGAGAGAGAGGGGGGGAGGGAGGGAGAGAGAGAGAGAGAGAAATTTGATGGTGAGTATGAGGATCTTTCTATTTAGGTCACAGAACAAATTTTGACAAACTGGAGCAAACTTTAGTTTACCTTGCTACGCTCTTTATTGATTGTCTGTCTGTGTGTTTGTGAATAAGTATTTGAATATGATTACAAGTGTGTCAGTCTGCCCTGCAGTAATTTAAAAAATATATATTTAAAATGTTAATTTTGAAAAGCAGTGAAGTTTTAATTTTTGACTTGGTAATTGCTTTACATTATGTTTGATTGTATATAGGGCCTATAGTAGATATGGGTTAAAACTTATGTGCATTTATACGTCACCCAACGCTGTTAGTAAAGGGCTAATTTCCTAATACAAATAAACAAAAATGATAATACTAAGATAGAAATACCGACAAAGAATAGTACGTTAGGGTTTTTTAAGTATTGACATATACAATACCCGATACGCGTGTTCAATTCATGCAAAGTACACACAATTTATACATTTTCAAGCTGTTATTTAAAATAACGTTAATCAACTTGTTAAATTGTAATGTTAAAATATTCACGTAAAGCTTAAAACCTATATCAAGAAATTTCAACCGTGTTTGGAACTTCTCGCTCCGTAGATTAACATCATTAGGCATGCTAATCTGCTAAGCTGCAAATGCACACAGGGGATTTTTTACTTAACATATTTAAATAACCAGTTAGCTATGCAAATTTGAGTTTATTCGTTGAACATGTGTTTCCTTTAATAATTCTCTACTAAAGCTGTAATATTAAAGAATCTATTATACAAGTAATCATACTCGCATTGACTCTTAGTATAAAGTAATGTATTTTATTGTATTGTGGATGCTAAGGAACATATTTAATTGTTGTGTATGTGGGTGTAAATAATTATACAACTTTATGGACATAATTTATTTGTAATAGATTTATCTATAAATAGACGTGAATGTACAAACTGACTGAGAAGAATATCCTTTATTTATTTATTAAGATATCTATACCCGACAGTTTTCTTTGTAAATTTAAGGGTTACTTCTGTAAGTACACGCTATTTAATTTTGACTTTAGTTGATGCGAGGATAGAGAGTGGGTCAAAAATTTTAAGTATGAGAAGAATTTTGGTTTCTTTTGACATCGTAACGAAAATGGCCAATGTTATTGTTTCTTTTATTCTCATTTAAATCCAAAAAAACTCGTTCCTTAAGAAGAAGAAAAAATAATACTCGATTAGCGTCAGGAAGAGAACAAGTTTGGTTAAGATAGAACTGATAGAAACTACGAAAGCGAGGCACTAAAGACAAAACTACGTGAACAAAGTGTAGATCCAGTTACACCTATGGATAGGGATGCTCTTATAGCGTGTGACGCGTTTCACGGAACGGTCACACCGAATCATAGAGTTTGACGCTCCGGTTGGGTGTAGATGAATCTTCGTTAGCGCTTTGCATTGCCAATGCACTCTCGTACGAATAACCGCGATAACGACAATTAAGATTGCAGTGGATCTGCTGCTGACACGGAGAGACTTCAACGCGTTACACAGTGATAGAGTTAGTAAAGCATGATGCTCTGGAACAGTGAAATATGACTGGTAACGAGTCCCCAATTGTATTTATTTCAGTCCAATATCTCTCATTCCAAGTCTGCCCACGCACCGTTGGGTATCCAGCTTAAGAGATTAATTTAATTAGTATTACATTACCGAATTAAAGCTAATTACTAATTAATTACACACTCACTCGCATTAATTACCGAAGACAAACACTACTATCAAGAGAGTTGATCTTGGCAGTTCCCGATTGACAAACTCGTCTCGTTTAAATAAGAAATTAACCCATCCGATTTGGGGATTGGGCCTCCGGTAAAACACCGAACTGCATAACCCCAATTTAGAATAAAATATAGAAACCAAATGTAATATAGCTGCGTTTGTGGACGGAACACTTCCTTTTCAATTCGCGGTTCTGCTCAACATAACTACAGTCCAGATCAGCTGATCGCTGTCGAAAGGTAAAGCGTATAAGTAAACCCCGAGCCCAAGTGATATTTAACAGCTAACGGACACATCATTCTAAAATGTGTCTCCATTGTACCTCAAAAAGGATATTTATCCACGAAAAACCGACATAGATTTTTTTTACCAACCACATAAGTTTGAAAGAAGGTAAAATTGTATGGAAGTAGTAAAAGTTCCATCAATGAAAGTTTCAAAATTGAAACAACGAACTTTAATTCACAAAGCCTTTAGAAATTAGTCATTGCAAGATTTAATTAATAAAAGAACAAACGCTAATATTGAATTACATCCATTAATATTAGCCATTATTTTTCACTTAATTGTCCCTTTCACAATTTGATATACTAATTAAATGTTCCCTTGGTGAAATCGATCGATACTAAAACTTAATTGATGAAGTAGCGTTGTATATATTTCGTCATATACGTCACATATTGCATAATATAGTCATAGTCGATTATAAAAATAATATTGGAAAGTAAAATGTGCAAAAAGATTGCACAAAAGACTATACTATCGCAACTTTGCTGGTGTTGTCTCCAAACCCACCTATAGATGGATGTCCTTGTTAAATGCACAAGTATCCCTAGTACTTCTGGGTTTTATTGGAAACCAATGCATTTTATCTTTTAAGTTTGCGCTGATGAAAGAGGCTCATTTCTACTAATGTCAAGATGTTCAACCCCATCTTTTACTTTTTGAATCATAGGTTGAGTCAAGAACTAACCCCTCCAGCGATGATCGGGAATTGTGTTACACGGGGTTAAATAAAACCATGGTTTCTTCCAACTCTATTTTGTTGTTACTCTCCGGGTTGTTTTTTGCAAGTTCGCCAAGCTTGTCTTTGGTGGTTAGGTAAATAAACGGTCCACCCATGCAGAGTCCCTCATGCATAGACAAGGATAATTAAAACTGTAGGTCGTCTTGTATCCAGAGTCCGCATATTAAGGCTAAGCTCCCCCTTAGCCAGACACCCCTCGACATATGCTGTTCCGCCTTGGCTTGGGATAAGTACCATCTTACACTTCTGCCACATTGATGCTGCATTCAAAGAGTTCATCCGCGCCAAAATGTTGCCAACCCTGAACCTCGTGGATGCATATAAGTCCACAGAGATCTCCATCTTACTATACTCCCAAAAGAATGAATGATAAATGAATCCATGTACAGATTCTTCGCAGAACCAGGAGACCTGAGAACGGACATATCCGGTGAAAACAAAATGTTGCTTTAACTAATTATATAACCATATACTACGTATATGTGAAAAATTAATTGCATAAAAGTATGCAAATTTTCCGATTTCCCAATATCAAGTTATTTAAATACCATAAATACAAATATTTCTTTTAATTTGTATGTTTATATTATTATCCCTTTTAATCGTCAAACTAAATTTTGTATCGTTATGATAAGTTAACATATTAAATTCCGATTGCATCATCATTCTTAGAAATAAAAATAATTTTTTTAAAATATGTTAGTTGACACTCTTGCTAACTAAAATTATTTTTTGAAGATGATGAGTTCATAATGGCCAATGAAAACTTTGAGAAAGGATTTTAAGTTATAGAATTAAGTGGTTCTATACTTTGCTATTCAATCAGTAATAATTTTTTATCACTTTTCTATTCCACCAATTTATTATTTTCAGTTAATTTATTTTTAATCACATACTTTAAGTTTTAATTTCTTAAACACAATATTACCCTATATAATCTGTAGATTTTACAATGTTATTTTATTATGACTTAATATTGTTTTTAAACTTTTTTATTCTAACTCTCCAATTTTCCGATAGTGTTTTCCTTTTCTTTATTGACATTTTCCTTCTCTCCTATTATATCACTTAAATATTATTGAATAAAACTATCAGTTGACTATGCTCTTATTGTATCCACTCATTTCGTCACTTCAAATGAAATTTGATTTTATGGGCATCAGAATTTGTTTGGTGAATTGTCTGAGTTTAACAATGTTACATTTACATTTTGAAAATGTTCCAAATCAGATATTAATATTTGTTGTTATTCGATATCACAGACATGATAGGGGGTTTAATCTCTCTTTTTTTGTCAGTGGCGATATGTAACTGATAACAAATATTATTTATAAAGATGCGTTATTTAATATCTTTTGTCAATAAGAAACTACCAAAATAATCCCAATCTTGATAAACTAGTATCTATTTAACATGTGCACCCTAAGGTTATACTTCCTGTTTGTTTAACATGATGTCACTTCCTGTGTGATATGGCTTCTTTATTAACCTTCTTGGTTGGCTGGTTTAAATTCCTCCTTGAATCCTTCATTCTTCTTTTAAAAGAATCAAGAAAGTTTTCTTTCATAGTGTTTATCAAATCATTTGAAATGATTTACTAAAACAACATTTTGTAAATCCACAAATAAATTTTATGAAGTCTTCTGGTTTGATTATCTGATCTACAAATTTCAGTTGCAGTAGGGTAACTTAAAATTTCTCTTAGTCGTGAAATTTAGAAAATTTCACTCATTCGTGGAGAGTTGAAATTGAAAATAACTAATGCTCCGTCTCGGAAACTATTTCGGTAGAGATTAATTGGATTTTTAATCAACGTTCTAATTGATTAAACATTAAAAATATAATAATTCCATGGAATTTCCAAATCAGCTGTCTGTTTTGTGAAAGTTTAAACACAAACAATAAGAACGGTAATACTAATTCTGTCATGTCACGTTAAGACCTATTGGTGTGAATGTACTAAAAACTACTGTAAAAACTTTCCCACAAATATTCTCACAATTAAAACTATTCATAACACAAAAGAACTACAGGACTTTATTATGACATTAAGGACGTAACTTCCTCCGCCTCAGTTTGTGTCATTTAGTGACAACCTGGAGCTATCTAGAGACAGGAATCATGAAGTGAATACACAAAGAAAATAATCTTTATTTATTTACCTCCTGAAGTGTCTGGTTAAGGTTCACAAATAAGTTTCAACTTGTATAATAAGACACTATATTAGTTTTCGTCTGGCTTACTTAAAGGAAATAAATAATTTTGAAAACAAACAATTTTAAATATTTTTTTAAACAACACTTTTATGGTGATTTACCGTAATGGAAAATTGCATCTAGAACTAATTAATTTTCCAGCATATATATATATATATATATATATATATATATATATATATATATATTTAAAGCAAAATGGATATTTTGGTATGTGAAATTTTTAATTAAAACTTCCATAAAAAGGAAAAATGGTAACCATTCAAAGAAAATTTATAAGACAAGGCTTGATTGAGGTAAACGTACTTTTACGGACGTACAAATGGGAATAAAATCAGTAATTTTATTACTGGCACCCTGGAAACGTTCAACTGTTTCGTCTTATTTCGGAAGCCTCACACCCTATCCTCTGGTCGAACGACCTAGATTTTATTCAAGCTCTAGCATCGAGTGATTTGTGAGGCGTTTTATGGTTGCAAGCTCAACTGTTTCCTATCCTATCGTAACAATTGTTAATCTCTGTTACCTACTGTGGGGACTAAGAATACTTCAAGCTTCACTCTATAACCTAATCCTTTATACTAGCCAAATTCCTAACATTGGTCTACTAAGAAACCTGATTTTTATTTTAGTATATGGTTGTGTGTGCAGTTCTCTGTAGTTACAACGAGCCGTTATTTTGATTAAGTTTTGTATGTGGAAAAATTTATCCATAAATCGTAAGGGCTTTCATTTTTTATTTTGTAAGAATTACAGGCAGACCCATGGAGGCTGCATTATTTCATTAATTATATTTTTTTATTTTTTTAAATCTTAAGATGTTATTTGTTTAGGATTTAGAAGTAATATTGTTTTGGGTTTATTTTCTCGTTTTTGTGTATTTTAGCTTTAAGTCATGTATTATTATGTCATATGTCAATTTATTTGTTTTGTTAGATTGTTTTTAAAGTAAGCTTTATTATTTTCTTTCTCTTTTTCTCAATCTAAATCATGTTTTACTTGTCTCAATGTAATAAAAGGAATGGGGAAAAAATATCAAAATTTTAATTTTTGTTTTAAATCGAAGTATAATGATTTTAATTTTTTTTTGTTTTACAATGTAATAAAAAAATAAAATAAAACCATAATAACTAAATAAAAACAAATATAAATTTTCTTCTCTCTCGTGCAGTTAGAATGTTGACATTTTTAAGGTGATGGTGTGACGAATATTATATTTGGTATAATGGACGAGTGTGAGGTGAGTGTAATTATTCTTCTATAGTTTTTAAACTTTTATGATAGTAAGCAACTTATAGCACTGGTGAGTTGAAAAACTTCTCGATAATTAACAGTTTCATTGATATTGTTGACTTAATTAGCTGAGATTAATAATGTGACTGTATCGTGTTACAAACATGAAACTGAATGACATGATTCCAAGCCTAACGGTAATTAAAAGGTATGTTGGCTGAATAATAGTCGTTAATTAATAGACAGAACGCTAATTTTAGGTATACGTAGCGTATAGTCCAACTATTAGTGATAACATAATATGAGGGTCATTTATTATCATTTGAATGTAGATGTTTCAATGGTAATAATTCTCAAACAATAAATTCCACAAAGCTGGATTGATTATTAATCTATATATATATATATATATATATATATATATATATATATATATATATATATATATATATATATATATATAATTCGTTGACGTAAAATTATACATAATCTATATATTTAATTCTTTCACAAGAATTAATCTATATATTTAAAACCCTACAAGTGGCAATGTTAAAAAGTGGTTTTGTTTTCTTAAAAAAATCATAAAAAATAATAATTGTATGCAAAACCTAGCTTGTAGGATATCTTTTTTCTCAGAAAGATGCGTAGAATATATCAATGTAAATATATATATATATTCCTCAACATATATTCATATATAGTCTATATTTTTAATTCCTCCATATAAATTAATAATGTATATTTTAATTTCTCTACATTAACTCATAATCTTTATATTTAATACCTCCACATAAATTAATAATCTATATATTTAATTCTTCAACATAAATTCATACATAATCTATATTTTTAATTCCTCCATATAAATTCATAATGTATATTTTAATTCCTCCACATATACTCGTAATCTTTATATTTAATACCTCCATATAAATTGATAATCTATATATTTAATTCTTCAACATAAATTCATACATAATCTATATTTTTAATTCCTCCATATAAATTAATAATGTATATTTTAATTCCTCCACATTAACTCATAATCTTTATATTTAATACCTCCACATAAATTGAAAATTTATATATTTTTTCCTCCACAAAATTTCATAACGTATGTAATTAATTCCTCGACATATATTTACTGTATAATCTCTCTCTCTCTCTCTCTCTCTCTCTCTCTCTCTCTCTCTCTCTCTCTCTCTCTCTCTCTCTCTCTCTCTCTCTCTCTCTCTCTCTCTCTCTCTCTCTCTCTCTCTCTATATATATATAATTTTTTTATGCGATGGATTATATATATATATATATAATCCATCGCATAAAAAAATTCATACATAATCTATATATTATTATTTTTCGTAGGCCGTTTATGATAATCACGCGGCTAGGCTGTAGTACAACCGCGCCAGCTTTCTAAACGCGTCTAGATGGTTTTTCATGTCGCAACTACAATTTAAAATTTTTAATGGGCGTCATCAGGGTATTCACCCAAGTCCTAACATCTAAATAAGAAGAATATCATATTTTCTTGACATGTCAAGATTCGAAATTACATTTTTCACTATTTGTCATTGCAGAGAGACTATAATTAAAATAACTAATTTGTAGAAGAGATACGACTTGATTATAATTACAGTAGATTTTAGCTAATTTTATAACGTTGTACAAATTATTTATTTTAATTTTAGTTCCGCATTGGCATATACACTCCTTGAGTATGCCTAATTAAATCTTTAACTTTATGTAACAATGGAAAGTACGGAATATCACCTTCTAATAAGCACAAATCTTCAGAATTTTCAAGCTCACCTTCATGAGTGGATTTATTGTCTTAAAATTTGGTGTAAAACTCGATAAAACATAAAACATTGAGCTTTCCTTAAGGTGTCATAAAGTTAGATGCCATATTGAAAAATGGCGGACATTTCTAAGTTTGTAAAACCGGTTTTTAAATTCCATGAGAAAGTACGAATATCTCCCATTAAATTTTTTCATAGGCTAAATAATAAACTTAAGAAATACTAATACTGCCCACTATAAAATGATTACTCTGTATAGCTGTGTAGACTTACCTAACAGTTGAATTTTCAGATATGTCAGAACATGCAATCCCGTCGCTGTAGTTAACTTCAATCGGAGCTTCTCACTTTGTACGATTTTACTGATCAATACCATAATTTTTTAAGGTTCCATGTAAATGAAACAGGAAAATCTAGAACATAAAACAAGAGAACTACACACTAGATAAACTGTAGGGTTTTGTATTTACATAGTTTACAATTTTAGGTTTTAACGCTCAGATCACTGCTTACCAAAAGTGTTATATATATATATATATATATATATATAAATTTCTGAAAAAATGCGTTAGCCATTACCATTTTCTTCCCTTTAGAAGGTATTTCATGTGGTCAGCAGCTCGAGTTCAAATCGTCTTACGTATTTATTGTTATCGCGACCCAAATGAATCGTAGCTCACTTAACCCTAGAACACTACTCATTCGTAAAAATTACGACCCGCCCTTTGTAAAATTCGGAGAACTCGTAGACAAAAGACGGACACGCTCTGTCTTTTTGTTTACCTTCCTGCCATTGTGAATAGAGGTCACTGTCTTTTCGGCTAAGCTCAAAGTTGAATCGTTATTACCCTACTCAAGCTCGCGTCGTATATTTTACGAAAGAATAGTGTTTGCGAAAGTTTTAACTATTAAGTGTTTAAATATTTATTTTGTAAATTATTGTTTTTATATTGTTAGTTTTTAGTGTTGTAAATAGTTTATTGTGTAAATAGTGATTTTAGAGTTCAAAGTGTTTGAATTAGCTACTAAGTGTATATTAATCACTGCAAGGAATGTGATTCTCACTGAAGACAGGACTCTAATTTTGGCATTTTTGGCATTCTACCTAATGAACTTATTGTAAATCATTTTTCTCTTTTTATATAAATTAAACACTTATAAATGATGTATTTTATGAATATCCGATTAATTATTCCAATAAAATAATATTATTATTTTTTTCGATTTTTTTCCAGATTATTTTTTTAAGACGTACTTGTAGTGGTGGTAAAAGACATTTTTTTACAGTTAAAATATGTAGGAGTTTATTATTAAATATTTTTAAAAACACTTAAAAACAATAAAGGATTTAATATAAAAAATAGTAAACACTTTAATATATAATAAGTAAAGTTTAAAATATAATAATAAAAATAAAAACAGAAAGTAGTAGAATTAACGAATGAATAGTGATCACGTAACAATGAACTAAGAGTAGTAATCTAGGGTTAAATTTGTTTAAACCTTCCGGGGTTCAACGGTACCTCTTGCACGTAAAGCGTGAACATAAGCTACTAGAACAACCGGGGATCCAGTCTGTTATTGTGATTTGTAAAAAATAAATTTTTCATTCATCGTAATAAATTAATTACTCCCATAAGTTAAAATTATTTGAGGAGAAATGAAATTGTTTTCAATTGGAATACATAACGAGTCAATAAATTATGTTTACAATTAAAACTAAAGAGATTGTAATGGGAGTTGGCAATTGTTTGGTCATATCATGAGAATGGAAAAGGATTGTTAGTTTAAATAAAACAATAAGTAGAAGCTTCCTGGATGATTTAGAGTCCGTGGAATATCATACTGACGAAAATTAAAAGCAGAAGATGCTCAGGACAGAACGCGTCCCGTAACGATTCATTTATTTTTCTTTATGAAACTATCTCTAGTAAGAAACAGACAATGAAAACTAAGTAACTTTTTGTTTGTCACTTAAATGTAGTAGAGACAATTTTGAAGAGATGTAGATAAATATCATTTTTGATTAGTGTATTTGGTTTTGTGGAACGTTAATAGAGAAAGTAAGTGCATTGTTTTGGACTGTTAACTATAATTTACCGTGGAAAACAGCCTATCTATTTTGTCTGTATTTACGGAGCTGGCAACGTAAAGAACGGTTTACAAAAATGCATTTATCTTCTTAATTGCAAAAGGATATTTGCATTTTTTGTCAAACAAGACATGCAAGCAATTTGTTGCGCGTCGAAACCCAGCGGTGATTAATTTCTATTAGACTGACCTGCAATGATTCTTGGAGTTTAGCGATCGGAAATTAGATTTCGACAGAGACACGGTGAAATTAATGTGCGCTGTAAGGAAAGGTTAGACCAGGCACGCTCCTCAGACGGATTTACTAGTCGCTGGAATTCTTTCGCGTTCGGAATCTTTAATTTATCGCTTGTTTTGATATTGTTATATTTAAAGTGTGCAACATTTTCTAAATTCTAGAAAATCCTTTACGGTTTATTTGTGAACATTTCGGATGTGACTAATTTCACTGCGGTTACTTTGGGGGTCAAACTTGGATTTTATCAAAGGTTTCGGGTTTTAGTTTAGTGGTTTTGTGATTTAAAATATATTTTGTCTTCCGCGTTCTTCAACTTTCAGATAAGAGAATGTTTGAAATTTGACCATCGTCCAACTTTGGTCGGAAACATAATATGTTTGTCCATTTTGTAGAGTGTTATTTATAAATTAAGTTTCAGTAGGTGGCATGACACCAACTAAATCGGTTATAACTTCGAACTTTATTTATTTTTTTATAACTTAAAATTTTGATTATCTGCCAGAAAACCACTTCACAGCTTTTTTATTGAAAACACAATTATTCTATGTATCTTTCTCAATGTATTTGTTTCACTCCTTAACCAATATCTTCTAATCACCCAAAACAATAATTATTTGTCCTTTTTACTAAAAAATTACGGTTCCTGAACGGGTGATGTCGAATTGGTCCCTCGGTCTGTTAGGGTCGTAAAAACGACGGTTGAATTGGGCCCATGCCTCTACAATCATGACCTATAAAATGGAATGCTCGCATCCACCTTAGTTTTAAATACATTAACATCTAAAATAGATGTTTGTTAGGTTATTGTTAGGTCAGGTTAGGTTAGTATAAGAAATAACAACCTACTTGGCAAGAAATATGCTACTTCTAGGAAAGACAAGTTTTTAGTAAAATTCAGCAAAGGAAAAAAGACCCAAAAAATACATAATATAAAATTTTTCAAAAAATGACAAGGTCGAAAGGCTACTCCTTATATTTTCCTATAAGATCACCTAACTAATGATAAATGTTGCCCGACTAACCAGGGGCCCGATTCAACCCTGACCCTTCGAGGGTTGACGGTAATCCGCCTAGGAATGTTTCGACCGTGTCCTCCTGAGCTACCCAACAAAAAGTGAAAACAAATTAGTATCGTCATCATGGTGCTTACCCAACCTGATTATACAATAATCAAATCCTCTAAATGTAATCCCAAAAAGTTTATTTCTTGGGTCTTTTAGGGAATGTTTAATTGGTAGATCAAAAAATCAAAGAGTCTTACCCAGTAGCACAAGTTTGTTTAAAACTGTTGTTACACAGGTTTTCTGAATCTTGTAATTGTGTATATCTTGATTTGTAAAGATGTCCACACATCGCTTCGCTCCTGACAGGGACTCGAAGCTGTTGTTCGTTGCAAATCGTCTTTGTGACTAGGTCCTGCAGGTCGTAATTATATCATTTCTTTTGGGGGAGTCAGAGTTTGAAATGATCATTTACTCGGAGGAGGTAATGTGCGAGTATGAATTCGAAATAAAATCCTCGGACAACGATATTCATTAGTGTTGTGTCAATTCCAAACAAAATGCTCGGTGTTTCTACTTTGGTTATAATAGTTTCTAAGCTGATTTTTCACTACACATTAATTAAACATTACGATTTTGAGTTAAAATGATTTAGATTGGTTAACAAGTTCAATTTAAAACAATAATATTCATTTATTTTCACATTAACAAAAAGTAAATTAAATTATTATTTAATTGTTATTATTTATATTTTAAAGAAATATTAATAGGTTACCATCTTTTTTTAAAAAATATATAGCAAATTAACTTGTTTTAAATAACAACTAAATTATTAATGTTGGTAATAATTGTACTAACGTTAAATTACTGAATTTGTGTCGAGGCAGGATTACATTTAATTACGTATTACAAGTGCCAATCACATATTGTTTAAAAAAATAAATACTTGGTGGATCAGTCCAACAGATAGAACGCAAAAGTGTAGTTTTATCTAAAACGATCTGATTGGTAAAGCTGAGTTCGAATCCGATGCGCAAAATTATTCTGCGCAGATACTCGATTTCGAAATAATAATACGAGTATTGGTCATTTGAAACCGAGTAATGCGAGTATCCAATTTCACCCGAGTATCAACATCGTTGGTTCCTATCTTAAATATCGATATTGTGCTTACGGTTCACACGACAATGGCATTGATGAGAGGCTACGATGATCGAAGGACGATATGTTGAAAATAGCTTTTTCGGTTTTCTGAGGGAATAAAACGTAAAATTCAGTAAAAAATAAACGGAGGACGACTTTTTTGCGGTTATATACTTACATTATACTTCGTATACTGAGAAAGTCAAAAAGTTTAAACAACATTAAAAGATTTGAGTTCAGTTTAGGGCCCCCTTATTTAATTTTATTTTTGACTTTGTTTGTGGTTATCGCACAGATTTAGTAGAAGTTGCTAACTTTAAAGCAACTTTTTGAGAAGAAAAGGTTAAACAAACTTATACTTCAAATTTCCACAACATGTAACTTGTCTGCAACTCACTACACCTCCAATTAATATTTTACAATCGGTTTGTCTACCACAGTTGAAGGTCTACAGTTACGACTAAATTGTACGTTAGACCACAAAAACAACCATTTCAAAGACAGGTTTTTAAAAAATTAACGAGTTAAAAACAACGTTTGATTCTGACAAGAAATAAAACACATGGCATCTTTAAGACAGACAGACAATTATTTTAATTAAATAACATGTTGAGGACGTAGGGTGGACAGTTGTAGTTGATAATTACAAAAACAAAGACAGGTTAGATTAGAAAGAATGGACGGTTACGACCAGTATAGGCCATGTGGAATGCAAGCCTACAAGTAGCATGTTTTAGAGAAAATCTTAGCTTAATGTTCCATTACTTGGAAATGTCGGCATGGATGACCATATAAACCAATTACCAGATGTTTTATTTGAAATCTAACCTCAAACACGACGACACAAGAACACAGAATGATTTAGTTTACGCGGAGAAATTTATTATTCAATACTATTACCGTTTCTTAATGAGCACTTAACATATAAATAGCCCATCATTATTAAATTGTTAAATTATTCTCACTTATTTGAAACGACTAAAGCCATTCTTGATTCAATAGTGGAACATTAGATAAATATAATGAACTGATGGGTAGAGAGGTTTATTGGGATTCTGTCGTGAAAACTATCAACAGTTAGTAGAAAATGTTTATTGCGTCTACGCATGGAGATAATTTGGCGACATTTATGGACAACTTTAAGCCAATTATATAATATTTAAGAACTGTTTGTTCCTAAAACACTCACAGAAAATTTGGAAATGGATTTCTTGTAAACAAGGGTCTATAAACGTATGTCCAAAAGTGCTGCGAATTCTTCTGTTTGTGATGTTTCTTTCTCACTTATACGTGGTATAGGGAAAGTTATGTGACTAGTCATTGAGGTCCTTGAAATCGGAAAAAAAGTGTTTTTGTAATGATGCCTCTCTGTCGTGTGTCTTATACTGTGACCTACATACAGTTTAAACATGTGGACAGATTTTAATCTAATTCGGTGTGTACTATATTTTCCCCCATATCCCTTAATTTAAAAAAAAAAATTCACTCAAAATTTGGGAGTAGCTTCAATAAGAAAAAAAAGGCTCTAGGGATTTTGTTCAAATTATAGTGAAATATTAAAATTAATGATATACCGGGTGTTTCAGACCACATGGACACTGCCTGTAGTGCCTAAACGAAACCGGAACAAAATTTTCTTACAATTAGAACCCCCTTTTTCGACCCCAAAGAATTCAGGAAAATTATTTTCAACGCTCCTCAATGAACCAAAAGGGCACTTTGGGGGGGGGCAGGGTGGTGTTTTTGGAAAATTTTCAAATAGAAATATAGGTCGTGTGAGACCTCATTTTAAAGGTCTCTCTTTTCTGAACATTTTGGAGCAAAAGAATTGTTATATTTTCATTACTGTACAAGATGTGACGAAATATATATTTGTTTTAGTTTTTAGCGGGAAATGTGACTGCCAGCTCCCTTACAAAGATAGGACAACCAATTTTTTCCCGTAGTTTTACAAGAACACACCCTTTCAGGAGATATGGGGTAGTATGGACTTCTATGTAGTTTTCAAATTTTTAATAAATTTCAAACTTAAATAACTTTTATAGAGAAAAAAGTAAAAAAATTCAAATAGCAACCTAGATTGAAAATTGAACCATTTGAGAAACCTTTTGAAAACAAACATTTTTTGTATTGAAAGTTTGGTTCTATCTTGCACCATTGAATAATTGAAAGGAAAAAAATGGTGCAAGATAAAAAAATATTTGGAAACAACCTGTGTATTTAAATATGGTCTATATACAGTTGCTTCACTTTTGTGTCATAAATGCGTATTCGACGTAAATCTACCTGTTAATTACAACCGAAAAAAGGTAATTTTCGTTTTTGCTCATTATAGCAGAACCGTAATATTTTTTACTTGCTATTTTGAACACGCGTTTGGATCATTAACGTTCACATTTCGCTAAAGTTTAAACTAAATTGGTAGAGGCTCGTTTTGGGAAATTACATCTTTTATATCTCCATTTTTAATTATCATAAAACAAACGACAATTTTATTGAAATGATATCAGCCAGTAAGTTTCGTTTGGTTCCTTAGAAGCTATACTTGAACACAATTTTATAACAATCGTTAGATCCGATATTGAAGAAAATCGTAATTTTGTGCTTTTTTATAATATTTCATCTAAATTTTGAGATAAATGAAAAAAGACCCAAGATGGCTGAGATATGTCCATATAGAAATTTATGAAAATCGGTGCACACGTTTGGACTGCAGAGCACTTCATATACAACAGATTATGGACGGACATCATTTTAGAAAACTCTTTTTCGAACTCGGAAAACTTCAAAACGGATTTATCCGAAAAAAAAAAAAAAAAAACTCGGCATTGATATTTTGATCCAACACGTAACTTTCTCTTTACTACGCATATTTGTTAAAGTAAAAAAATAAAATAAATTAAATTAAAAAAAGACATCCCTAAAAACACAAACTGTAGTTCCTTATTCCCCTTTATGTAAGGAATTCATACAACGTAATCTATTGGATGATCAGAAAAGTTCAAGTAAGGGTAACAAGTTAAATGATCCTATGTGTTGATCCTGTACTGTCAATCCCAAATTTAAATTCGGAATTACTGCCCAGTGTGATACGACTGTTTAAACATCATTTGGTTTTGGCGGGATTTATCTCATATTAGGGTGATTTTCATAGAGACTCTAAGCACAACGTAGCTATCCACCATTTGTGCCTACTAGCCAATCATGTGAAGTGTTGTTACACAAAAACTAACCAAACAAATTTGTGACCTATCAGAAAAACATACCACTCACATAAGTCCGGATACTAAAGCCAGGTGTAATGAGACTTAAAACTAGTAAAAGCCCAAAACTTATGCCAAATCACTAGAATCCAGATGACAGACTTTGTGATTCGAGAATCTGAGCACAGTTTATTAAACTCGCATTTCGAGCAACTGGAGAGTTTATTGTGATGCAACCACGTACCTCAACACCTAGTTATACTTGCAAATAATTAACACTGGAATTAATTAAAACTAATAACATAACCGCGGACAACGCAAAGAGCTGTTCAATCTCTAGGAAATACACAATGCTGGGCTCCATGAACGTGGACTTGGGGTCTCGTCTATCAAAAGCCTGCAACGAGTCAAATACTTAACTTTAATTTCTGAAGCTTGCCGAGTGGCACGCTCCACACGGTTCTGCTTCTATGAAACGATAAAATTCTATTTGTGAGCTGTCTAGAGCTCCATAATAAGCCTTGGGTGTCCGAAGACCCCCTCCTCTGTCCAGTCTAATTTGAAAAATATTAAGATTTTAAGATCATTAATTAAATCATATACACCCCATAATTGTAAAATCTAGTTTACTTGCTAAACTAACCCTAAATTATTTCAGTTGCTGCTTTTTTCAAATTTGAGGTTAGGTTTTTAATAATTTTGATTTTAGTAAAAATTGTCATATATTTTATCGAAGAAACCACGCTTAGGCATTTTTAGGTGTGTATTTTAAAGCTGTAAATAAATTAAAATGTCGTGAAACATTGTACTATTGGAAATTTATTTCCGTTAATATTAGGCGCCATTTTGAAATTCTAATTGATTGAAAAGATCAATGGTTTGTAAAGCGGAGATTATACACCAAATTTGAACAAAACACGAGTAGAATTGAATCTTTAAATTCTAGACTTTAATTGTTAAGGTTGATTTATATTTAGTTCGAAATCAAATATTTTGGTAAAATATTAATAAAAGAGTTAATTACAATTTCAAAATGGTTAATTAAGTATTTATTTAAATGGTAATGTTTTGATGTCACAGATAGATTCCAATGGTCTAACCTAATAAATAAAAAGTTGTTAAGAACACGTGTCCGGTAATGTTTCGATAAAATGTTTCAAAAAAAATCTACACAGTGTCCCAAAATAGGTGGACCGGCTGTTCAATTTCGGATTATAAACAAAACTAACAAAAAATTACAAACAACATATAGTGGAATTCCTCTTCATTTCTCGTCTATCAGCCATTTTGTTTTTTAAACATTATAACTCCAGAAGTAGATAACATATTAAGTTCCGATTTTTTTATAAGCATTTTGTATGGTACCAAAATACATAAGCATAATAAGTGTATTAAACACAAATTTTAAAAATGGCGGCCGTTTAAATTTTTTTGGAAAACTGTTCTTAAATAAAAATACAAATTTAAATATTTTTATTTCATAACGACAAATAAAATGATTTAAAAAAATTTTTTATGTCAAAGTTATTGACAAAATCTAAAAACACCTAAAATTAGACGAACACCAAAACAGTTTTATGCTATGATCATTTTTATTCATGAAAACCAAAAAAAAATATCATAATTTTTTATCAAACAAATAAATTGACAAGCCCTCTTTTTTATTTTATCATTAACAATACAAAAAAGATATAGCAAATTTTCGTTATAAAAAATGTGCTTTATATAGCAAATAACGCACACCATGACACAAATTAGTTAACAGTATTCGAAATATTCAACATTAAAATTTTAAACAGCCGCTATTTGAAAAAATAAAGTCTTTGTGTTTGGTACGTTTGTAAAACGTAACATATAAAATGCTTAGAGCAAATTTGAATTCAATGTTATGTATATTTCTGGAGTTATAAAGCTTTATTCGTAAAATAACAAAATAGACGGGTGATGAAGAAGATTTCGATCAGATGTTATTTGTCTCTATTTATTGTTTCGAAGTATATAATCCGAAAATAAATTATCAGTCCAACATTTTTGAAACTTCTGTCATGAACGTATGCAATGAATTTGGGTAGAGTGCGATATTCAGCGTATTTGGAAGAGCCTTTGATACTGAAGAAGGATTCCACCCTTCACGGATTTCGTGAGGAACTTATGGAAAATTTGTAAGGAATTATATGTAAATGTATTCCATAATCAATGGATTTTGTATTGCAGTGGGGAAAGGATTAAAAACTCAACGGTGTAAAACTGTATAAAACCTTAAAAAAAAAAAGAACTCAAAAAATGTTTGAATGAAATAAATTTACATATATGGATATTGCTATTTAAATTTTTTATGTAATCTAGTGTAGAGAAATTTAACACAAAAAATTTGATTTTTTTATTTTTGATAAGAAGTCTGTTTTGACCTTACGAGTACTAAAAAAACCCTCATGTGTCAAAATACAAGTCGAAATGTAAGTATACAGTCTTGCCGTATCCCACTTGTGTAATAATAAAAAGAAGAAAGGGGTTGCAAGAGAAGAAAACAATGCATGAAGAGAAAGACTGGTACCCCTATTGAATCGTTTTCATCCAAACAGTTTCCGCAAGTACACAAAGACTTCTAAAAGTGACTCCTGAAGGAAAGGGGTGTTTTGTTAGTAATTAGGTGTAGGGAGAGAGGTTTAAAGTCGGTCTGTTGAAAACGTTCTTTATTTGAAATTTAAACGGCGATATCAGAAAACAGGTTTGTATCGGCTGTATATATTTCATTTATAAAAACTTTTATGAAAATGTATATCTTTTATAAAAAGGAGGTGTGATTTAATATTATGATCATAGAGATACATATGGTAATTACCATAACAAATAGTATTGAACATCCAAACTCTCTATAATTTTTTTAAAAATTAGACAGTATATAGAAAAAAATTGTGATAATATTCTGTAATTTGTGGATTCTACAAAAATGAAGCCCATTAGATTTAAAGAACGCAATATCCAGGACAAATAGATACACGCATCTTTAACCAAATTTTAGGGAAACGGTTAGATAAAGTGATGAAAGAGGAGAAAATATATTCATACATTTTAAACTATTATTTGTAGAACATATAAATTAAAAATTGTAAATAATACTAATTAATGTTTAAATAGGAGTAAAATGCTAATATATCTTTACGTAGTAGAAACAATTAATCGATGTTTCAACAATCGAGTTGATGGAAAAATAGAAAGAAGGTATAAGAAGAATACTGAACAGGAATAATTAACAAAAAGAATTAGACAGGCGTTATTAGAAACTGCGTTTCTAACAAATACGATTTAAGCTCTGAATGAATTTACAACAAAAACGAAGGAAGTTTATATTCATTGTTTTTTTATAGATGAAAAATCCAAACACAATTTTTACAGAAGAAATCCAATAAAAAATACTTATCATACAATCATTAATAAAGATTATTATTATTTTTTTTATTTTGTATAAATAGAATAGCGACGTTTTCGAGGATATGACTACGGACATTATTTTAAAAAGAAGCAAGAAAGTTAGTGCTATGTTTTAAATCGTTTATTTTCAAACAATTTAACGGTCGTCTGTACATGTTGAAAATCAGGAACATAAAGTTTGATGTGCACTTGGCATAAAACATCCGCATCTAAATTTGCCTTTCTTCAATAAAGATGATTTAACTGGATACTAATTCTATCAAAAACCACTTTGTAATACTTGCACCTGCTTCTATTAAAACTCTTCAATAAAAAAATATAAGAAGAAGTGCAAGATCTCCATTCAAAGTACAATGATAATGTTATTACACAAAATAATATTCTACCAAGAAGTGTAAATCAAAAAGTAAACTGGCAGATTTACAACGTACATTAAACTTTTACTTGTAAATAATTACAATTTATTCCTAAGCTATAAGGAACAAGAGATATAAAGAACTAATACACTGATGAACAACCGTAATAGCACAAATCGTTCTTGTAAACCAAACGTGGCTACTGTCTAGAGTGCCCCTTGACAAATTCATTAATTGGGATCATAGTATTGGAAAATATAATATTGTCCCCATCGATATGCAGAAAATCTGGAATGGTTACTGCCTTAATTAAAAAGTGAACTATTTTCCTCAAAACTGGTTTTGGGACCAATTGTTTTGAAAAACAATAAACACCAAACATAAACAAAGAAGTAAATGTAAACATAAACAAAACATTGAATACAGTAGAGAAGTAATAAAAGTTAATTAGTTTGATAACGGTTTGTCCTAGCTTTGTATAGTGTTTTGCAATTAACTGTTATCAAGTGATAGTAAATATTAGGCTGGACCCAACTTTGTAATATCCTACAGTGCTGAATACCTTAATTAAAAAAAGATTCAACACTGTTGGCCTTGGTGGCTGGTGACCAAATTCTTTGGAAGAGGAACGATCATACAGTTTGTATTCAAATTCAGACTGATACAAAAAAGTTGTACGAAAGTTAAATGAAGTTTTAGAAAACAACCTTAAAAAAGAATACAAGTAACTATTGATAAATCAAATTGAACACAAATCTTGACGAATTGTAGTTTATTTCTTCAAACGCGTTTCAACGACAAACGTGATCTACAGTGATCCCCTAGCTACTCTTATAACTCGACATAAGTTATAGTTTAGTTATGTATAGTTCGTGTTCACAAGTCAAGCTCAATATTTTTTTATACATAAATAATAATTTATTTATTATTTTTTTAACGTATGTGGCAGGAAAAAAGTATTCATTCATAGAATGGAAAATACCAAAAAGTCATGAGTCGATTTTAAAAATCTTTGGTCAGATAAAATTTCCAGTAATAAGGTTTTTAAAACGTTCATTTACACCATTTCTATTGAATATCTTAAAGTATTTTCTTTACTCCTTAGCTACTCACTCACGATGCACGTAACATTACCTGTTTTAAAAGGCCGCCATTTTGGAACATAAAATAATTTCAATGTGTTTAGTTGTTATTAAAAAAATCATGATTTTGTGTTTTGATTTTCACGCCACCTTCAAATTTATTAAATATTGAAAAAGAAAAAAGAAAACGCAAGATTTGGTGAAAATTTATAGAAATACCAAATTTGATCAAAATGGACTGAGTGGTTTAGGCTGTAAAGACGGCACAAACGACAGACAGATATTTTAAATACCACTTGATTGCACTCGGGGTATCTAAAAATGAATATTTAGACAAATTGACTAAACATTATTTACTATACTACGTTTACGTGATAAAGTAAAAATGATATTAAAACTTCAACATTTTGCTGCTTTAGATTTTAAACAAATAATATGTAAGCATATATATATATATATATATATATATATATATATATATTAATACAAAAGCAGAGGTCAGATTACAATCTGATACACGAATACAACAATAGATATTCACTTTATCTTATGTCAACACATTACCTGCTTACTAGTATTTACTTTTCCTATGGGGGGATTGTACAAAAAAAAAAAAATAATAATAATAATAAAATAAAAATACCAGACAAATTTCGATGACATCGCACTAGTAGAACCGTAAAATAAAATGTTGACTTTAATATATACCCACCTAAGCACTTACGGAATATAAATCTCCAACAGAGTACCACATGAGAGGCACCATTTCTCATTTTAAGTACACAGACTATGCTAGGTGTTCCTTACTAAATTTTACCCGCATTGTTTATTACTGCTCAGTTTTCGGTGAACTTTCAGTATAGGTACAGTTGTAATTCGTGGTTTTTAAATTACTTAGGATGAAGAAAAAAAAATTCATGGCTAAAATAAATTAATAATTTATTGTTCATTACTTAATAGAGGTATAATAATAGTTAGTCTTAGAAATTACAAGCTTCAAAAAATTATTAAATGTCCAAGGAGCACTGCGATGTTTACAATCAGGAAAACAAGGATTCTTGGAGTACCATGAGCATTGTCCCTTCTAAATCCGGATCATTTATCTGAGGCAAGACGTGCCTCTTTGTGATTGGCCGGTTAATAGTGAGAGGGGGTGGTACTTGGCACTTACTTCTTACATTTATTTTAAGTTTAGCTGTAAACCTCTAATTGTCATCGTAATGTACAAAAAGGGTACTATGATAAACATACTAGATTTATTACCTCAATTTTGGTTTCTTGTTTTGTGGTTCGGCGAATCCTTGTTTACCTTATTACAATTACTATTTCACTGACTTATTAATTAGTATTAATAAATATAAGTTTGTATTAAACAGCTCCAAAATATTACCACCCGTACGCTTGCTACTCTGTACTGCACTGATAATTAAAGTAAGTACAAAAAACTACATCCTCACTACTCTATGGATGTATCACTCTATAATAAATCGGTGCAAAGAGTCATACGCTCTAGCAATTTTGCGAGGACGCCTTTCGATGTCCTACACGACAAGAAGAGTCGATATTCGGTTGCATTGTTTCTCAATTTAATATATATTATTTTATTTTAAATAATTAGTTAAAACCTTTCCAAACACTATTCAAATCAAATTTAGGAGCTGATTTATATTTTTGTATGAATCAAACTTGAGGATGTTTATTTTAATTTATGATATTTACTCTGTTGCATATAATATATTACTCATATTATGTAGAATAGGAGAACAAACAAATGTTTTTTATATAAATTTTGAGAAGTAGCCTATATTGTGGAATTATGTGTGTAATCTATTTGCCCGGAGTCTATAGTGTGTGCAGTACTCTACAAAACAAACGCGTGGATATATTTTAGCAATATCTCGAAATAGTTTTTTATTCATTTTTTAGATAACTTCAAATTTGGGGATAGGTTAGGTTAGGTTAGGTTAGGTTAGGTTAGGTTAGGTTAGGTTAGGTTAGGCTAGGTTAGGTTATAAGGGAAAAAACGATTATCTCAAAATCGGCTTTAACGATATTGATACAATTTTGCCTATAAAAGGCCCAATCAAAACGTATCATCACCTCTCTAAACAAGACCGTTTATTAGCCAAAAATCCGGCCATGAGATGAATTTGATTAAAATGTGAATATTTGTAACCCGAATCAATGTGCATGAAGAAAAATATAACCTTGACGGCAATCACTGAAACGCTAGATTTTAATTAATAAGTCCCATTTATGGTACAGTATAACCAAAGGCAGTTTAGTCACTATAAATCATTTTCTCTTGTACTGACGTTTTTTAAAGCAACACAGTTTTGGTTGATTTTAACCTGGAGATGGATATAGTTTGTGAAATTTTTTCACAGCTTACTACAAAAACTCCAAATAACATGATGGATTTACGAATTGTATCTCAGAACATTGTACACTTTCCTAGGAAGTGTTCCAGACAGATTTCTTCAACCTGTCTGGAATTGCACATAGTGCAGTTAACAAATTCCACTCCCTCTGCCAGGATTTGTCACTTTAAGCGCCACTAACAAATATCTCTTACAACATCTGTCATATAAAACGACGAATCGTGTAATTATCCTAATTTTTTTAGGGTTCTACAAAATCAAATCGAACTAAACCCAGATAAGTAGAACATCCTAAAAACAAATCAACCAACTGTCCCCTACATAAATACCCCTAATTTTCAATGCTAATATAATGAATGGTTCCAGTTTATTTTTGGTGTCGCGTCGAGGTTTTTACGTGAAGGGGTCGGGGCTCCTGATTGACATTTCCTTTCGACTCAATTAGTTCTAATTTCATCTCCGAATTACATACTTAAACAACAAAGCCAAGCTAGGTCTGGCCATTGTATTGTGTGGGAGTCATTAAATCAAGGAAGCTATTAACTAAATATGCAGCTCCTGGCTGCTCCCTTGTTGCTCAGATCCTGCATTAATTACTTAATACGGTGCTACGAGCACTGTATCTAGTGATGGAATAAGTTTCTAAACATCTTAGTAATATTATTTATTAGATACATTATTAATTTTTAAATAAACAGCGATGAGATCTTACTACTTTTATTAAATAAATGGCGATGAGACGTTACTACATTATTTAAATAAATGGCGATGAGACCTTACTACTTTTATTAAATAAACAGGGGGAGAGACCTTACTATTTTTTGAATGAACGGGGATGAGACCTTAGGGGGAGAGACCTTACTATTTTTTGAATGAACGGGGATGAGACCTTAGGGGGAGAGACCTTACTATTTTTTGAATGAACGGGGATGAGACCTTAGGGGGAGAGACCTTACTATTTTTTGAATGAACGGGGATGAGACCTTAGGGGGAGAGACCTTACTATTTTTTGAATGAACGGGGATGAGACCTTAGGGGGAAAGACCTTACTATTTTTTGAATGAACGGGGATGAGACCTTACTACTTTTATTAAATAAATGGCGATGGGACGTTACTACTTTTATTAAATAAACAGGGGGAGAGACCTTACTATTTTTGGAATGAACGGGGATGAGACCTTACTACTTTTATTAAATAAATGGCGATGGGACGTTACTACTTTTATTAAATAAATGGCGATGAGAAGTTATTACTTTTATTAAATAAACAGGGGGGGGGGAGACCTTACTATTTTTTGATCGAACGGGGATGAGACCTTACTACTTTTTAGATAAACGCCGAAAAATCATTACAGCGAACTTTTTCACGCACTCACGCACTCATCTACAAAACGAAAAATGTTCTTGGGTAGCATACGGTACATCTCCAGTCCTCTAAATGTAATATCCAAAAGTTGGTTCCATGTGTCTTGTAGGAAATGTTAAATTGCTTGGTAGATCAAGGGGTATTATCGAATTGGATAAGTTAGTTTAAGAGTTATTCACTGGTTTTCTGAACCTCGTAATGATACATATCTATGTTTTCTTGATGTGATTTAGAGGCGTAGTATAAACGCTTCACTCGTACCAGCGACTCAGCCCTGTCGGATCTCGTAACAATACGAATACCTCACTTTTTGGGAGGTCAGAAGTCAAAATTACATTTTTGACAATAACTTTCCTATTTATCATAGTAAAACTGTGAAATTGGAATGCAGAATTTAAATTTACCTAATTTAGTGTATTTAAGTTAAATGTCTTCTCAGTAGGTTCCGTCAAGAGTGCTCCCAGTGCACTGCTTTTTCTGAAATCCTGTGTTTATCCTAGATAATGTCTATGAGAAAACAGTCTCGACAGATTGTCTCAAGACAGTTGGGCAAGAATGACTGTAGGAGGAACAATTGCTAGTACAGAATCCCTGTAATATTTTAATTAGAATGAATAACTAGTAGTAATGTCAGGTTAATCGTTTACATTGCTGGGGGCGAAGCCTACAAGACCTCAGACATCAATTAGAATTGCGAGTTTCTTAATTAATACACTAATTGCGGTAATAGCTTCGTTTGAGTAGGAGGCACGGTGTAATATTCTAGCCTACGGTTACAAATAACAATTTATGTTAATTTGTTTTACAACGTAGTTTTATTAATTGTAAGATTTGTCTGAATAAGTATCAGGGTGGGATTTGGCGACAGAATCCATCGATTTTTTTCTTCTTTGTTTCTTTTTGTTGTTGAAGGCAATAACTTCCCGGTCATCATCGTCTTATAACATTTAACCAGCCACATTATACAATGTAACACAAGCAGATCTTCGAACGGTCATAGATTGATCTCTTGGGATAGGAAATGTTAATTTTTATTGGTCGATGAAGTCACAGATAAGGGAGCAAACCCAAGATCCTACTCTATTTCCTTGACGTCAGATACATGTGTACGTATTGAGCAATCTTCACTCACTGGATTCGTGTCAGTGTATCAACTTTGTTAGGTCTCTATCTGTACATGTGTGAAGGAGCTACTCTCGTGTCGACGACTCAGCCATCTCGGATCTCGTAACCATCATATTTTACGTGACGTTCTGGTTCTAAATGTATTTTTTTAAAATTACTTTCCTATTTATAATCGTGAATATGTGCAGTTAGTATCTTTACATGCAGAATTAATGAAAATATTAAAATTGTCATCTTATTAGTGTGTGATATATGATGAATAATACTCGAGAAATTAACAAAAAATGTTTTAAATGGCTGCTATTTTGACATTTTAAATCAGATTTTTATGAATCTCAGTAACGTTTTTTATGAGTACACCATAGTCTTCTATACCAATGTGCATGTTCTGTTATTTATTTTTTTGGTCGCTATCGTGTAGGCCTTCAGACAAGAATGATAACGACAACAACAACAATTAAAGAGACAACAACAACAACGACAACAATTAAAGAGACAACAACGACAACGACAACAATTAAAGAGACAACAACGACAACAATTAAAGAAACAACAACGACAACGACAACAATTACAGAGACAACAACAACAACAATTAAAGAGACAACAACGACAACGACAAAAATTAATTACAAAGACAACAATGACAACGACAACAACAATTACAAAGACTTGTATAAATATTGAACTGCCAATCTGCTAATATTGTTAAACAATCAAATTTCCCATTTTAATATTGTGAATAAACTTTTAATCAAATATTATTTATATACATATTCAATTCTAAACCTGCTAATATTATTAAACAATTAAATATCCCATGTAAAATTTATGGTAATACTCTTAACGTAACTTTATGTTAAATATTCAACCGTCAATCTCCTAATAATATTAAACAATAAAATTTCCCAAACTAATCTTATGAAGGTACTTTTAATCAGCTGTTATTATTGTATATTTTCAATTGACAATCTGTTAATATTATTAAACAATAAAATTTCCCAAACTAATCTTATGAAGGTACTTTTAATCAGCTGTTATTATTGTATATTTTCAATTGACAATCTGTTAATATTATTAAACAATTAAATTTCTTATATTAATCTTATAAAGGTACTTTTAATCAGCTCTTATTGTTGGACATATTTAAATGCTATCTGTAAATGTTATTAAACACACAAATTACCCATGTTAAACTTATGAAGGTACTTTTAATCAGCTGTTATTGTTGTACATATTCAAATGTCAGTCTGTTATATTATTAAACATACAAATTTCTCATATTAATTCATGAAGGTACTTTTAATCAGCTGTTATTGTTGTACCTATTCAAATGTTAATCTGCTAATGTTATTAAACTAACAAATTACCCATGTTAAACTTACAAACGTACTTTTAATCAGCTCTTAATGTTGTACATATTCAATTGTCAATATTCAATGTTATTAAACAATTAGTGTTTTAATAATTAATCAATTCAACCTTTTGAATATTCTTTATAATTTTGGGTAATAGAACATCATTTTTTAATAAACGTACATCCTGAGAGAGATAGAATGTTTGACCAGAAACCACATGTACACTTTCCAGAATACCTTGGCATTCCGACAAGGCTTTGGATGACAAAATGACTTATCGGTGCATTAAAATTGTACTTTCAGTTGAGAGACTGCAATTAATCTTAGCAATAAACCGACGAATAGTAAGATATTACCGACTGAATTTGTACTTATCACGATGGAAATAAAATATATGTGTACATCAGCTAAAACTAAAAATTAGTGTTATTAAAACAAACTAGAATATCTGTCTGAACGTAATGTTCAAAACTAAAACTCAAATTAAGTGTTAAAATGTTTCAACTTTTAGCTATTACATAACTATTATTACATAATAGCTATTACACATAGTTTTTATTTTGCTTATACAAAATGTTTTTAGGATATAAAACTATAAAATGTACACACATCATCTAGTACAAGTTTGTGTACTTACGAAAGTACAAAAGACGGCGATGAGTTTTATATTTTCACCACAGAAGAAAAATAATTAGTTTCTTCATCTCCGTCGGAAAGGACTGATTTAGAACTTTTAAGAACGAATAGAGCATTCTACAGTAGTGATCTCGTTTGGAGGTATCAACAATCAAATTATTACTTTCATGTTGAAGAGGTACAAATACAGTAATGAAACTTAAAAGTATAGATTAATGGGTTCCAAGACACTTTGGAATTTATAGAAATGAGGGTGGTGATAATATTGCTAAGTAGTCATCAGGGCAATAACAAACTGAATGTGGAAGGGATATACTATATAAATATATCAGTGAATCGAACATTGTATTAAATTAACAGTGGAAGTAAAGTTCTACCTGAGCCAGTTGAAGGCTTTTCCTACCTAGTGACACTAAAATAACCCCTTCTAAAACACACACGCTTGTGCAACAAGTTATCTTTGGTTCTGAGATTTAGACCATGAAAATATTATTTAAAAGAACGCCCTCAGAGTATTTAAGGAACGCACACTAAATTGGATTCAGTAAGATAGTATGATGACTGTAGAATGGAATAAAATACCAAAAAAAATTGAGTTAAGGTTTGTGTGGTTAGAATTGTGAAGGCTCGGAAAATAAAGAGGTCTAAATATATGGGGAGAATTGCGGAATAATAATAAAGTATAATTGTGGGTGCTCAGAAGTATGACAAGAGAAGTGTTTCACCTCACGTGAAGAAAGGGCAGAACAGTGTTTAGATGGATGTATGAATATGAATTTTTCAAAATGGAGGGAACAAAGTGCAGATGGAGAAAATTAAAGGCTGATTGTTTTGAAGGTCAAAACCATATAGCGGCTGTACAGCAGTAAAGAAGAAGAAGAAGAAGTAGAATCCTACTGACTACAAAATCTACAAGGATGTTAGCCGCTATATAGATACTTGTTCTGTAATAACTAGGACTGGATACATAATAACTTAACTATATCTACACCTTTTTGATGTTATTTTGTAGCAGATTCACTCTCTTTACAATGCCTGCCAAGAAAAATGGAATTGCTCAAATACTTTTCCGCTGTAGGTCACCGAGAAGAATTAAAACGTAGGCTGTTTTAAAACTGTCTACAAACTTGACCTGTTGTTCGTTGCAGAGGATGTGTATAGAAGACACCGTTTCATTGACCCAACTTTGTGATGGAAAAATGGCCCAAGAAGTGCGGTAAACCAGAGAGTATGATCAGTACACATTTTATAGTTCTACTTATACAAGAAGGCTCCTACACCTATATTTAGAAAATTCCGTAATTGTTCATAACCTCACGCAGGACAAATTACTCCATACAACTTTGTATGTTTTACGCAGTTTTCCTTCAAGTAGACCATGATAAATGCTTTACATTTAGACCTTATCTGTAAACAGTTCACGTACCAACACTAGCATTTTATTAAAGCACGTTGTATTTTGTGTAATTAATCTACGACGAGTACATGAATTAATTTCGGCGAGGTTAATGCGAGAGGTCGTGTAATGTAAGAAGTATTAAAATAAATAGTATGCCTCGCACGTAACTACATCGCGTGCTTAGCAGACATTTTGTGTTAGGGAAAAGAAGAAGAAGAAATGTTTGCGACTTGGAGAAACGATTTACTGACACTTCGCCTTTGTTTTAAATAATTACCGGTCTTAAAATACATGACTTTTATTGTTGTTGTTTCTTTAAATACATCGGAATGTCGTGTAAACTAATATACAGTGATTTTATAACAGAGTTTTAATACTGGAAGAAGCTGATTTTGTATAATTTAATACTTCGTTACAAAAGTTTAATAAGTTTTAGAACTATGCAACCGTGTAGAATATTATGAGCTCTTTATTAGTTTAAAAAAAAAACTAAACCCAAAACTAAGAGTCTTCAATCCATCAATTTGAAAGAAATTATTTTTTTTTTGGTTATTTAAAGGCGAAAGACCTCTCGGTTATCATATACTCGTAGATTATTCCAGTGAGATTACTTGATAATTTTATCTTAGATCTCGTAAACAAAACAAAATTTAATTCATAATTTCGATATTGTAATAAAGTTTGAGATTTTGTGTGACGATTAAAAGATTAAAATGCGCCTTAATCTTCTGAAAAATGTGTGTCTTGATGATTAGAATTAAATAGAAAAATGTTGAATTTGGTAGTATTTATTATTTAATGGAGTAAAAATCGGATATTGTTTTTAAAATAACTACGTAATTATTAATGCTATGTGTAGAAATTATTAACAATTTATGTGAAAGGCTATGGAAGTGATTTTTAAAAACCTGAAAATATTAAGTTTAATAATTGTCCATAAAAACGGGGGGAGGGGGTGGAAACCACTACTTTTTGTTTGGACCTTTGAAGGTTAAAAGTAAGTTTAATCACGACAAAATTTGCCAAAGTAGTTTTTATTAAAAACTAAATTTTGAGTTTTAGTGTACAGTTGAAATTTCCAAATTTTGAATTATCCGAAAACCATAAAAATGTGTCGATAAGGATTGATCAATGGGAAGGGTAGTTCAGTCCGCAATAACAAACGGGCTGTGATAATAACAAATAAAAGAAAGACAAAATAAAATTGAGCTTTAACAAAAAATAAACAATTTATACGACACGAGTATACCCATAATAGGTTGTAATTTTATTTTTTGTCCTTTATTTGTTATATAGACTTTGTAGTTTCTTTCTTGAATAACCTTAAATCTTCATATTATTTTGTGTAATTTCGGAAAAGTATGTTTTCTTTTCTTATGTACACGGTCATTCACGAAGATATGAAGAAAATTTGTGAGCTTATTTTACATATTAAAAATAAAGAAATATAATTATTCAAACATAGGCCAGAAACGTCTAGTTTCCCTCCTGTCCGTCATTTTGATTTTAACAAAAACAACTATGGTAATAGATAAAATATTAGGTTATTATATTTAGAAATTAGAAGACTGGTCATATGTTTTTGAGATGAACCGGAAGAACGATCCATAGACAGCGGATAATTCGAAACAACCGTATTATGAACAACCGCTTTTTAAGGTCCGAAATATTTCAAGTAAAAGATCGACGACCACAAAACAACAGGATACCGGCAAGGCATGTTATGTGAAGCCCATAAATATAAAAGTTTGTATGAAGAAATAATTAGGATTCCTCTTTGTTTGATTTTTGAAACTTTATTAGTCTTTGATTGTATCGTAAAACTTTCTCAACGTCCTCCCAGCGTTGATTTCATTGTTACGCAATTTATGAGATATACTCGTAACCGGTTATGGCTGGCGATCTATTAGCAAACAGACTGTCATAAAGTAAGAATCCGAGTTCGTAAAAATGGTGAGTCATTTAGGTTTGACAAGGAGTTTAAACAATTAAGTTTATTTGATTCAAAATGGCTTCTTTTTCCATGTAGAGCGGGTTGGAAATTGGTTGTCTTAGTTTTTATTATTTAGGGAATAAATAAATTATAATAAAACGTTAAAAAATTACTTAACCTATAACTATTTGTAATAAAAGAAGATGATTTTTCATGTATAAAATGAATCGTATTACATCTTATCCTACTAAAAATATGTTAAAGAATTGAACACTATTAATAAATGCACCACTCTAATAACATATAACGGCGATCTTCAAAACCCAATAACGCTAGCGCTCCAAATTTCACAGGTCTCCCAAAATGACAAAAAATGGCACCCTCATTAGACCATTAATAAATTTACAAATGCTCCAGAATACAGGACGGCTTATAATTTGTTTAACCATTACAGATAGAGTTACAATGCTTTGCGCATCGTTAATGGACACCAAAGCTTATTTTAGTACCCATTCAATGGACCGCTACCTTTCCAGAGGAACGGCCCACAAGGAGTATGTAGGAAATTTTAAATGAGAACATAGGTCGAGTTGTACACCGAATTAAAGACCTTTATGAGTAGAACACGATGCAGCAAACCCGACATCAAAAAGTTCACCCTAGATAAAATAGCGTGGGTTTAAAGTTCATATTAGCTACAACGTTAGGTTTGTTGAAAACAGTTTAATAGTGTTTACTAGGTAGATGTAATAAAATGAAAACTTTGCAAATCAATATCTGGCTTAAAAAAGCCATTTGTTGGACTAATCACTGGCACTTTACCTCCCATGGGGGACGGCACTCAAGGAGTGATTTTTCAACTCAAAACAAAAAAAAAATGCTATCGTCTCACTTCTCTTAAGAGTAGATTGCCACTAATAACAACTACCTAAAGCAAGTATGTGTCCTGTTTGCGAGAATACCCATTATTAACCACAAACAACTTCCTATTTTAGGCCTATCATGGTTAATCTATTTTTCTTGTTTGATTTATTATGCAATTTAAACCCACGCTATTTTAGCTAGAGTTGGTAACTGAGGTTGGGTTTGCGGCATAGTGTTCTTTAATAGGCCTTTAATTCGATGTACAACTCGACCTATGCTCTCATTTAAAATTTCCCACTTACTTGAGGGCCGTCCTCCTGGAAAGTAGCAGTCCACTGAATTCGTAATAAAATAGGTTTTGATGTCCAATAACAATGTGCACAGCTTTGCAGCTCTATATGTAATGGTTAAAAAAATATTAAGCCATCCCGGGACTTATTTAACATAAGGTATAAATAAAATAATGTATGCATTAGAAATGGCATAGATTTTATTCAAAAAAACGAGAAAGTAAAAGTTTCACAACACCACAAATTATTAGCAATGGATATAATTATTAGTTTATACACAAATGCACCTATAAATGAAACATTACAAATCTTAAAGAACAACCTCATAGGAAAAAATAAACTAAATGGCGAAAACAAAAATGGGGGTATTAATAATGATATTATTATATTATTGTAATATATTACAAAATTCACTTAACTTTCAACAACTAATTCTACGTTAAAAATGAGGGACTGGCCATTTTATTCGGTATGTTGGCAGAATTGTTCCTATATGATTTTGGAATCAAATTCCTAACCTTACGTCATCACAAACTCATAGACGAAATTTTATATTATGGTGGGTTTGTAGATGACACGTTCATCATATTTAATGGTACCAGATTTAAACAAGGAGGAAATCTAAAAAATTACCTAAATAACATAAACCATAAAATACAGTTTACTATAGAAAATGAAATTGAAAATAAATTGAACTATCTTGATTTAACAATAACAAAAAAATCACAATAAAAATAAATTTAACTACAAAATTTATAGACACCCTACGAAGACTGATGTTACAATAAATCGACAATTAGACTATTCGCACACACAAAAAATGGCAGCTTACAATAGTTTTGTTCATCGTTTCTTCACAATACTACTCAGCAATCAAGATAGCATAGAATAAATAAATATAATTAAACATGTCACTAGTGCATATGGTTACAAAAGTTCAATGGTGAACAAATTAATAAAACAAACAAACACCAAATGTTAAAAAAGAAAATAAGATTTTTGTCGCCGTTTAATATACCACGATCAAACCAAAACTTTTAAAAAATGCTTTCGCGAAGAGGAATATAATAATCACACATCGCAGATGCAACAACATAAAAAATATATTTAAAAAAACAACATAAAATCTCAAAAGAAATAAAAACCGGAGTGTACAAGTTAAGCTTTGACGACTGCTATTGTTTCTACATTGGACAGACAGGCAGAACGTTTAAAGAAAGATTCAAAGAACTGCTGCCCATACACAATATAATCAAAATAATATCAAAGTTTGAAAGTATCGATAGCAATTTGACACCTTTACATATTTGCTAAAAAGGACTTATACCTACGAGTGCAATAGAAGAGTACGAAATATACAAGGATTTAGACAATAAACAAAAAAAATTCTTAATGAGCAACTCTCTTAACCATTCTAATTCCCTATATGAAACTCCATTAAATTCTATTATAACATTAGCTGATGGCCCCAGTTTTACTTGGGGATAGTTGAAATAGTTTTACAAAGAAATAATTTTTTTAGCACAATGCTAATGGTGTTTGCCCAAATACAAATATAAAGTATGCTCAAATAAAACAACACACCAATTTTTATCAAAATCGACTAATAAGTAACGAAGATATGATACTTTTTTTAGGGGTAAAATACACCCTTGGAGTGGAACATTTTCAAAACCCTTTCTATTTACTCGTCTACAGACCTACCCCAAATCATTTAAAAAAATGCATAGCTTCTTGGATTCAGAGATATGCTTTAGGGGTAAAAAACACCCTTGACACTTCAACATTTTCAAAACCCTTTCTATGTACTCGTCTACAGACCTACCCCAAATCATGTTAAAAAATTCATAGCTTCTTGGATCCAGAGATATGCTTTAGGGGTAAAAAAACACCCTTGAAGTGGAATATTTTCAAAAAACCCTTTCTTACTACACGTCTACAGACCAATACCAAACCATGTTAAATTTTCATAGCTCTAGGCTTCTTGGATCCAGAGATTTCGTGATCAATCATTGGGTTTTGACTTTTATATATGTAGATAAGTGACCAAAGTGCAATGAAAACAGAGATAAGCTCAGATAATTTCAGTATATCATGACATTCATAACGTTGAACAATTATTTAAAATAATGATTCGAATTTGCCCCTAACCACAATCACTAGAAACTTTAAAATAAAACACAATTATCTGATTGTTCTTTATTAATTATTTCGACTAAATGCTCTGATGTACATTTCGATAACATGGTTATCATCATAGTGTTTTATTTTAAAGTTTCTAGTGATTGTGGTTAGGGGCAAATTCGAATCATTATTGCGAATTTCACCACAGTGCTCAACAAGATTGTATCAAAGTATTTAAAAGTTTAAATTTATTTCTATGTTTTATTTATTCACTCTTTAGTGTGTTTATGTTTGTGTTTGTTTGTCTGTATGTTTTAATATTGCAATTATGACGAATTCTATGAGTAATACTGAAGATGGAATCGCGATCCCGAAACGCGTCTGAAAGACGAACAACAAAGGAAGTCACTGACTGAATAACAAGGTCATATTACTAATTTAGTAATAGTTTTTTGTTTTTTTTGTAGAGCGGCTATTAATATCTAGGAAACTGATTGCCTATTTGGAGAATAAGTGAATTCTAATAAAGCGTTAAAAAAGTACTTAACCCTTAACTATTTGTAATAAAAGTGGATTCTACTTAATATCCGGGTTTGTTTATATTTTATTAATTAAAATAGTTAATCACTATTTGCGGTAACTTTTTAGAGGGGGGGGGGTCTGTTTTTGTCATGAAACTTTTCAATTTTTTACAGAGAGTGGGACAGCAGCTGACATGTTAAAATTTCAAATGGGACACAATGTAGTAAACTTTAAAGGACTGAATGCAACAAGAAAAATGACACAAAGAAAACAGTTTTAGGATTATAATAATCAAAATGCTGGAGGTAAAGTGTTTTAAGGTAGCAAATAAGGAAATTACATATCCCATTGACTTTATTGTTATTACGAATCTTTTAAGGTAAGGGAGGTTACCCCCAATAAATCCTAATTTTATAGTTTTGACACCTCAAGAGTTAGGGGTGAACCAACATTTAGAAATAGAATCAATGATCACGTGAAACTTTAATTTGTTTCCGTTATATTTCTTGTCTCATGAAACTTATGGTTAATAACAATATGAAAGAAGTACCTAACCTAACCTAAACCACAAATAAAAACTCATACAATTAACTTTAGGAAGTTTAATAAACCCTTATGCACATTTCGGTAACTTAGCACCCGTCCTCAGGGAGATATGATCCAATATTCCCCTATACTTGACTATATTCTCAATATAAAACAATGTTTGATGCACCAACCTCTTGAAGTTTAAAATTGAAAAACGTGTATTCATAAAAGCAGTTCCTCAGTAAAGAAGATTCACAAAGAAGATTCACGCAAACTATTTTCGGCTATTTAAATAAATAACAAAACTAAGTGAGAGGGTGTATGTTTCTTTTCAAAAATCCCGTATATTGTAAAACACCAATTGATTAAAATTTTTAAGTTTTTAGTTTTTTACTAAGATGGTAATTCGTTTGACAAATTTAAAATGTAATAAAAACTACTGATATAGGTTAAGTAGGTTATCAAAGAAATTACAGGTTACATAAACTGTGAACATTATCACCTGATTAGTTATACAAAACACCTTCTTTTATACAAAACAAACCACTAGAAATAGAATTAACATACCTTGATTGAATTTAGGTCCATTTATGGCTCTTCTTCCTGAGTCAAAACTGTGAGGTAGAAGACGTTCTATGCTTTTAAAATCAACCACGGAAGACGAATGACTTTGTGCAATGACACTTCCTTCAGAACTTCCAAATTCGTACAAATAGATTGCCAGTTCCGCAAGTCGCCCTGTAGAATAAAGTCAGTCAAAGCTGTGCACAATATCTTCATAATTTTTCAAATTAGTGAATATATAAATGCATACAATTACTTATAGATTGAAGAACTTAAAATTTGGCACATATATTTCCTGTAGTCAAAAATTCAGTTTTAAATTTCTTTGAAGCTTCAAATTATATGACTTTATTTAAAGGTATTATTGAATTGAATATCATTGCAAGCGGATCAAAGTTTGCAAACAAGTGGTTGCACCCAAAACTGCCAACACAAATAAAATGAAATAATAAAGATCAAAGGCTGATAACTAGAAACGATAAAAATGGTAAAAGAAGGAAGCTTTAAGGAACAACTCTAGTCTATATAAATAAAACCCTAAAACACTCATCACCACATCTCCCAGACTAAGTGATGAAGAAGTTGACATTAAGTTTTGGTTTGTAGAAGCTCACTAAGAAAGGTTTTATAATGAGTAAGTCCTACCCAATTATACGTTATTGACAGCAAGAATTGCAGTAGGCAGAACCTGGGAACTCAGACCAGCAGTGATGAAATAAATCCGATCTGGTATTATAAGACTTATGTTTTGCTATTTGGCAGTAGTGTAATGGTTTGGACCGATTGGAGTCAGGCCAAAACCACTCTGACTGGGGTTCAGAGGTTGGCATGTCTGTGCACTACTGGAGTCATGTCCACTATACTAACCGCTGAAATAGAAATATTACTTGAGCTTCCACCCATTGACCTATTTATAATGGCGTAATCAAAAAAAATCATCCTACAGGATAAACTCACATATAGGGTATGCCAGAAATACGAAAATAATTGCCCATTCGGTTCTAAGTATGGGTGCCGATAAGATAAACACCAGATACTCTTTTTCAAGACCGTTTAAAGTCGAGATGACCCATGGGAACAAAATCGATTTCTAGGAAATACAGGAAACCTGGTGTGGTATATCAATGGTTCCAAAACTAAAAAAGGTACTGGTACCAGGGATGGCTGACCAATAAGCTGGGGTGTAAAGTTTTTACTAACAATTAAATTACCTAATATGGTTTCCGCCAGGTGACTTCTTTCTTAAACACTAACGCGTTTCAAAGCATCTGCTCCATCTTCAGAGTTTTTTCACTCAGTTGAGATGTTAACACATTAAAATAAAATATAAAAACACACGGACATTTACATATACATTTATTAATTTATACATCACTTATCGTATCGCGACACTTGGGATGTGCATCATATCGATGTCCTAGGACAACTCCTTAGAAGTCACATGGCGGAAACCACATAAGGTAATTTAATTGTTAGTTAAAACAATAGTGACTTGGATACTAGCAACATGATTCTTAAAGCTTTTAGATTGAAAATTCCTGGGGAACTATCATTGGACTAACTAGGTAGTGGATTATTCAAACTCGTAAGTAGAATAAATCTGCTAAGGTAGAATGAGGAAGTTTTAGTTGCACAATAGTCATCGTTAGCGGTGCCCAGAACTGGTTTATGGCCCTTTAAACTCCAAACTTAATCATACCAAGGGTGTTTTTTATCCTTAAATTATAACAAATATAACACATTGCGCGCGCGCGCGTTTGTGTGTGTATGTGTGTTTAGTGAATTTATTGCAAAATATTTAAAGAACAAATTGAATTTATTTTTTATTAAGTTAAAAGGTAAACACAGAATTTAATTAATGTATAAAGTTATTCATATAATGTTAAATTTTATGTTTAATATTTTTCAACAGATTCACGTACATTTTTACACAGTGGAGAATAAATGAATAAATTAAAAATGGACATTACACTAAAATAATTTATTTTATCTAAGTTAAAATAACTTTAAGTAATTAAACAAGGCGACAATGTACTGATTTTCATTAAATCCAAACCGTAATTTAAATAATAATATGCCTTAGTGAAACACGGGTTGCTAGTTGCTAATAAAGTACAACATATATTGACTTGTGGGGAATTTATTTTACCGACACGCGACCAAAGGACTAGGGACTGATAAAACCAAGAATGTAGTGTACCAGGAATAAATAAACAACTAGTCACGTGATCTTCCAACGAGGCATTATAACTTGGAGGAGGTGAGTTATTAAAGTTATGCTATTATTACAAGCTTAGTTCTATCTATCATGATAATTGGATCCATCGATAATGAACAGTTATGTATTTTAACTGATTATGTCTATTTTGCAGTGATGTTTTTCAGTTTTTCTCCCTCTCTCATTTCATGTTAGATCGTTCTCTTTAATCTTTCCTATCGCGTCTAAACTTTTGTTTCTGCCCTCATGCTATTATTCTTTTCATATACTTTATTTCTCAATTTGTTTTAAAGTCCCTTCCGCACATTTTATATGAGATTATTTTTAAACCACTACCACTCATTATAAATGTAAAAACTGTCTAAGTATTTAGGAATTTTAAGTGATCATTCTAGGTCCATGATGTAGGAGTCAACTTTCAAAATCTTACGAAGGTAGTCTTGCGAAATATTGTTTAACACCGTCGTTTTCCCCCCTTAAACACAGTAGTTGAGCCTAAACTGAAAAAAAAAAGTTTTGACGTTTTAAAGATATAAGTAGGTTTAAGTTAGGTTAGGTTGTCACATTTCGGTTAGGAAACAAAATACTGTCAAAACGATATGTAGCATTACCGCCTTCTCATTACAACTTTCAAGTCGACTCCTGAATCTTAAACCTACTGATCTTGAAAACGGTAAACTTTTTCAGTTTTGATTCAACTACTGCATTTAGAAACAAATTGGTGTTAAATGATATTTCCCATGACCACCTTTTTTTAAGTTGACTCCTACATCTTGGACCTAGAGTGATCTCCTAATATTCCAAAACGTCCATCAACTTGTTTCTGTTGCAACCTGTATTCACCATCAATATGTTTGTCATCAGCAATTGAAGCTGTATCTATATTTTTGCTTGTACCTATGTTTCTCGACGAATAAAATTGAGTAAACGTCTTTTGATGTACACTGGATAACACATTTGCAATCTAAAATTTATTAGTACCCACAGAAAACTCCACTACTAGTTGCATTATTACTTTTTACTTGATCTACCAATACAATTTAATTTTTCCTAAAAGCCCAAAGAAACCAACTTTCTGGCATTACCTTTACAGGATCTGCTTGTATTATACTGCCTGATGGGCTGGATAATTAGCAAGATGTATCCCATCACTTTCATTTAATAGTTTTAAATTTATATTTTGTCTCTAATTTGTTTGTAGTAGGGAAATGAGTGGCATTAAATTGTACCAAAGATTTATAATGGTTATTAAAGATCAGTTCTATCCAAACGTGATCAAGTTGTTATTTTCTTAAAAACCAAAAACATCATTAACTAGGAGTTCATTGTACAAATAGCTGCTCACTATAACAACAAAATGGGTAAATGTTTTGCTAAATATTCGAGGTAAAGTTATTTGTGTATTCACGAGCAGGCCAAGGACGGTCAACATTCGTACAGGTTTAATTTGACGGACGTTGGCAAACATTCGATGTAATTTTCGAGCGAACAATCACATTCACTGAGAATTGTGTAAATGGGTTTTCTGTCATTACTGGTGTGGGTTGTAGGAAGTGTCCATTGCTGTTTCTATTGAAGAAAATTCCAATAGTGTCAATTATATTGTCAGCAACACAACTGATTCTACTTAACAACAAATAGTGCAAAAAATACGGGATTAATCCAAGACACGAATAATGTATCGTCATACCTGTAAAATGTCTGTAAAATATTATACTTAAAAAAAGTGTTTTTTCTGTAATTGCAGATAATTTTATACAAACGGGGTTCTCCCCGTTAAATTTTTTTAATTTCAATAATATTTTGATCCTTATTTGTATAATTCAACTGAATTAAGGTTACTTAACTTCTGCTAAAAATTATCCTTACCTGTTGTCAAGATCCATTTTCGATTTTCCCAATTATTAATTAAATGTGATTTAATATTTAATTAAAACATCTGAACTAACATTTTTGGGGCGATGGTAAGCGAAACCATTTGTTTAAACCTAAGTTTTACATTGAAGCAAAATATGACCAAATCTTTGGAGTTGATTTTGATAAATAGTAATTTTAATTTTATGACATCTAAATTTTAACTCTAAATTGCACAAGGGACCTTAAAATGCAAAATAAATGTTATGATCAATTCAATAACTATCTTCATACAATGTATATGTGAGAAATTAAAAAAGTACTTAAACTTTAAACATAAAATCTGAACGTCTTCAACCTTAGAGTGGTGGAACCCAGAAGATGGAATTCACATCCCCTATGGGAAATAAATGACTTTATATTGTAACATGTTTTGTTACGTACAATACAACTGTTTAAAAACTGAAATAAAATCAATGATTCATACATTTTTTTATTTGGTCGTTCTCGCGTGAAACCCTAAAAAATATCGATTTACAAAGAATAGAAAAGTCTTTTTTATTATGTAGCATTATGTTTCACCAGAAAGAAAATTGAAGTAAGCGGGTTAGATTAAAAAAAACTATATTAATCCCATCTGAATCTTATACTTACCTACTAGTATAAGATGAGTCTAACGAGGAACAACACAATTCAAAAGTGGTTGTATTTTGGTGTTTTTTAATGGCGTGAATAAGTTTCTTTGAACTTAGATAAGAACATTAATTTCTAGAGCACAAGCTTTAAAAGATACACATTTTATACAGTTTGACAAAATAGCGCCTTTATTCCACTCTCCAGTTTTTCTAATTCCAATATATATGTATGATAATAGCCTCGTCGCGCAGACTAGACTGCTATATGGCTTTCAGACAGGTAATGTGTGGGCAGAATATCGAGTTTCTGTCGCCGTAATTCTAGGATTCGGAAGCAGGATTCACTACATCTTCCACTTTGTGTCTCCTTACACAAACCACGACAAGGGACGTCTCAATTACCAACCTAACCACTAGACTAACCAGGACCTCTAAATATTTTATTTACAGATTTAAAGTTGTATACAGAAAGCCTAACAGGAAACTCGAGAAAATAAACCTACACATTTTAAGCGGAACAACAAATGAAAGCCCTACTGTGAAATTAAAAGCATGGTTAGTTTGTTAGCAAAATTAGTTTACACATTTTGAGCGAAAATGCAAGTAAAAGTCCAACTGGAGTTAATAAAAGTGTCACACATAGTAATGCCCAACCAAGAGATCGGAAAGTTTAACTTAGACATTGTAAGAGGGACACGAAACAAAAGCCTAAATAGTAAACCGAAGATTATTTACACATTTAAAGGGACACAGTGACACCCAACTGGGAGTCCAAAAAATGTACTTTACAAAATGTAAGGGTATCACCGAGATAACCCACGCATGTGCTCAAAAATTTTTAATTTAAATTAAGGGCGGGAGGTCGAGAAAATGTCACATATCTTAAGGGGAGACCAAGCTAACACCGAACTTGGACCTTATGAAAATGTTACATACACATTTTAAAGGATTTATGAAGTAAAATCCGAACGGGAGTTCCAGAATATTACTTACACATTTTAAGGAGAACACCAAGCAAAAGCCCACCTGTACTTGCAGCAAATGTTAAATAAACATTTTAAAGGGAGTCAATGAGAGAAAATCTAACAGGAACTCAAGAACATATTACTTACATATTATTATAAGAAAAACACGAAGCTTAAGACTACCTGGACCTTTACAAAAAAATACTTAAATATTATAAAGGAGACACCAAGCCAAACCTAAAGTGAGTTAGAGAAATATATTACATAGATATAGAAAATAATTTATGTGTGTTTGTATGTTGTGTTAATAGGATTAAAAACAAAGCAAATTAGATTAATTTCACCACAGTATGTACACTCAATTATGACATTTAAATATTTTAAAGGAAAAAATACTTTAAGTTTACATTGTCACCTTAAAAACGGGTGACCTAAATATCACAAAATGTGCAGTAAAAGATGAAGATTGTAATAAAAAGTTTTAATTAATCGATAACATTAAAAGAGGTTAAATGGAGAAAAAACATTGATGGATAAACCGGTGATTTTTTGATTTCAAGCTAATCAAATGTTCAACTTTCCATGAAACAGTATTTTGGCCGTTTGGTTAAAATGTTCCATGAAGATTGTAGATAATATGTGTAAGACTACCACAGAATTTACAAGTAAATATTCTTCATACGAATAAAATGTTTAAAATAAAAATGCTTAGGGCTATTAGGTTATCTTATTTTTAATGACAGCTGTTATGTTAATTTGAAAAATCAAATATTTTGTTCGTTGTGGTGGATTGTTGATTAATTTTTAAATTGTACTGAATAAAACCGATGTATTCTATATATTATTTTTGTTTTTCATGAGTTTTTAATAGAACGTACATTAATGTGCTATTACATTTAGAAATGATCTTGAAGAAATGATGTATACAAGCTATTTATACAGATATTGAACCACCATCACACAAATAAATAGCAAAGTGGAAAGCACTACTGGTAATTGGAAGTGTAGTTAAAAAATCAGTCGACAAATCTGACATGGATATGGAAAAAAAATTGGTGCTGCCTAAAATCTACCGCTGAACCGAATTCATTTGATGAGTGCCCTTAAAAACCGGTGAGGCCAAATTTACAGTTCATAGCATCAATAAAAACACAAAGTGATTTTTTACAAATCGCACTGTCCACAAAAGAGAGGAGTTTTTTTCTTTAATTTTGAACATTTCTAGACAGACACTGAATCTTCAAATTGTGTATTTTTAATCAATCAACATTTTATCGTAATGATTAATATAGTAGTAAGTCGACACAATTAAAAATAATGTAATATTCCCAACACTAATGTAATTTTTGTTTAAACTTAAAAAGAAGGCTTTATGATTATATCAGTATTTATAACAAACCCTTTCTGAATTTAATTCAATGATATGAAGTGGTAACTACTGTTCGAAAAAAACTGATACCAGCCAATAACGAAAATATTTAAAATCACATTTAAGCTAAATCGATGAAATCGCAGTTTATCAAGTTTAGTATAACAAATCAATAATAAGAGGAATAACGGTTTTACCATCATTCTGTGAAAATCACAGAATCAGATCAGTGAATCACTAAACATCCCTACAAACAGCTGTTTTTGTACTTCACAACTTAACGTTTATGTTTACACCACTATTTAGAGTTTATTTGTATTTCCATATGAAATGCATTTTGTTAAAACAACTCAAGTCCTAGTGTTTTTCTCTCTGTCAGTCTGTAATAAATAATGCAAGTGACTCAGAACAGATGCAATGTAATAAAACACCGACGTGTAAATCTTACAAGTAGGTCTAATGTTTATTCACTCGCATCAAAGCAAGCCACACGACGAACATAAAAAGTGTAAGAGCCTTTTCACAGGCTATCGTAAAACGAAATCTTTTGATGTAACTTACATAAAATTAGAAGTGTTAATAAAAACCATTATCAATGAAATATTCAAAATAATAAATGTACAAAGAACACTGTGGCGATATTCACAATAAAAAAAAAGTAAGGACCCCCTAACCAAGGTTTGTGTGATTAGCCTGTCAAGACAAGAAAGGAAGGACACTACTTAGCACGTAGCTTTTTGATTATTTTTAGTCTGTCTCAGTTTAAATAAACATAACTGAAATAATATAGCCTTAGTTTTCGTTTTTGTTTTAAGTTTAGGGATTCTTGTTTTTCTTATTAGTAAAATTGTAGCTATTGTTTTTTTGCAATAGCTATTTAAAAATAGAAAATCCATACGTATGCTAAAATCCGCGATTTTACCCGATTTTCGCAGGAAAACAAAGCGTAAATACCTATAACTTATATTAAATATTGAGCTTGACTTATTAGAAAAATTATACAGTATAACAAACACAGAACACAATTCTCACAAAAAATACGCCCAAGTATTAGACGCGTTTCAACGACAAGGTCGTCCTCTTCAGTGATACACGAGCTACACCAATCAAACTGTAACTGAGATAGTTATAGCTTGATAGGTGTATCTCGTATTGAAACGCGTTTGATACTTAGGAGTATTTTATGTGAGAATTGTGTTCTCTGTGTTTTGTTATACTGTCTTATAACCTATGTTACTAAGGAGAGATTTAAATAAACAAATAAAACAAAATTGAAATCCTCTTCGTAAAAATTGAATTAATTTTAATTTCCAGCTAATTATCATGAATTATTTAACTTATTTTCAAAATAATGTTTTTGTGTATGATTTTTGTCAAGCATTGCTGGTCTATTGATGCAAAATGTAACACTAAATAGTTTACATTGACCAAAAAGAACGAATGCTTCAGCTGGAAATAAAACAGTAGATGTGGATCATTATTGTACTTTCAGCCCTTACAAATATTTACTGAAACTTATAATTATGCATATCAATACTCTTGACACGTCTACTCACATATTTTTATGTCTTTGTTGCTTAAAGGCCCTCGAATAACGCAGCACTGTCAGGGTCGGAAAAGAACAAAACAATTGTTCAAGCAAGATGAAAGAGAGGGAACTAACCCAAGACTATATGGGAAAGGTGAAGATCCAGCTAGGTTCCCTCGGGATTGCTAAGCGCGTACACACTACTAGAGACCCTCTGAAGCTAGTTACACATACAACGTGTAGGTCTACGTCCATTTTAGTAGGCATTTCTACATACAAATAAAATAAAAATGTTGTACATACAAGGTGTTATTATTTCCTAGTTGAACAATAATTTATTACTAAATTTCATTACAATTGGTTGACTCGTTTGTCTGTAAAGGCGTAAAAACACCCAAACATACAGAACAAATTCAACATAATCGACTCAAGAGAAAACGTTTGTCTCCTTTTAAGGTCAAAAAATCATTTCCAGAAAATCCTCCAAAGTGTTTTGCTTAAATTTTATTTTTCAAATCTTTTCAGCCAACTGTGGACCACATAACCGAAACTCATTTTTTCTTCCGCCAGAATTGCTTCTTTCTCTGGCTTTATCTCCGCCCTTCCTCTCCCGATACCACTGTCATTTTTCTTTCTGTTTTCGTGCTCATCGGATCCTTCACTTCTAGTTTCCCCTTCAACCAATTTCAATCGTCGATTCCTTTTCTTCTTCGTCATCAACTTCTAGGTCTCGGTGCACTTCATTAACCCACGGTTCTGTCTTCCTGGAAGTTCAGTTCTTGTTTAAGCCTTTTCAGGTGACCATAGAAGGTCAATCTTTTCCTTTTCATTGTCTTTCGTATTTTCGTACTTGTCGTAGAGTTCTTTGTTTCTTGTTATTATGAATATATTACAAATCTCCGATTAAACCATATTAAGAACAAGAATTAATATTTTTGTACTGTGATACTTCTTTTCTCCGACCAGTGATATTTCTCAGGAACTTGCAATCTTTCTTGGGATTATCTCTGCTGTTTAAAGACATTCCGGATTGTGTTGTAGTATCTGAAATTGACATTGTACGAGAGAGATTTCATTCCGTTTATTTAATGATATTTTTATCTTTTCTCGGTCAATAGCATCTGTTTCTTTTATTGCGTGTCTATAAAATACATTCTTCACTCTACGTCATGTTGTTACTAATCCTAACAACTATAATGAACTGTAGAATGTAACATGTACCGTGCAAACAATTTGCTATAGGATTAAAACGTAATTCTGCTCGCTAACTTTTTTTAGATTTAATCATGAAAAAGACTAGATTTATATTATTTGTAAATGAAATATGGACTTTTATCAATAATTTTGATGCTGCTCTTTCAATAGTACTTGACACAAAAATTCTAAGGACAAATTTATATAATTTTCTGTATGAAGTAAATTTGTGATAATTAATCGCCGAGTTGTAGGCTAAGTTGTAATGAGTGAGTCAGTATACAATAGAAACTACTATACATTCAGGGGGTCACTATATTGAGTACAGGCTTGGCAAATCCTAGTGAATCTACAAAGCTGAATCTACTCCCCTTTTCATATATTGGATTAGATCTTTTTTGTATTTTTCTTTAACTCTTGTTCGTTTCGACCTTGACATTATTAGAGTATTCAAGGGCTAGGACTTTAGGTTTGTTTCTTTATTTTTTTATAAGACAATGAAGACAACGGTTTGCAAGATGCACATAACAACACTATGACTTAGTTCTATTGGTTGCAAAGGACTGTTGCAGAGGAGGGGGAGATTTCATACTCCAGAGACTATGTTTTATCATGACGAAGCCTGGAAAAGCTATACTGAAAATAACCAAAACCTTGTTTTACAATCCCGTAAATATAACTGTTTCAACGGGATTATTTCATCTGTATGTTTGTTATAATATGTTTTCGGCCAAACCCTGTTACCATAAGATATGTAATTTAGGAGTCATTTAAAAAAAATGAAACTGAAAGATGTGTGTTAAACATTTTTACTCTCTCATTTATACGTATTTACCGGCGGGAAAAATCTACATGGAGTTTTTGGCGGATATATCTGTTTTGAAATCCACTGATTCCAAAAAAGTGGTTCTAAGAATGATATCTGTTTGTTGTCTGACGGTCTGGTTTTTATCTTATGTTCAGTATTTTACAGCGGTAACGCGTTGACAGATTTTAATCAAATTTGATAAAAAGGCACAATTAAAATATCAATAATTCAAAATTTGGTAGTAGCTACCAAAGAAAATAAAAATCACTAAATGATTTTGATTAAATTTTACTTAAGTATAGGCTAGCATTAAACAAAACCTATTGGATGCCATCATTACAAAAATATCGTTGCGTTAGTTATCAGTAATTAAATAATAAAATAATAATAATTAGTTTTGAAGCTGTTAAAAAGAGAAATTGGTTCTACTGTCGCAAGCGGAGAAATACCGGTTTAGGAATAATTGACAAAAAACAAAAATGAAACTTGACAGCTGTAAATAAAAGCACGTTTAAATCAAATACCCAAAATACTGATAAATTATTTACGACTCAAGTTAAGCAAATTAAAGACCTTCATAGTTTATTTTTACATTTATTAACCAACTCACATTTTTTGTGGTGTATTGTTTCTTTTTTGTTTGGATTTAGGAATCGTTGAATGAAAAACTCAGTGTAATGCTTTTTCACCGTTTATTAAATTTTCATTTTTAGTTTTAAAATGGCAGGAATTCAGAACGTTACTTCACGATACCAAGACATGCAGGCGGGTGGCCTGACTAGAAATATCCTCCAATTTATTAAATATAATTGTGGGAACGTAGCAAAATTAGCAGTCGTAAAAAAAAAATATATTCTTTTCTAAAACTTCCCACGGTAGTTATTTACCTCAGCAATAAAATTAAAACATCTCATTTATCCCTCTTGATGTTTGTTTTTCATCAATTAAAACCATTTCATGTTTCATAGCGTTATAAAAGTTTCAAATACATTATTATTTACATAATACACAGATTTGTTTCCTGGGATTTTCCTTAAAACATAATATAACTTGAAATATTCATCAGTGAATTCATAAAGCGTAGTGGCATTGTATATGGGTTTAAAAATTGATCCATCATCAACAACGAGACCTCAATAGTGGGGGTAACGGTTCATAAAAGGAGTCAGTATTTCAGGATTTATATAAATCCATACGTGTTAGTTACATAATTTTTACTACCACTGTTACTCCCTGTGGACGTGTTTTCTTCAAGTGTACAGTAGTTGAGTTATTTAGTGTAACTTCTGGGTATGCGTATTTACGTGTGTTACGTAACGTAATAGACAAAACCATATTTAGTTTATTGAATTATTAAAACATCATGGACCAAACTTTACAAAACCACTAGTTTTCACCACCACGAAATTTCTCCGTCTTCGTATGAATTAATGAAACCTCACCATTCTTTTATGATAACCCTGTATTAAGTGTAACACAGTCGGTACTTGGTGAAATTCCACGTTAAGAAAAATAATAACTCGCATGTAAAATTTCACAAATCAACATAATTTATATTGACAGCTGTTTCGCAATTAAGCATCTTCGACAACTATGAATTAAAATTTACAAAATCCAACCTAAGTACCAACATCTGTAGTAAAAAAGTAGAGGATGGAATGTTAGGAAGAAGGACTGAGCCAGGACTACTTGAGAAGGTAAATGACCTTACAGGATTGTCAGAATTGCGAAACAGCTGTCAATATATATTTGTGAAATTTTACATTTGAGTTATTATTTACTTTAAATTTTGATATTAGAAGAAAAGAAAAATCACTCCTTCTGGAGGGTTTTGTTAGACATGATTGTTTTTCTTTAATTTATAGAAGAGAAAGGAATAATCCTTTGACTATCTTAAGTTTCTAATTTAAATTAAGTCTGAGTTGAGCTATTTATTCGATTACATAAAGCAGTTGTGCCGGTGGCTAAACCATACTTTGTACATGTACTTTTTACCCGGAATTTGCATTATTTCCATAAATTAATTTTTTAAAGGTTAGGAAAGAATTATTAAATAATCGATATATTTGAAATGTTTGGTGAATTAGAACATTTCAAAAATTTAAAATCTTTCTTCAACGACAGCCACATTATTAGATTCTATCACTCAGGAAGTCAGTCACTCATGATGAGTACGGGTGTGGCAAACCTGAAGAACTATAGCTGAATTTATACTTTTTTCTTCAGTCTTTAGTTAGATCCTGTTTTTTCAGGTTTCTCTTGACCAATTTTTGTTCTCTTCCAACTCTGACGCTATTCTAAGGCAAGGCGTCTTTATTTTATACTTTTTTTATTTTTTATTTTATATGCGCTGATGGACGAAATGTCGTTTGCTATAAACAGCATGAACATATTGGTTGCTATTTATGCGTAAAAATCATGGATGTTCTGTAATTACAGGAACTAGATTGTAATTTCAACCCTGTAAAAAGAGCTCATTTACAAAAAAGGATGTTTTAGAATGAGACATTTTCTGTCCATCCTTGACTTATCGAAATTATAACGACGGAATTAAAAGGGATATATAGTCGCTTTCCATCCCCCCCTTCTACACTCCAATGAACCTGATTATCCTCAAGAGAAGACCTACGTTCAAATAAAGAGGATTTCCATGTTATATTGCCTTCATGCGTGTTCACAGTCCCACGGGAATTTGTGCAAAATTTTGTTGAAACCTGAAACACTAACATCCGGAATCCATTATTTAAGTCCTCCTGATTATACAGTTTTGGCCTTTTTAAGTAATTTCCACGTTAAATTATAAATACATAAATAGCAGGTGTTGTCATTAAAAATGTTCCTAGATCTTTAATTTCATAGGATCTTTCAATTTGTGTAAATTTATGTGCATTTAATTCCGGTTCAAGTTAATGTAACACGAGATTAACTGATCATTTTAGATACGAAATTATAAATTACACATCTAAATATCCTATCTCATGAAGTACGTTCTCCCTTTGGGAACTCTGATGTGGAAGTACATGATTCCACTCATATAACCAAGTTTGGTTCGATTTGTTCAAAGTTGGTATATACGATCGGTTTTACAAATCGTTGAACAAATTTTTTACGCAGAAAAATTGTTTAGGTTAGGTTAAGTTGGTAATAAGTAAAATGCCAAAAATTTTAAATAACATTTTTTTTTATTAAATGTTGAGTCTGACTTATGAGAAAAATTATACAGTATAACAAACACAGAACACAATTCTCACAAAAAATACGCCTAAGTATCAGACGCGTTTCAACGACAAGGTCGTCCTCTTCAGTGATACACAAGCTACACCAATCAAACTATAACTCCACCATATTTATATAATTATAAACTTCAGTTATAGTTTGATTGGTGTAGCTCGTGTATCACTGAAGAGGACAACCTTGTCGTTGAAACGCGTCTCATACTTAGGAGTATTTTTTGTGAGAATTGTGTTCTGTGTTTGTTATAGTGTAACATCTTTTTTGTTTTTTAGGTAACTTTTTATCTGCAAGTCTTTTCTACATTTTTGCAGCTACAATATCTGCATAAGATTATGATCAAATAAATATATTTTGTACGATAAAAGAAAAATAGTGTTTATAATGGTACAAAAACATTGCACTAACTTTCTCAAATTTACATCTACGAAACAAAAATAATACTCTTTGCCCCCCTCCCCAGAAAATATTTGTTAAAAATGAAAAGAATTACATTTTCTTTATTTACCGTGTAACAAAATTGGCCAAAATAAGCCTAATCCTATCTCGCTTCGCTTTCGAGATACAATTCCCCCTCTCCCTTAGAGTTAAAATTCCATTTTCTCACTTTATTTTTAATTAGCAAGTAAAGTGACACCATTTCCAAAAAACTAAATTAAATTTCCTATAAGACAGAACAGCTTTTTTTAAAATTGAAAATATGCATTATTTACAAGCTCGTAAACGTAAAAAAAAAATTAATGTTTAGAAATAATTGATAAAATTAAAATTTGTTTTACAAACGGCTACACTTATAGGTGCTGATTTTTTACAAAAACTATATAATTTTATAACCTTTTCAACGGTATAAACGAATCGCTAATTTACTTTTCGTAAATAGAATTATTGCGTGGAGAAATTCAAAAGTCGTGTTTAAACATAAAGGTATTTTTGGATTTTTGATCTCTAATTGACTCTCAACAGTGAACAATTATAATATTTTTACAATTATTTTTTTTACGAATAGATAAACAGCAATGACAGTAGGTTGGTGACGATTTTCTACAGAAGAAAGTAAATGACATCATTGTTAGAATTAACCATTATCAAGGTTAGTGATCTGGTTAGAATAATGTATATTATCAGTTACACAAAACAATGTTGATTCTGTCTTATAGGAATTTTACTGTAGTTTTTGGAAATGAGGTCCCTTCACTTAACATACAAGGTGAAAAATAAAATTAGAAAATATAATTTTTAACTGAATAGTCATGTTTTCCTAAACGTGAAAAAAGTTTCCCTAAAATCGGGGAAAAAGTTATATCTCGGAAATGATACTAGATAGGATGGTAAATTTTGATGCAAAAATTGTTCATCATTCATACTTTATATTTAAATATAGCCTAATATTGCTCATTTCTGATTTTTAAAATATTAATAGTAAATCTTACTTTTTTAATGGCATTTAACTCGTAATTTTGGGTCATTCAATTTTCACACCATACTCGTACGAAGTTGATAATGCCGGTTTTAGTAAATTAGGTTTTTGTAATAGCTCCAATGACGATTTTTTTAGAACGATGCTGATCATAAATACTCTTTTTTGAGTCTGTAGAGGCTACATTTTAGTAAACGTTTGATAAAAATTCTGAATTTTACCTTGTTTTTAAAAGTAAAACACCTCTGGTCATCATTGCCTTAATTGTTAAAAAAAAAAGTGAAAGAGTGGGATCTAAAAAAAAGACGTAGATCCAGCTAGGCCCTCGGGATTGCCAAGCCCTTATTCTATAAAAATGAATCAGTGACGCTGCCTTTTCTTTGATTATGTCTATTAAGAATTTTTGCACACAGTTCATTACGTTATCAAACATACGAACGGGTTCCAGTTATTTGTTACACGTTCATCATTTAGAAAAATGGTCTACAATATGTTCCTAAAGGTTTAAAAAGTCTAGAACTATTGACCCTCGGTATTAGAATTATCGATAATATACACGTAATTTATTTATCAAAATGTGTGCTTCTTGTTTTGTTTTTTTATTAAGTTAGTTGGAAAGTTTGTGGCAAGTTTATTACGTTTATAGAATCTTGCTAGCACAGTACACGTATGCTTACATGGTTTAATTGATTCATTCTAGAGTTCATTATTGTTTTTATGTTTAACACAACACGACATATAGTGAGGAATGTATTTTACAGACACGCGATGAAAGAAACAGAACTCTTGCCTGAGAAAAGATAAAAATGTCATTAAATAGAGTAAAAACAAAACACATGGTTGTAGAGGCTTTTTATCAATAAATTTGTTGTACAAATATATAGTTCAAACAGCTGGTTTGGTGGAGTAACCGACGAAGTGAAGCGAATATAGCTCACTTGAAAGTAGCGATAATTACAATGTTCATTAAGGTCCAAAGACTGGATGATATCCGATTGATGTCATGAAGAAGACTATCTAAGTACTCTTACAATTAATGCCTGCTTCGGAGAAAGTAAGTTCTTCAAGGAGTGGAAGAACAAAAAATGTGTTTCTTATGACAGGTCTATATAGTAATGAACACAATGGAGAAACTGATGGTTCGATCCTCCAGAGAACTGAAAACATCTGACTAGAGAGCTATACCTATCCCAAAGGCAATTTGGTTTCATGGAGGTCGATAAATGATTAAACGCAATTGAAACTGTTATAAACCAGAAGAACGAAGGGCAGGTAGAAAAGAGAGGAAACAATTTTGAACACTTGTCATAGACGTAATGGATAAGTATAATTACACTCGAGAGGAGGATAATCTTTCAACCCTGAGAGCTAAAGTTATACCCGAGTGCTAGTGTAAAATTATACAATAATACGTATGGAATGTTGGGTGACGTATGAAGAAGAGGAGTGATTGATAGCGGTGCTCCGGAAGGTCAAAAGTTAGACCACTTCTGTGGAACACAATGCATGACATCCTCCTTGAAATGGAACTCCTAGCTGATAATTCATATTACGCTGATGAATCCATTGTCGCCTTACCTTGTAGATAAGGGTGAGCGAGAGAGGCTAAGTAGTGAGAGCAGAAGATTTGAGAAACTTGAAGCGCCGGTTATCACTGACAGAAAAGCCATCTCAATTTCGACGACCAAAATGAGTGATATATAAATCCACTGAAAAATGAGATAAATATAAAATACTGTGAGAGGAGCTAAGCTTATCTTTAGTTAACACTAAGTAAAATCGTTATGAAGGAGTTTTAAAGCGGTGTTTATCTGACTGAGCTAAGCTAAATATAAGAAAACCCAAATATCCCAACATGAGAGAGTACTGGTAAGAGTCGTTCTCTCTAGAATAGTACTATTTTTGTGGTTTCAGTATGTGAGAAAATAATAAAGAAGAACTAATAAGAAATACGTTATCGTCAGTGCAGATATGTACTGTACTTAACATAATTAAAGGGATCCTTAACATATGTACAGCTTCGATTACAAAAAACGAGATAGCGAGTGGGAATTTTTAATATGTACACATCCTTGGGGCCCTCTACTGCCTAGCTGACGTTGGGAAAATAGTACTTTACTGTAATATAAAATATTTCGAGGTTCAGAAAACCTGTGTAACCTTTTAAACAAACTTATACTATTGCTAAGTACTATTGATATACCAATACAATTTAAACACGTCCCCAAAATACTTTTGGGTATTATATTAAGAGGATTTCTTTGTATCACATCGTATGATCGGGCTGGGAAGTACCATGATTGCGCTTATCAACTTATTTTATTTTGTTTACAGATTCGTTACGTAGTCTGTGAGCCTGCTAAAAGTTATATTTCCAATAGTGAACTACGAAAGATCGATAATATTTTATTTGTTTATACCTTTGTTTTCTATAAAATCTCTTGATATTAACATGTTTCGTTTTATTTATGTACATCAAAAAATCTCGTTTACGATACCTTATGAAAAGACTCTTAGACGTTTTATGCTGTTCGTGTGACGCTTTGATGTGAAGAAATAAACATTAGGTCTACTTGTAGGATTTACAGGTTCCTTGGTGTTTTACTATATTGCATCTCTTCTGAGTCACTTGCATTATTTATTATAAAATGGCAGAATGTAGAATGTCTGGATTTGAGTTGTTTCAACATAAACACATTTTATATTGAAACACAAACAAGCTGTAAGCAGTGGTATAAATATATATTCAATGGAGGGTACCTGAATTTCTTTGCTGTGTTGTGTATTCTCTTCTTTGTGAATTTCGATATTGGCCTTAAATTATGGCAGCATACAGATGAATCAAAGTAACTTTACTTTTACTGTCTACGCACTCACTAGTAGAATTCTATTAAACTGTCAAAAAAACATTTAAAACAACAAATTTTCTAACTCATTTTTCGTTGTATTTCATTTTAAAATAAGTGTATTTGAAATTTTCGTTTTTTTTTGTAATTTGTGAGGTTACGTAAAAGACAATTACGTCTGTATTTTAATCATACACCCTCAAACCACATGAAAATCAACCAAAACTATTTATCACCAAAAATATCATTTAGGCCAGTAAAAGAATGGAAATGAAACCACGGGGTGCTGTTTATTACCATCATATCTATATGGTTAAATAAGGGCTTAAACTAGCTTCGTTTTCGGCGTCCTTAACGTTTGATAGAGTTTCGGTAGAGCTAATTTTAAGTAATGTAAAACATGGTACAAAACTATCTAATTGACAGGTGGATGATGTACGTATATGAGGAGTGATTGATAGAGGAGAGGACGACCAGTGGTGCTCCACAAACGAACTCAACTTCCTTGAATTCGAACTCCCTGCTGATACTTTCAATTTAGGTTTTAGTTATGTCATCGTTATCTGATTACTAATAATACAGAAATCTTGGCGATAAAAATAAACGAGAGAGACTGCATCGCCTTAATGGTAACTAGAGAATAGAAGATTGTGAAGACCGAAGCGCTATTAGTCCCTGATAGAAGAGCCTTTTAAATATCAAAAACCAAAATGTAACCAGTAAACGTAAATTTACTGGAAGACTCAGATAAAATATTAAATATCTGTGAACGGAGTTGAATTATAAGCTTTACTTTGGTGAATACTAAGTAAAGTAATTATGCAAGCGATTCAAATAGGTGTTTGTTGTATAGGCTAATGCTAAATATAGTAAGACCCAAAAGAGAATTAGTACAGTATATGTGCCTCCATTATAGGCGAAAGCACTAGAGGATAAGTGACAGGGTAAGACGTTAATTCGACGCAGGGAAGTACTACCCTCAGGAACTTTTAGCTGCGTTGCTTGCCTTAGTCGGCATAATACCGATCGACCTTTTGACATGAGAAAGTATGGGTAGGTGTAAGAATCATACAAACAGAAGAGGTTCCTGTCAAGGTTGCAATAAAAATAAACAGCGATAAAGAGACTCCGTAAGCGATGGGAAGAACACGAGGAAGGGGAAGACTCGCATATGGATAAATGAGTTAATTCCCGACGTTACTAAATGGCTAAATAAGAAATATTGCGAACTAAACCATTACCTAAGCCTAAGCCAAGACAAGACTTGTATGTTTTAATGCATACCTGAAGCGATTCAAAATACGCGACACGATTTTAAGCAAGCATATATGATGATGTTAGAGTTTTATAGCCAAACTTTTACGAGCGTACATGATTCATTTCCTCTTTCAACTGATAGTTTTTACCGAAATTTTTATGGATTGGCGAACAATTAGTGTTGGTTTTTATTACGTAGCGATACATTCCCGGATGTGCCTTTTCCTCCCTGACAATATTTTACATCACTCTCCACTACACTATGTAATACCAATGACTACATAAATACTATAAGACTTGACATAGGATAGGGAAATAGTCTACGCTTTACGGGTGCTGTTCGTCACAAGTTTGACACACAGCTATCAGAAAGTGCTAGCAGCAGGTGCTTGACTGTACGCATCCCACTTGGTTGAGACTGTACAACTGTTGACCTCTCTCTCACAAACCTTCTCACTTACTTCCGTCAGCATAGTCAGTGTTGTCAGTTCGTGCGCTGAGATAAGCGATTCTCGACCTTCCCTCGCATCTCTGGTCCCATATGTGGCATCAGTGCGTTTTCTCTTACCCGCCTGAAACATTGTTTGACCGTAGAGCCACCTAGCGCCAGTCACATCAACTTCAGATTCTCTAGCAGAGCGACCTAGCGGGTATTGGTCAACTCAAGAATAAGCGTAGAATATTTAACATGGCCATGTCGTGTCTTATAGTATTTATGTAGTCATTGGTAATACTTCTCCAATTTCCGGTTGATTTCGACGCTGAATCCTGTGCTTTATTGGTCGTCCTTTTCTTCTAGTGCCAAACATTGTACCAAAGAAAATCTCTTTTCGTATTCTACATTGTGGCTCATCCACTCAATTCTTCTGGTCTTTTTAAACTGGACAGTATTACAGTTTCTATAAAGTCCATTCTTCTTACGCATTCACCATTGATTGTAGAAAAATTAAGACTGTACATTCTCCTTAATAACTTCATTTCCAAAAATATTTAAAAAGTTGATTGTTGATTGTCAAAGTGGATGTCTCCGCAGAATATTACAAATGATCTTATTAAAGTCTGATATAATTTGTGTTTTGTTTTCCGCCAAAAAATGGATGTAAAGAATAGCCTCATGTTGGCAAGATACGAATGATTTCCAGCTACATTTTGTTGTGTTTATTTCAGATATAAGCTTCTCGTTATTTAATTCAACATTATAAGTGAACTACCTAATTATCTCAAAATAATAACACTCCTCCATGTCTCGACTGTGAATTACCATAGAGGTTCGTCTTCGGCTTTCAACAGTTTAAATATTTCTCTGAGCATTTCTTAAAACTAGACGGATATCATTTGCAAACAAACAGACTTAGTTACATGAATGAAGTATATTTAAGTTTATTACTAAATTACTTACGTCATAGCAATCTTGTGTTCAGTATTTATTCATTAATATTTCATTACAGCTGTTTCGGTATAACATATGCCATCATCAGATGAAACAACACATTTACACAACACACTGATACACATTTCACAAAAATAAATATAAATAAATAGATATAATTATCAGTGTGTTGTGTAAATGTGTTGTTTCATTTGATGATGGTATATGTTATACCGAAACAGCTGTAATGAAATATTAATGAATAAATACTGAACACAAGATTGCTATGACGTAAGTAATTTAGTAATAAACTTATTTTAAAGCATTCATAAGGCAATTAGGAATTTATGAAGTATATTTCCTTTAATATTTATTTTCCTTACTGCGTCAAGTAACGCAACATTAAAAAGTGTTACATAGAGTGCACCTCTTTTCTTAGTTCTGTCAAAATTAGAAAACTGCGGCTAAGGACACCATTCATATGTACTTTTGCATTATTATTAAAGATCAGTCTTATTAATTTTTTGGGAATGTAAAAATTCTGTAATGAAACTAGCTCTGTCAGTATTATTAAAGGCTTGACAAGAGTCAATATATAATATGTCTAAGTCAGAATTAAACTCACAGAATTCTTCTAATAATTCCCTCGTTAAAAAGATCTTATCTACAGTTCCTTTCTATCGGCGAAATCCAAACTGATATCCCTGTAGGTTTGCTACTGTGTAACAGTTAATTCTCTTTACTAATATATTTGACAAAATTGTATAAACAGCCCATAATAATTATATTCCTCTATGTTTTGGCATAATAAATTATCCCTTTCTTGAATATTAAACTGGTACCCGATCTACTATGAATACATTTTTCAATTAACAGATTTATTTGATTAAGCAGCTCTTCCCCACCACATTTAAAGAAATCTACAGTCGAAAGATCTCTACCAGATACTTTATTATTTTTACTTTTTAGTTGCTTCAGAAACTTCTTCTATGGACAGTAGTTTCAAATCATGAATCCCATCTGTTTCCCGACCAAAGGAATTGTTTTTATTTAGCAAAGTACTAAAATTTGCTTCCATCTGTACAATACTTGTGTTTGTTCTATAATTTAGTTTTTACTCTTATAGACTACGTTTGATTAAATCATTATAGCCAGTTTAAAGAAAACAAAAATTTTAAGTTTTCTTATTACGCCAGTTTCTCTTTTAAGGTTCATTGATAATTTTGAGGTTCATTGATATTTTATTTTGTTTATAGATGAAGTATGTAAGCCTGATAAAAATGATTATTTCCAATTTCCAAAAAGGGAAAATAGATATCATTTTGTTTGTTAAGTATTTGTTTTTGTAAATGTAAGATACTATAAAACCTCTTGATATTAAAATTTCTAATTTTATTTATGAACATAAAAAGATTTGGTTTTACGATAGCCTGTGATAATGCTCAAACTTTTTATACTCGCCGTGTGGCTTGCTTTGATGTGAAGAAATAAACATTAGGTCTACTTGTAGGATTTACACGTTTCTTGGAGTTTTAATACATTGCATCACTTCTGAGTCACTTGCATTATTTACTACAAACTGGTAAAACGTAGTATGTCTGGACTTGAGTTATTTTAACAAAAACACATTTTATATTGAAACAGAAAAATTCTGTAAGCAGCTATATAAACATAAAACTTAAATTTGTGAAATATGAAAATAGTTGTTAGGAAGATTATATGATCTTTTTTAATCGTAACACATTGCAGACAGTTTGAGCATTAGTTTTACTTAAGAATAAGTTTGGTAATCTCAACTTCTTTTCTTGACTGATCTTCACGTTTAATGGTTTCAGGTAATCGAAAAGTTGATATTCGATATATCGATATATCGTTCGTGCCTCGTCTTTTTCGTCTGTAAATTTAATAAGCACGACAAAAATTGAGATAGGAACATGAAATTTAATTTTGGAGACTAAATTGAAATTAAAAAAAAAAATTGAAAACCTTCACTACCATGTGTCCATAAAGACCCACCCCCCTCTTATTTTTTTGTTAATGGAAATAGACAGATTTGCTTTGAGGAAAGTTTAGATAACCAGAGGAGTTTTTTGAAGTATCAAAAATTTTCAACCCTTACCCCCACAATGGGGTAGTTTGGGGGTAATTCAAGAATTTTAAATAGCAACCCCTATTGAGTGATACCTCATTTTAAAGGTCTTTTCAAAATAACAATAATGGCGCAAACCAGAGGTCTCTAAGTTCATTTTACCCAACATAGCAACCAATCGAATTGTGAATGTTAAACCTACAAACTCCGGTTGTTTTTATTACATTACAAACTGCTCTATGTTGGTCAAATGATGGTAAGAGCCTTATCTAGTTTTTTTAGCTCATATTAAGTTCTTGAAATGGCTACCATTTACTTTTTTTGCAGAAATAGATTCTGGACTCAAAAGCTTGTTGTACATTTCGTAACATTTCCTGTCTAATTATTAACGTAAAATTCACAATTCGATTGGTTGCTACGTTGGGTATGATGAACTTAGAGACCTCTGGTTTGCGTCATTATTCTTATTTTAAAAAGGCCTTTAAAACGAGGTATCACTCAATAGGTTTTTGCTATTTAAAATTCTTGACTTACCCCCAAACTACCTCCAAACTACCCCATTTTTGGGCTAAGGGTTGAAAATGTTGATACTTCAAAAAACTCCTCCTTTGGTTATCTAAACTTTCCCCATAGCAAATCTGTCTATTTCCATTAATAAAAAAAATAAGAGGGGGTGGGACTTTATGGACACATGGTATATCTCCACAATGATAAATAACGAAATTAAAGTCAAATCATGCAGCTAGAAACCCGTGAGACCTACCTAGGAGAAGTGATATTCGTATATTACGAGATCCGTTAGGTCGGAATCACCGGCAAGAGTGTAGCGAGTGGAAACGCCTTCAAAGCCGCTAGTGTTCCAAACACTGACACGAGGAAAACGAACGGCGACTTTTCAATATATAAACTTGTACTTTAAGAAAGTAATCATATACACAATTAATATATTCAGGAAACCTATTTTAACATCTGTTTTAAACTTACCGTACTGGATAAATTCCCTTGACCTAGCAATACAACTTAACATATCCTACAAGGTCCAAAAACCAATTTTTGGATATTACTTTAGAGGATTTGCTTATTTATATTGTATGAACGGGCTCAGTAAGTACCATGATGGTCCCATCTACTTGTTTAACCATAATGTAAACAAAACCTAAAAATACTCGTATGAGAGGACGCAAATTTCTTTGACTGTGTTGTGTATCTTAACTATTTACCGATTTAGATATTCGCTTAAAAATATGCAGATAGTAAAATTGCAGAAGTCGCCATTGTAAGAAGGATACAAATGACTCAAAGTGACGATTATGACTGTCATTGTCTACGCAGTCATGAGTAGAATATTACTAAACAGTAACAAAACATTCTTATTTATTGTTTTTATGATTTTTTGTAATTGTATTTATAAATAACAACTCTTTTTTTATTTTACATTTTGTAATTAATATTTGTTTTTTTCGTAAAGTATTTTTTAATATAAACGTATTTTTATAATTATTATCAAGGTTAAGAGGAAGTATGCCTATAGTCTTATATTCGTCTCGGAAAATAAGATTTATTCTTTTCTACTTATCTAACCTCAAAACCAAATGAAAACTGTTCGTCATAAAAAAATATCTGAAGAAAATGTGTTTATATTCAAATAACGGCCTAAATTTGCTTTGCTCGTACAATAAACACGTCGAATTAAGGTTCTGCCAAATTATTTCTGAACCATGGTAATTATTTACTTGCTATTTTGCACGAGTTTGAGTCATTTATCTTCATATTTCATCAAAAATTTGATCGAAATCGGTTTTATAAAATTACGTATTTTATAACCCATGGCATTTTTACTGATAACTAACGAACTGGTTTTTTTTTGTTGGGATAGCGACTAATAAATTTTGTTTTCTTAAAACACAAAAACACGAACAAACATTTTCTAAAAAATCCGTTTACTTGTGGTAGCTACCCCTATCTTTTGAGTTATAAAAAAGAAAATGAAGATTTCTTAAGATAGGCCAAACTATGCACTCATACATAGTTCATTACAGTAGGGTAACGAGTTTGTACCTTAGAGCATTGAACATGTGATGGATAACATAAAATAAACCTTTAAAATACCGCTATTATAAAATGGACGTTTTTAAAGAGATAATATTTTCGCCAATAAGGTCCTAGCACTCTTAGTACACACAATATTCGTAGACAAGAACTAACAGTAAATAATACCACAGTTATTTTAAATAGAGACACTACTCTTAAAAAAATAAAAAATATAATACATTTTGTATGCCTTACTCCGTATATTATGATTTACATTTACTGTTCATTGGGACCGCAGTGCTAAATCTATAGCCATTGATCAATATAAACTCTGGAATGATAACTGCCTTAACTGAAAAAAATCCTGTACTCGATGTAGGGTTGTCCAATTCATCGGGAGAGTAAACAATCGGACTATTGTTTTTATTTAATTCACGTACACAAGTTACTTGACAGTTATATAACAGTTTAGAGGAAATCTCAGAAGAAAAAAAACTATAACTGTTACGTAATCATAATTTATTTTTGTATGCGCATGCGCCCAAAAAGGTTTTTAATAATATAAATTAAAACATACATTGTGCAAATTTTTAATATTTTAGAGTCGAAAAAATTTTCCATGGGGAGTTTTAGAAAACTTTTAAAATTTAATTTTCACTAACGAATTTCAGTTTAGCTTCTCGACTTTTGAATACCAAATAATTGAACATCTACAGTGACGAATTTTTAAACTTGCCTTATTTGTGTCGATTTATGTAATTCTGTAACATTTTAGTCACTATGAAACTTTTTTGTATGAAGCATAATTTCAATGGTTTAAAAATTCATATGATACAATGTATAATACAACTTTATATATAAAACTACCATTAACGAAAATACATTTTAGACCCGGTTTCTTGATTTTGTTATTTTTGCAAAACTATTGTTTTGTAAACATATTTTAATATAATTTGGTTTCTATCGAGGCAGAAATCTTAGTGACACAGATAAATGCTTACGTTATTATGTTTTGAAAATAGATCATTGAAGACATGCTGTTTAGCTGTCTTGTTATGTTGCCACATAAGTGTCACAGTTGAGTACGAGATCTATTATTTCCTCTAATCTCCTTGTTATTTACTATTTATTCAAAACAACAGATTTTGTTTTCTGTATTGCTTTGTTTCATAGGCTATTGGTTATTAACACTGAAATTTTATATTTATTTATAAACAATTATTTTTCATTATATACAAAGTTATTTAATTGTCGTGACATAATTCACTTATTAGGTTAGTTAAGCAATTATTTGTTGTAACGTTCATTATTTGTAACATAACAGATTCGTAATTGAAGAATATTTATGCGCTCTTAGTCAGAGAATAGTTTAAATATGTATGGATATATTGAATGGACTCAAATATTTATACAATTATGTTAAGGGAATATGTACAAGGATACATACGGTATCCTGTATCCTATGTTTAAAATGATACAAACTGTATTATGTTTACAAGGAAACATACTGTATGCTATGTTTACAAGGATACATACTGTATTATGTTTACAAGGATACATACTGTATGAGATGTTTACAAGGATACATACTGTATTATGTTTACAAGGATACATACTGTATTATGTTTACAAGGATACCTACTGTATTATGTTTACAAGGATACATACTGTATTATGTTTACAAGGATACATACTGTATTATGTTTACAAGGATACATACTGTATTATGTTTACAAGGATACATACTGTATTATGTTTACAAGGATACATACTGTATTATGTTTACAAGGATACATACTGTATTTTGTTTACAAGGATACCTACTGTATTATGTTTACAAGGATACATACTGTATTATGTTTACAAGGATACATACTGTATTATGTTTACAAGGATACATACTGTATTATGTTTACAAGGATACCTACTGTATTATGTTTACAAGGATACCTACTGTATTATGTTTACAAGGATACATACTGTATTATGTTTACAAGGATACATACTGTATTATGTTTACAAGGATACCTACTGTATTATGTTTACAAGGATACCTACTGTATTATGTTTACAAGGATACATACTGTATTATGTTTACAAGGATACATACTGTATTATGTTTACAAGGATACCTACTGTATTATGTTTACAAGGATACATACTGTATTATGTTTACAAGGATACATACTGTATTATGTTTACAAGGATACATACTGTATTATGTTTACAAGGATACCTACTGTATTATGTTTACAAGGATACATACTGTATTATGTTTACAAGGATACATACTGTATTATGTTTACAAGGATACATACTGTATTATGTTTACAAGGATACCTACTGTATTATGTTTACAAGGATACCTACTGTATTATGTTTACAAGGATACATACTGTATTATGTTTACAAGGATACCTACTGTATTATGTTTACAAGGATACATACTGTATTATGTTTACAAGGATACATACTGTATTATGTTTACAAGGATACATACTGTATTATGTTTACAAGGATACATACTGTATTATGTTTACAAGGATACATACTGTATTTTGTTTACAAGGATACCTACTGTATTATGTTTACAAGGATACATACTGTATTATGTTTACAAGGATACCTACTGTATTATGTTTACAAGGATACCTACTGTATTATGTTACAAGGATACATACTGTATTATGTTTACAAGGATACCTACTGTATTATGTTTACAAGGATACCTACTGTATTATGTTTACAAGGATACCTACTGTATTATGTTTACAAGGATACATACTGTATTATGTTTACAAGGATACCTACTGTATTATGTTACAAGGATACCTACTGTATTATGTTTACAAGGATACCTACTGTATTATGTTTACAAGGATACCTACTGTATTATGTTTACAAGGATACATACTGTATTATGTTTACAAGGATACCTACTGTATTATGTTTACAAGGATACCTACTGTATTATGTTTACAAGGATACCTACTGTATTATGTTTACAAGGATACCTACTGTATTATGTTTACAAGGATACCTACTGTATTATGTTTACAAGGATACCTACTGTATTATGTTTACAAGGATACCTACTGTATTATGTTTACAAGGATACCTACTGTATTATGTTTACAAGGATACATACTGTATTATGTTTACAAGGATACCTACTGTATTATGTTTACAAGGATACCTACTGTATTATGTTTACAAGGATACCTACTGTATTATGTTTACAAGGATACCTACTGTATTATGTTTACAAGGATACATACTGTATTATGTTTACAAGGATACCTACTGTATTATGTTTACAAGGATACATACTGTATTATGTTTACAAGGATACATACTGTATTATGTTTACAAGGATACATACTGTATTATGTTTACAAGGATACCTACTGTATTATGTTTACAAGGATACCTACTGTATTATGTTTACAAGGATACCTACTGTATTATGTTTACAAGGATACCTACTGTATTATGTTTACAAGGATACCTACTGTATTATGTTTACAAGGATACCTACTGTATTATGTTTACAAGGATACCTACTGTATTATGTTTACAAGGATACATACTGTATTATGTTTACAAGGATACCTACTGTATTATGTTTACAAGGATACCTACTGTATTATGTTTACAAGGATACCTACTGTATTATGTTTACAAGGATACCTACTGTATTATGTTTACAAGGATACCTACTGTATTATGTTTACAAGGATACCTACTGTATTATGTTACAAGGATACATACTGTATTATGTTTACAAGGATACCTACTGTATTATGTTTACAAGGATACATACTGTATTATGTTTACAAGGATACCTACTGTATTATGTTTACAAGGATACATACTGTATTATGTTTACAAGGATACATACTGTATTATGTTTACAAGGATACATACTGTATTATGTTTACAAGGATACCTACTGTATTATGTTTACAAGGATACATACTGTATTATGTTTACAAGGATACATACTGTATTATGTTTACAAGGATACATACTGTATTATGTTTACAAGGATACCTACTGTATTATGTTTACAAGGATACCTACTGTATTATGTTACAAGGATACATACTGTATTATGTTTACAAGGATACCTACTGTATTATGTTTACAAGGATACCTACTGTATTATGTTTACAAGGATACATACTGTATTATGTTTACAAGGATACCTACTGTATTATGTTTACAAGGATACATACTGTATTATGTTTACAAGGATACATACTGTATTTTGTTTACAGGGATACATACTGTATTTTGTTTAAAGGATTCGCGAGGCAAATATTAGTTAAAATGTTTTTATAAAGCTAGTGTAGACTACACCTAAAACATAGTTGTGTGTCATACGTATTATTATTATACATGTTTTTATAGTATAGCATAATGTATAGAAGAGAGCAGATGTGTCTTAACAAATAATTATATATTGTATACAATTATAATAACATAATTAACTCGTGAAGTTTGGTTAGGGTAATTAATTAAATGTCGTGTAAAATTATACCAACAAAAATCACTTATTATGTTGGACTAGGATAGGTTAAGTAATTTAAATATCGAGTAACATTATAACAACTTAGTTCACTTATTAGGTTGATTAGGTTAGGTTATGTAATTTAAATTTGTGTGAAAATATAACAACATAATTTACTTATTAAGTTAGGTTAGGTTAAGTAATATATTTGTTGTTTACAATTACTAAATATAATTCACTTATTAAGTTAAACTGTTACAAATAATTGAGAAATACCAGGATATGGTAATATTAGCAACGTTTTTTGAATCGCCATTAACTGATTTACGCGACTTAAGCTAATAGTAAAACCGAAATAAATAAGAGACAAGATACACGACCTGTAAGACTCTTATTCTGTATGATCTCTTACACTTGACTATCATTTAATAAGAACCGGTATGTTTCAACCACCAAGCGCTGTGAATTGTAAAATGACGCGTAAATATAGAGCAGGTTCTTATAATTAAATTAAAGAATTACCGAGGCGTTGTCTAATACAAAGCCCAGAAGCTGCTCCGTAACCCAGCCTACGCAGCAGAAGCAGGTTCAAATTACCTCCAGGTGGAAGTGAAGTGACTATCAGCTGCTCTAATAACGGCTTGGCCTGATACTCGTGCAGCAAACAGTAACGAATTAGAAAATTTCGAATTAGTATAATCCTCAAGGGACTGTTTTATTGATTGTAATAAAACATAGAGAGAACGAAAAGTGTTTATCTAATGACCATCCTTCATTACAATTCACCTTGTCTCTTCTGCTGCTTACATAATAATATTGCATAGAATCTTCTGTCTTTTACTTTCTTACATACAGGCCTACGTATTTTAGAGAAAGTATTAGTATTGTAGGGGCAAAAAATTTTAAAAAATTTCACGTCTTTTGGTAATATATCTCTTCTTAGTTTTCATGATTTCAAAAAAGTGGTTTTTGAAATGCATAACCTGTCTTATCTGCAGTACTCGACAGCCCAAACGAGTGGGGTCCTTTCAATCAAATTTGTTATGTGTGGTTATTATGTTCATATCTAGGAACGTTTGTTATCTTTCTTTGCTAACTCAAAATTTGAGTAAATTTGCAATAAAAAAACACACAACATTATGATTTTCTTAATCGGCTCTAGTGGTTTTTTAACAGCGGTAACTTACTTTAAAAACAACCTATATTCAGTATAGAAAATCATTTATAAAGTTTTGAAAATGTATTTATTCCAAAAAGCACAAAGAGGAGAAGATATTAAAAAAAAACTATGAAAGTGAAAAAATTGACAATGATATAACATCTTTAATTATTATTGATTAAAAACAGTTTAAAAACGTATTTATACCTTAGGGGTGTAAGGTCAAAGAATCCAGAATTTAAAGTATTAAGTTACGAAAGCAACATTCAACTCAATTTCACTTATAAAATTAAACTTTACATAATTTTAACCGGCTTTTTTGTAGGAAATTCAGACTTTTCTTCAACATCATGAGTTCAGACTCTTCCGAAACGTGGTGAGTGGAGACTCTTCACCAAAGTGGCGAGTTTAAATTCTTTCCCAATTTTGTAAGTTCAGACTCTTCCTAACGTGGAGCTTTCACACTCTCCACCAAGCGGAGAGTTCAGAACATGACGGGTTTAGTCCAGATTTTCCCCCTCCATGATGCGATCAGACTCTTTCTAAACGTGATAAGTTCGGATAAAATATGGGTGGTGAGAGGTTGTATATTTATAATTTCTGAAGTCTTTCCTCCGTAGTTTTTGAGAGAAAAAAGTAGGCGTAAACTTGCCGATCATCTTTTTGTTAAATTATTTGTTGGTTTAAACAAGTTTTGTATAATATTTAAAACAAAACTAGTAGTATTAATGCATTAAGTAAACCTTAAAAAAGGATATTGAAAACAGTTTGAATAACGAGTTACTGGTTGGGCTGTTGGTAAGATTACATAAGTATATTATATTCAACGATTTTTTTTTTTAGATTTTGACATCCTTTTTTGAGATATCCTTGTTTTATGAAGTCCGCAAGAGCAAATTCGCCAACATGAGTTTAGCGAGTAAGGCTGTTTTATAGATCTATAGATAATAAAAATAGGTTTATAATTTAGTAATTTATATATCCATAGCCAGTTAAAAATTTAATTTTGTTCAAACATTACTAACCAATCTATAATTATTGAGAAAATTAATTAACTAACAAATCGAGAAATTAAGATTCACTAAGGTTTTTGAAAATGTGTTAAAATTTGAAGTTACCGGTCGCTGTTTAAAATTGTATGAATTGAAAAGGGTGTCATATAAGCAGTAGATTTTAAAATAGATCTAACTAAAGCGAAGTTTCCCCAAAATTAGCTCTTTTTTGATCATCAAATTCGAAAATTAGACCTCGTAGTAAAAACTATGTTAATTGATATCAATCTTAAAAAAATGTATCAATGCTGAATATAACAGCATATATTTTTCAAATAACTTTTACTCTTCTCCTTTTCCGTTGCAATATAATAGACTTTTTTCTTTAAATTAAGATGAAATAGTAAAAAGGAAAAATACGGCCATTTTGACCGAGGTCAAAGCTTACTTTGAAGCTTAAGATTATTGAGCAACTCCCGCCGGAGTAAATGGTTGTAGACAGGAAGTGGAAGAAAGTGGCCACTTGTTATTGTCGGTTCGTTCCTTTCTTGGGTTTTATCTACAGTCCAAATTTTATTTTACATTTGTTAGTTCATTCCTGAGTTGTATATTTTTTGTTCAGTGGAACAGTCTTAGGTCCAACTTCTTGGTGTATCCGAATAAATACTAACAGTAAACATAGAAATGTGTAATTTTGTATGAAATAAATCAACAGGTAATTTTAATATAGTGACTCATTGGAAATAGTTTTTGGCCACTTATATTAATACACTGAATTTTTTTTTTTTTAAAGTGAGATTTTAATCCACTTATTGCATTAGTAGTTTCAATAACGGAAATTGAGGTCTTAATAAAATAGGGGAATAAAATCGCCTTTTTATTTCTCACGACTTATAAACATTTTTAAACGAGTTTATAATCAGTTTGCTATAATTTAAGTTTTTTTGATAAAATACTCACCTTTTACAAACTTATTGGATTATAAATCTCCATAGCTTACCAAAATTATATTACAATCGTTAGAACCAATTTTAAGAAATTATTTGTTTATGTGTTTGTAATTTTTGTATACCGAATTTTGACCGACAAACTCCCGAACTGCCAATTTAGTTTAGACGGAGAGCAATATGTTTGTTTTGGGTTCTTAAATTTGACCGAAATTTAATCAATACAGTTAGAGTAAATTTTGACAAAACCGACTTATTGTGTTTCGATCATATGGCAGGTAGTTCCTAATTTTGAATTACACCGGTATAATGCATGTGTATAAATTGTTATAAAAACTTTCTTAGCAGAAATTTTGAATGAAATCGTTTCAGGGGTTTCTAAGAATTTAGTGTTGATGAATATACAGACATTTAGTGATAAACACATTGAATAAGTGAATTGGAAAAGAATGTTTGGAGTTAAAATACTCTTTTAGTCAATTGTTACTGGATGCTAGAGTACGGTTGTTATTAAGTTGTTGGAATAAATGTAGATTTAAAAACTATTATTGTTAGTTAGTTAGTGTTTTTGAGGTAAGAGACTATTTAGCATCTTGTCACTGGAACCCAAATGGATCTTTTGTGACTACCCAACTAATTATGTTTTAGTCCCAGCAAAGTTTTAAGCTTCCTAAGAATCTTAAAATGTTTTTGAGGGACACGATGGTTACCTCTGCGGTGGCGGGGAATGGAGTAAATTAGAGAATCACACTCACACAGCCTGAGTTCGACTGTCTATGTGTCAGGCAGAAGCGGCATGTATCCACTGCAACTTTCCCCATGTGTTTCAGATAGTAATTCACTGGACAGTGTCCCGACAGTAGGTCAATTATCAACCTAAGCTCCCTCCCTTCTACTGAATTTTTTTTTTTTTTGGCTTTGTTTTAGGGTAAACTATAAACTTTTTTGGGTTGTCTTAGACCCTGGTAGGTGATCCAATACTTGATCTTTTGATCTTGTTCCAGGTTTCCATGATATTTTGAAGATATATTTTATGCACCCCAAAAAAAGGTTCAGGCCCAACAAAATCAGACTCTGCGCTTTTATTGGCAAGGCGATCCGCTTCTTCATTTTTTTGGCATTTCTTCATGTCCTGACACCCTGAGTAAGGAGACTTTGTTGTTTGTTGCCAGTTGATTAATTACTTGTAGACATTCCCAGACCAATCTCGACTTAGTTGAGTATTAAGAGCTGCTTGACTGTCTGACATGATATAGATTTCTGCGCCTTTTAGACGTTTTTTGGTATTCTCTTCTGAGCAGAGCTCTCAACTTGAAATACTGTATAAATGAAATTTTTAGGGATTTACTAAAGCTAAAATTTGGGCCCACTCCCACCCATATTCTTATTAAGAAAATAAACTAACTCTTTAATCAAAAATTTGGAAGAAAACCCCAAAACTGAAATGACCAACTAGGTTAGAAATGTGTAAAATTTTAATTTTATTAATGAAATCGGACCCTAAACTCTCAAAAAGACACAAATTATTATTATTTTTAATTACTGCTTTACTAATTAAATTTATTCATTGGCAGCAAGGCGATTTAATTATGTTAAATTAATAAATTAGAAACTTAATTTTGGTTCTAAGGCTCAAAATTAAATAATTTCACCAACTTTTAAGATCCACAACCTATCAAACAGTTACATATTTTAAAGGAGACCAGAAAATAAAATGATCTTAATCCTTTTATATAAGTAATAATTATTATAAGTTTATAAATAATATAGGTGTATACTAAAACATGTTGACAATCTCTATGGAGAGTCCATTTTGGGCTTGTCAAATTATTATTATTTTTATTTTATTTTTTTTTTGTAGTGTAATACTACGCGCGTTTCAGGAACAAGTTCCCATCTTCAGGTTTTATAAAATGTATATAAAATTTTTACTCACATGTGAGCTCGTCATAATTTAACACAAACACACACATACACGCAAACCAAGCACGAATTATTGCACATATAATTAAAAAACAAAGTATAAATTTATTTTTTATTTATTAGAACAGTTGGCTTTATGCCATGTTGACGTTGCACCGATCACTGGTCGACTACTACACTACAAAAAAAATTTGCAAGACGGAAACAAGGTATATATATATACATTATTTAGTTGTTGCCAAATTAGGCTGTATAAAAAGGTATACAATTTTTTTTTTTTTATACTGTTATTATTTAACAATTTCCATACTTTTCCAACAGTCAGTATAAACAATTTACCTATATTTTATAATATTAAACTTGAATTAAGTAAAGATTTTAATAAAATCAACCTTTCTAAGTACAATTCTAGCCTATCCACTTATCGCAGATTACTACTTTAATTTAAAGTTAAGCTTTATGAAATCTGCTGCCTACAGGACATCGTATAATAATTAAAGAAGAAGCGGGCAGGAGAGAGATACTGAAGGGAGTTGTCTACTGCTTTTGTCGGGGATTAGAGTAATCCTGTCGGGAGAACATATTTTACAAGAAGGAACATTCTCTCTGGGAAAACTGAATGAATAATATAAAATACGAGCTCCAGCAGTGGTTTTTTGTTGTTAAATCTTAGAGTTCTTTGAGCATTAAAATCTCGGGGAAATAATTTTCTGTTTAAAAATAAAAAGTAAACATAATTTCTTAAGCGTTTATGTGAAATAATCTCCAACGTTATTTTTTTTTAAATATAATGGTTATAATATTAAAATAAATTTATTACTATCTCATGTTAATTTATTTTCGTGGAAATATTCGAATTAAAGTTACTTGTATTTGTTTTCTGATTATTCCTCCTATGATTATATAAATCCGTATGGAAATTTTACAAAATGTATACAAGTTAAGCGATTATTGGCAACATCTGTAAACATTGATTTGTTTTTTTTAGCTGAGATTTCTTGGGAGAAGATTGAAGTATACCAAACTAAAAATATATCTCTTTGGTACTTGTCAAATCGTCATGATTAATTAGAAAAGCTGGAACGTGAAGAAAATAGATTTTAATTTTTAACTATTCAAAAAATCTAGTTGACTAAATACTAAAAATATATCAATTTTATGGACTTAAAAATTGGCTGTTACTTGAAAATTTAAAACACTTCAACATAAGTTACCATAACTACTAATTATACAGTTTATACATTAGTATAAACATTAGTATTAATTATAAAATAATTTGAGGTTAGGTCCTTTGCGGCCCAATTGTGCAAATATAACGTCGGTAATAAAACATTCCAAACGAATCAGTGTTTTTTTTTCGTTACAATTATTTGTGTAAAACCCCTGAAAACAATCAAATTGACGGCAAACCTAAAAGGGCTGAACAACTTGAGCCACGAAATATTATCTTATAACCAACGTCATTTCTGCTCCGTTTTACAGGCCTATTGTCATGTTTTCCCTCTTTTATATGACAAAACTACATCACAAACTTGTTTACAAGAAAAGACAAAATTTCAGTAGATTGATCCAGTTGCTTGAAATATTAGTCTACATTTTATTTATTAATTACCTATATAAATAAAACCTCCAGTTCATAAAGATTTGTATGTTTTAATTGATCAATTGAATTAATAAATATTAACTAAGAGATTTGTTCCGCTTTAATCGATGGCGACTTTGTTATATTTGTCCGATAACTCACAAAAGCTTCGATTTTATTAAAAGTAAATGTGCACGTTTTGTTAACACTAAGACGGTTAAACGATTTTAGTGGATTTCGAATATCAATATTAATTTACCTTTATTATTTAAAAATAAATTTATTCACCATTAAACAGTACACTAATCCAAAACGAACTTAATTTACTGCATATTATTAAATATAACAAATTAACTGGAAACATTTTATGTTTAAAATCAAATTAATCCTACATGAATAAGAGAATTCATTCACACAAATGTATGCGTTACCTCTCGATTTTTCTAGTTTGGGACATTCATTACTCAAATTTAACTTAACATAATAAGCAGGAAAATGTTCGGTTATTGAATTAACCTATATTTACAACTATAAATAATTAATAAAGTATAAAAACTGCAGAATAATGAAATCAAATAAAATGTAATTCAAATAAAAATACAGATTTTAGCATATCGGAAATTCTATCCATAATGTAGTCTGTTCATAGGCACTCATACATATACATACTCAAACACAAATTGCATAACCTCACACATACTCGAATACTACCATACATGACACACAAGAAAATAAGAAAAACAAGTAAAAAGGGTAATTAAAAGTTTGACAAATAGAGAAATATAAATTTTAAATCGGATCTGCGAGTTAAGTGCTGTTCAAATTGACAACCAGAGACAACATCGAGAACAAATATTAGCGGAGGAGATAAGATGGGTCGACAGACGAAAGTAAATAAAGTTGCTATCCTTACATGGATACAATGACATCCTTGATCGTGTTCCTTACCGTGACAAAAAGCCAGTTAGAAACCATTTTTTTCAACATTTTGTAGTTTATAGTTTTTCAACATTCGGTAGTATCAGGTAGATTTCTATATAAATTGTGTACTATGTAATGCGAGTTGGAAACAGAGAAAGATTTAATGTTTTAATTATTATTACAAATATATTGAGTTTCGCGTTAAATGTTCGTGTACGGTTTCTTCAAAAATATCACAATGTTTTGGAAAATATATATTACAAGAGTTTTTACATAAGTTGGTCAAAATGCTTCAGAAGGAAAACAGTGGCACTTACGCAATGCAGGTTTTAAGTATGATTAAAAATATATATATATTTATAGGTTCAAAAATTGATTTAGAAGTACACTCCAAGTATAACCCTCGTGAATAATGATTGGTATTACGCATAATAAGAGAGTTTTATCTCCCATAAATCAAGATTGTTGCTAAGTTGTTTGAATATATTTCTATCCATTCCATCCGTTTATCAAACATTACTCCAAGATACTTATAGTAAGAAACACTGTCTGTTCACATAAACACGAGCTGTTGAGGTAGTCAATACAAGAGTACAGTTTTAATGCATTTAACTCTATATCAGTATTTGACAGAAATTTAGTTTTAGAGACTTCAAGAGTTACACGTTTTGGTCAAAACACTTTCTAACTGCTGCTAAACCCTTAATTTGAACTTTTTCCCAACTTGAACCCCCAAATAAAATATCTGTATCATCTCAAAAAGAAAGAATTAGCCCACAATATCAAGTTTTATAAAATTATTTGTTTTCAACTAAAAACAAAATCGGTACCAAAGTACTCCCCCGTATAACCTTCATAATCGTCAGAATAACTGTCCCTATTACGCCACATATTGAAACAATCTGTATCTTGTTGGATAGATAGCTTCCAAACCACGATTAAGACTTTCCTCTACAACCAACTTATTCCATTATTGAACGTATTATCAAGATCCAGAAAAACAACAATATTACGTTTATTACAGCTGATAAAATCATGGACTCTCCCAGTCGGATCATACCACGGCCCAGGTACGCTTAAAGGCGTACTAATATTGCGTTGGAATTTCAGTCAGCTGATCTTTAACAATTGTTTTGTTATAATATAAAACGATAAATACCGCCCATTTTGCCGCTAATTTTGAAAAGAGGAATAATTTTGGCCGTTTTATTTCAGGAAATATCCCTGACGTAATACATAGTTAAGGGAAACAAAGATAGCTTAAACAGATTAATATTATTTAGAAGCTACCATCGTAGCCAGGTGCAAAGCAAACTCTTTGCATACGTCATTTTACTAAGAGTATGTATTTTAAATTTTCATAGTCATCATCTCTTATTTGATTATGCGAAAAAAGCGCACAACGAATAAAGCGCACATACAGATATGTGCGAAGAAAGACCTCAAGGGCCAATGTGACAGTTTAGAGTAGGGGTTTCGTTACCAGAAAATGAATACTTGGAGCTGATTGGAGGTGAGTCATCACGCAATAACTCTAGTACATTTCTCCTGATCATCCACCACAGTTCATCCCTTCAGGTGTGTCATCACCTAACCTAGCCTAACCTTGCATAACCTAGCCTAACCTAACCTAACCTAACATTACCTAACTCGCTTCTTCGACTACTTCGTCGAACAGTGGCTGCATAATGACGAAATTCCTATTGAATTGTGGAATTGCTATGCTAGGCGACGGAACGCTGTGGAAGGGTTGGCACAACAAAATCAACAATCTTCTTGGACGACCCAACCCCAAAATCAGAGATGTCATACTTTGTTTGAAGAGTGAAGCGGAGGAATCTTCTTGTATGTACATTATGAAAACAATTCAGTATTTAATCATTTAGCCAGTTCAAACCCTGGATAAAGTGTGATGGGAATCAGAAACTAATTAATTCAACTTTTATTTTCTGTGTAACATTCATTATTTCTAAGTAGATAGGGGCTGGATTCCTTTTGTAACTCCAAAAGGGTTAACTGTGCGCTTTATTCGCAGTGCGTTTTATTCGCAGTGCGCTTTTTTCGCTGTGCGCTTTCTTCGCAGTGCGCTTTTTTCGCTGTGCGCTTTTTTCGCGACACCTCTTATTTTAGGTTCGCCCTCGAGTCAAATTATATCGTACGTTAGAAAAATATTTGTTAAGTTCTTTAGCTACCTTTTTATATATGTCTCTCTGTTTAAGTTACTCTGGGAGCAATGCAGATATTTTGAAAAGATTCTTTACTATTACCGCGTACACTTAATTGTTTATAATTTTCCATAGACTTTTTAATTTTTTTTCACACTGATTAATTTGTACTACATGATAATTCCGTCTAATATTATTTAATTTACTTCAATAAGATTTAAAGCAAGCTAATAAGATCCGAATTAAAAGGTTGTTTCCATATTAATTTACTAGTTTATCACTTTCTCTAATCGAACGAATAAGACCTTGAGTGAACCAAGGTTTTAATTTTTTGGTGAAGTTAGGCGACGAAATGCTCTTTGTTGAACGATGTACAGAATCAGAGTTTCAAATGTTAAACAGAAAGCTCAGACATCTAGTGTTTGTGTTATAGTTGACCAATGTTATAACGCCAATAACAAAACAAATTCTTCCTTTTAAGTCATAGTCTCAGATTCCGAAGTCGATTAAACTGAATCTTCAACGCTGTATCCTAATGGTCTGTGATATGTTTTGTATCACATCAGATCTCACTTCATCGAAGTCAAAACGGTTAACAAATACGTGTTCAATGTACGAGCTAACACGGGTATCGATACGTTCACACAACTGATACATCCAACCTCAGTTAGTATCTAAATAGTCCAAAGTCACTTTACAATATAAATAATGTACATTTCCTTGTGGTGGAAAAACAAATTTTCTCTCTCTTTTTCTACCACTTAATAGCCAATTTGTACACTACAACGCCCAAATTTTTTCTAATTTTGTTATTTTTCAACTTACGACTGCTAGTTATTTTAATGTTTAACAATTTTTTTCTACTTTAAAGTAGTATAAAATAAGTTTATTTATAGCAATTGGTAAACTGATTTTGATCAAATTGAAATATTTATACCACATCTTAATAATTATATATATATATATATAAACAAATTTTATAATAAAAACTTAGTGATAAAACCGAAATACAAAATACCGATTTTCACAAAATAAGTTTGAATGTTTTTATTAAATTTTTATCAACAACTAAATTCTCAAAACAAAATATTTGCTATTCTTTTCCCCCAAATTCAAATTCGAAGGAAAGGGTGGGATCTATGAAACTGGTACAAAACGCATATTTTATTATAAACTGTTCTAAAGTTTGAAATTCAACTAATTAGTGCGTCAAATAACAAGTAAAGAAAAATGTTCAAAAAATATGAACAAATTTATCATTGACTGTCTTCATTAAAAACTCGACTAAATTACGAACTTAGCACCAAATGAACTAAATTAATATTTGGATTTGTTTAATAGTTTGTAATTTATATTAATGTTTGCACACCGTTTATTTGTGAAGTAATATACACACATTCGAAACATTTTTACAACTCAACGACCTCACCATAATAAAGTTAAAAATGTTTTAACCATAAACAAAAACAATGAACACCTCTGGGAACAATAAAAATACTTGTAAGAAACACTGAGGATAAATTAAACGCAGTATTCACTGTTGAAATCCCTGTGGTACGATAGCCTTGGCTGGATATTGTCGCCTAACATCGTTGTTTTGACTTGTCTAGAATGTATTGTCAGCTATTCTGGCAGTAATAATCTGTTTATAGGAATTGTTACATTAGAAGACTTACCTGCGCAAGAGTGGAAACAAAACAATAGTTTGGAGGGAAGTATCAATTAATTCAAAGGTATTGCATTTACGAAATTTGAACATGTATTCTATATCTGAGACACATAATTCCAATTCATTAGAGATAAAGTAAAGTTTATACAAGTACAGTCCCGAAAACGACAAAATGGACCTAATCTTGAAATTTTCTAAAGAGAACGGATTTTGGTCGAGTTTTAAATATTTGTTTTGGACTCTACTTTAAAATTAAGGAAATTTGGTTGTACGTTCTTTTTGTTTTTTCCTTATTTGACCAATCAGAAAGAGAGTTAATTTACAATTAAATAATATTCTTGTAATAAATGTTTTTGTAGAGAATGAAAAATTAACTTAGTTTTATCGGTTGTTTAGCTTGGAAATTTGTTATTTTAAGTTTTGATTAATTTCGACCTGTGGAGCGCTTTTTTCACTTTAGTTGCTAGAAATATACGATACTTATAACAAACATAGTAATCAAACTTTAGAAGAGAATTTAATTGTCTTTGATTTGTTATCAACAGCGCAAGTTATGGCAATTTGTTCAAAAAATTTGGATTTTCGTAAATTAAGAAACGTTCAGAATCTTTATTTATCCTAAAAGCATATTAGTATTTTACTTTCGATTTCGAATGATCATTATAAGATGTATATAATGATACAAATGGAAAACTTTTATTCTACCTAATTCAATTTTGATCTTGTTTGGGATTATATTGTGATCCTTGATGGAGTATTGTCCTCTATACGTCACCTGAATTGTTTGGGTAAAATGTGAAATATTTTAATTCTTTTATAGCAGGCCTTTAATATTATATTTTGTTACCTATTATGTTTTATTAAATTTTATCAATTGTTAATTCGTTGCAGGACTCTTTACAGTCCTGTAACGTGTTATGTTGTTGTTTTTTTAACTTCATCAAAGTTTACGATTGTTACTTAGTTTTAATTTTGTTAGTGATTTTCAAATTTATGTTATTGTTTTGTGTTTGTTTTTACGTGTCACCTCATTTTTTATGAAGGCGATTAACGACAGTGATGGCCAAGAAAATAATTGAAACATTGTTTATACAATGAAGGTAACCAGAGAAAACTTTTGACAATAGAAATTCAAGCATTGGAATTAAGACTTTGGAAAGCTTTTTCTAATTATTTATCTGTTGGAAAAGCTGTGATCCTGTGTTAAGTCTACTATTTGACATACTGTTACTTAGTTCCTGTCAAGGATATCCTTAATAAGGTAGTTGTAATCCTGAGGTATCATATTCAGATCTACATGTATCTTGATCTAGTCAACGCTGACATCCTTCTCTTCATCTTTCCTATCAGGTCTCTCTTGACCAATTTTTGTTCTCTTTCAACTTTGACGCTATTAGATTGTTCGAAGACTAGGGATCTTCATTTTATGTTATTTTGTCTTCTTTTTTAACGCATTGACGACCGAGAGGTAAATAAAAAAGTTGGTTCTTTTTCAGGAAAGCGTTCATACTATGTGAAAAATAACTTCTCTAAGTCGAGTATGTATAAGCAGTATGTATACCCTCTCTTCCTTGTAGTATGTATAAGGAAGCGCGGTTAGTAATTATGGCCATTCAGAACAACAATTAGGGCCTCTTTCAGATAACTCGCAAGATCATAACCTAATTAAATTATATATAATAACACTTCCGATTGTATGCTAATTAATTAATTTAAGTAACGCTAATGAAAGACTCATTGTTTAATATAATTAGTAAGTGTGATGCGGAGTTTCTTTTGTTCTCGATAGATGACGTAGTGGTGGTATGGTAGTCTAAAAATAAATTACAGGTCGGCTGTAGTAGGATCTGTCATAAATCAATGAGTTTTAACTTAGGTATCTATACTAAATTGATTGCGATGTGTAAATGGAAATAGGCTAAGTAAGAATATATTCATTTATTAAATTTATTGGTAAATTATATTAGTTAATATTATCAGACATATACAATACTTTGTGTATATAATATAGATACACGACGTTTCAAGAGTACGGATCAACTGCCGTTATCAAATCATATACCTAATATATATAACAGAGAAAGATCCTAGTAAAAAATTTAAATTAATAATCTTAGTAAAATGAAAAATAAATGAATTAATTAAGAGTTTAAACTAGACTGGAGCAGTCAAAACAATTAAACTGCGCCGTTTTATATATATAATAAAATACCAGAAATTTTCATAATGATTATGGTAAAATTCAGTGATGTAGCTCATTTGTATTTTGTATCTTCTTGATGTTTAAAGGGGATTAACCTCTTGATCATCATTGCTTTATGAAAAACCGGAAGAAAAGAACATAAAATAAAGTACCTAGCCTTCGATTATTGTCAGTGTTGGAAGAGAACAACGAGTCCTGACAGGAATGATGACCGAGAGAGATCTTTCACAGGACTATAAGAAAACAGTTTGTAGATCCAGCTAGGATTCCTTGGAATTAGCACGCTCGTTTTCAATATAAGTGAGGCTATCAAAAGTTATTTAAAAAAACAACTAACAATATAACATTTATTATAAATATTTCCATTTTGTTTTCATGTAGAAAAATGGCTGATATTTTTCTGTTTGAATCTGAATTTTAGCTTGGGTAAATTTTCAGTCACATCAAATAAAATTCCCAAATCAAATAAAGATTGGAGTCTCTTCATGAAATATACTGTGAAAAAACGTGGTTCTTCTGGAAAGAAACTCTATGAAAAATGAACATGAGACAACGTTTTACAAGGTCGAATCTGTACAAATCGTTCCAAATTATATCGATATAATATTGCAAAATGTAACCCAAATCGATATACCAAGCCACGTATACAAAATATAAATTGAAAATTAAACCTGACAATATTAAAAGTTTGTAAGCCAAATTTGAAAGTCCAGAACCGACAATTTTGTCAAAATCATAAGGGGTTACATAAAAAAAAACCACAAATAATATTTAAAAAAACAACTATCAATATAACATTTTTTATTATAAATATTTATTAGATATAAAAACTTTCTTTTAACCATGAAGATAGAGCCCTTTTATCATATTAAAGTTCATAAAATCTACCCGACTGTAATAAAGCCATCACAAAATGTTCACAACTATTTTATTTGAGAGAACATAAAATGAAGGAAAACGAATTTGCAGGAGCATCAATTCGTGATTAAATAACCTTAAAATCCAGTTCATAGCTGGTGTAACGATATTGACAAAAATAAGCTTAAATCCTAAAATAAAACCCTCTATCGACTAACTGTGATATAATAACTTATCAGATTTCAATTATATCGTAAAAACGAAAGGCCAGGGACTCACCCCAAAACTGTAGGGGTGAAATCAAGCAGGGTGGGATCCTGGAGGAAACATTATGTAACTTGAAAAACACTGAATTAGTATTGTGTAACATTTTACACAAATTTTACTCTTTCTCTCTCTCTCTCTCTCTCTCTCTCTTTCCCCCTATATATATATATATATATATATATATATATATATATATATATATATATATAATAAACCACCCGATCCCTCCTCTACAAGAGCAAAAGAGGACCTTTAAAAAAAACCTCCAGTATTATTAATTTATCAAAAACTGTTTAAGAGATATTTTTAAACAACGTAAATGTATTTTAGTTTTAATTTACCACTAAAAATTTAATCGCTAAAACTCAAAATTTTGGGCAACCTGCAATAAAAATAATAAATATTGAAGTTACACTCCACGAACTTCCACATCCTCAAAATCACGAAAAAACCCAAAACTAATCTCTCCCAAATATGTTAGTTCGGCAGTTGTCAACCAAGGAGTGAAAATGAACCATGAAGGGAGTCTTTAAAATAATCTAAGGATCTAACTTGCTAAGTTAACAAATAAACTCAAGTAATTAAAATCTAGTATTTATTGACGGTGGTCAAGGGTATTGTTTTTTTCGATTTTTCACGGAGTGGGTAATTAATTTTCACAATTTAACTAAAGTATGAGTGGATATTTTGAAAAATTTATATGTCATGTAAATAATTTTACATGACCGATTTTAATTTTAAACATAATTCACGAAACAAATTTAAAAATAAAATATTGCGACCAATAAGTTTTGTTTGGGGTCTTTAGACGTTATGCTACAGAAAAAAATTGATCAAAATTGTTAGAGCCTATTTTGAGAAAAAAAGATACAATGTGTCTTGTCTCGATAGTGGAGTCACGATAGTAAAGTGACATATATTTTTCCAAAAAACAAAACAATTTTTTGACTCAGAGGACACAAAACTGATATATTCTCAATAAACAATACATTGGTAAATTTTACCTAGTACATAAAAAAAATAAATATTTGTTCACAGGCACCTCTATCATCTCGATTACATTTGATTCAAATATGGGGGGGGGATACAAATGTATATCCAAATGAAAACTATTGAAGAAATAAAAAAAAAAGACTAATGCAAGTCATTGATGATATCAAAGCTCGATTTCAATCTATTACGATGAACAAGAATGCCAAAAGCGACAGGAATAAAGAAAATGTTCACTCTGTTTACGAGAGATAAAAACAAGTTCTACAATCATGAGAGTCATGTTACCAAGTACGTGTGTGTGTTTACGTACAAATGAGAAAGTTTGTGCATTTTGTAAAGTAAAGACACAAATTTAACATTTTTATACTTTCAAATCTTTATACCGTATAATATCAATGACTACATAAATACTATAAGACACGACATGGCCATGTTAAATAATATTCTACGCTTATTCTTGAGTTGACCAATACCCGCTAGGTGGCGTTGATGTGACCAATCTGAAGTTGATGTGACTGGCGCTAGGTGGCTCTACGGTCAAACAATGTTTCAGGCGGGTAAGAGAAAACGCACTGATGCCACATATGTGACCAGAGATGCGAGGGAAGGTCGAGAATCGCTTATCTCAGCGCACGAACTCACAACACTGACTATGCTGACGGAAGTAAGTGAGAAGGTGCTGCTAGCGCTTTCTGATAGCTGTGTGTCAAACTTGTGACGAACAGCACCCGTAAAGCGTAGACTATTTCCCTATCCTATGTCGTGTCTTATAGTATTTATGTAGTCATTGATAATATAGATGATGAACCAACCCCAGATTGATTTAAACTCAGGGGTTTATTTAATGAGCAAGGGTGTGGTAAGCCCGAGGTACCTAGGTGGATCTACATTTCTCTCCGTGTAGTATTTGGTTAGATCCTTATCATATTTTCTATCTATGCTCTCTTGATCAACCCCGACGCTGCAGTATTCTAAGGCTATTAAGGTCTCTATATTATGCTTTTTTTCTTTATTTTGAGGCGATGGTGACCAAATGGTTTTAGGACTTTAAAAAATGAAGGATAAAAATTCAAATTCTACTACTAAGCTACAAACTAATAGAGATGATTATAATTTTTTTTTTTTTTTTCATTTAGTATATTTATCTGATTTCCACGTTTATTAACCTCGAGAAAACGTAAAGTTACGTTATCCATTCGTTGTGGTTTGTACGTAAACGCTATAGTAGCCACAAAAAATAAGATAAGAATAACGGGCGAGATTCTGCTAGTATTACATTGTATGGAGCTGGAAAAGTACCATGATGAAGCCCATTAACTTTTTTTTTTTTTTTTTTTTTTTAATGAAAATATTTATTTCACAAACAAAAACAACAGTACACTTCAATAATACATATAAAAATGAAAATAATACGATACATATAAAACAAAAAATAAACTTCAGTAATAATAACATTAAAAAAAACTATAATTACTTACACGTCAACAGTTAATTGTAATGTTTGTAAAATAAATTAAGCACCCCAGAGGCAATGCCTGTGTTGGGTTTGCTATCAGATCAAAAAACAAACAGAAAGAGTCATGAGCTGACCAGCTGTGCATCAATAAATATTATGCACTTGTTTTAATATTATGTTAAATTAGGACACCATTAGTGTGCTATTATTTAATATTTATTAATTTTTACTAAAATCGGTACTACGACCAACCTAACACGCTTTTAAAGTAACAGGTTTCAACTAGATATATTTGTCATCTAGTTTTTAACTCTTAATCTCTAAAGGAGAAAAAACAGCAATAGTCGGGGTTAGTAGCAGATAGTTTGGGTTGATTTTACTCACATTTATCACATGAGTTTGGTTTTACAATTCGTTCAATTACTTAAATGATGAAAATAATGATCGAAATATTTCAAAGTATTGTCAATTTTGTTTTTGTAAGTTCGTTCTTACCAGGATTATTCATCCTAAACATTTTGTGCAGTTTACGACTGATTTCGAAAACTGAGTTAATACATTTAACAAATTGTCCAATTAGCTGAGGACGTAGGGCGAAATCAACAGTCAATGAAAGAAGTAATTTTGCTGTATTGAAAACGTAAATATCATAGCAAACGAGGTCGTAATCATAAGAATAATCCTTTAACAATTTTTTTTCTCTACGGTATATTAAGGGAGATTGTACACAATTCTTCACCTAATAACTTTACAGTATTTTTTAAGAAAGATTGTACAAAATTATTATTATGGAATTTGATATAGAAGACAAAATTGTGAATAAATATAGAAAATTATTGAAATTTAGAGTAATAAATTCTAATTGTCAAAATAGCGGTTATTATGAAGTGTTTTATTAATAACTCGTGTGTTAAACAAAATTCAGCCTCTCCCCCGGTCCATTGTTGTCGTTGACGTTTGTATGTAAGATAGAAACATGGAAATCGTTAGAGGATAGGGTTCACATATAGAACCCTGTTGCTATTCAGAAAATGAATTGAAAATGTCAAAATAGTGGTAATTTTAAACAGCTTTTTGTTCATTCTCTTGTATTGATTACGAAGAAATTTAGAGATTTCTATTTTGCATTGCATCGATATTACCACACTACGGTTAGGTTAGGTTAGGTTAGATTAGGTTAGGTTAGGTTAGGTTATGTTAGGTTAGGTTAAAAATAGAGAAGTTATTGACAAAAATGTAATTCCAACGCCTAACTTCTCAAGAAAATGCTATATTTTTATAGCTATGAGATTAGGCAAAGATAAGAGCAAAGCGAATGGAGGCTATTTCACATATGTACAGCGTCAAGACGCGGAAAGACCAAGACAAGCGAAGCGAGTGGACTTGTGCTTAGCCACGTCAAGAAAGTAGTGATATAAACAATTTTAGGTTCAGAAAATCTGTGTAACAAGCGTTTTAAACAAATAACCTTACTGGACAAAAATTCTTTATCTACTTAATATAATTTAACATTTCCTACAAGCCTCGAGAAATAAACTTTTGGGCATTTACATTTATTGAACCACCATGTATTTTTTTTTTTTGTAAGTGTCTTTGTGGAGTGTAATTTTTTTAAAGATCGGGAGAATGTAATTTTTTAAAATCACTACTAATAGCACTCACATTTATTTTTCACTCATTAATTTTTAACTCTGAAGGTAACACAACATAATATCAAGTAACAAGATTTTGTTTAAAGTTTAAAAGCTTTTCTGGAGACTTGTAATGAATGTGTTTCCTGTGGGATAAGAATGTAAAGTTGTAGACAAGTGTGGCTTAATCCCTTTGTTTCCCCCAGGAGAGGGAGTTATATCCCGGACGTGACTTGGGAGAGAGATCCGAACTCTAAACAAAAGCAAGCCATTATTAATAGCGGAATAACAAAGAGCTAAGAAATCATTTTTCATTTCCAATCTTTGCCTCCTTATCTTTTACATTGATGTGACTATATGTTATTTTTATAATTAATTAGACCTGGTCCCGTAGGACAAAAGGCGGTCGATATGTTTTTAATCGGATCTGAGATTTAATTTTTAGACTCATCAAGGTTTTGAACTTGTCAATTACTACAATACAATTAAGCAGTAAGAAGGGGCTTTAATGACGGGATAATTTTAATATAAGGTTTTGTATAATTCAGAGATATTTGTGAAGGAAATCGGAGAGCCTATGATGTTACTACCAACACGTAGCTGACAATAAGAACTAACAATCAATATATTTCATAATTGGATTAGTTTTTTCCAAAATTAAATATTTTAAAATTAATTAAAACAAAAACATCTGTGCTAGGATGCGACAAAAAGAATGGCAGTGAAGTTACAAATAAACTACTTTTCTAGCCTAGGAATTATGATTAATTTGCATCATTTCGTATTCATGTAGAATACGCGTACAAAAAGGGAATAAATAGGAATAATAATAATTATCCACAGAATAATTAAATAGTCTAGAAACATTTCACAAACTGTTCCTCTTCTCCAAAACCAAATAAAAACAAACTAGTAATGTTAGTTCTGTAGTTGTCAGTTTGTTATAAACGCCGTGTTTAAAAAATATATACCGGGTTAAACAGACCACCCGTCTCAGGTGTATTGCGAGCATACAGTTTGAGACAGAAATACGAAATAAACTGCAACTCCAGTAATTTCATATCGAAAACCTTGAGAAAATATTTTAGTTTAAATTTGGTACCTCAAAAGCTCATATGTTGTGAGGTAGCATGGGTCAAGTGATTTAACGAACACACATTTATAATGGTTTTTAAGTATCTGTCACTATTTCAAAATGACGGGTCAAAATATATACTAATTCAGGTTTACCCTAATTTAACATTACAGCTGTACCATACACTATGGGAAGACTCAAATATCAAAATAAGAATCAGTATACAAGTTTTGAATTATTTGACACATTAGGATGTTTAGAAAATTTTCTTATACTCGTCTAAACCCCAATTTTTGAAATATAAAAAACCCCTTATTGTAAAAATGTTCAATTACATTTATAAGATATCTCCTACGCTTTCAAAGTAGCGGCCATAAAACTCTATTTCAGTTGTGATTTAAAAAATAACTATAGAAGATGGCCCAAGGTACTGAAAGAGTAGCTTTTTTGAGGTACCGAATTTGAACAAAATATTTTCTCAAGATTGTTGATATGCAAATTAGTGGGGATACAATTTGCTTCGTATTTCTAGCTTAGACAGTTTGCCCACAATACATTTCAGACAGCTGGTCTGTTGCACCCGGTATATTTAATTAAATTGAGTATACATTTGCTTTGCTTGGTTTATAAATTCGTCCTTCGCGTATATTCATTAATGTTGTTTTGTCAATGATAGGGGCTGGACGGTAAAATTTTGACTTGCTTATCCACACGTGTTTGGGTAATTAATGGTGGTCGCAATTGTTTAAAATTTGAACTAAACCGGTAAGAGCCGATTTTGAAAATTACGTTTTTTTTTACTGATAACTCACGTACCAAAATTTTGCGAGAATGTTTTGTTTGGGTACTTAGAAGCTATAGTTAGGCAAAATTTCAACAAAATCTGTGGAACTGATTATTTAAATAAATCGCAATTTTCGGCACTTTTTCTTGTAGAGCTACCTCCAAATTTTTAGTTAAAAATATGAAAGAAATTGAATAATGGGTCAAAATATTTGATTAAAATCAGTTACGTGTTTGAGATGTAGGGCACTGCACATACGAAGGATAGACATCATTCAAAAAAAAAAAAAAAAACACTATTTTTGGTCTCGTCGTACCCCAAAACGGAGACATCCCCAAAAAACGACATTGAATTTTCACCTATCACATAGCTTTCAAATGTCCAAGGAGCACTGGCGACATCACGATACGAAAAACAATTATATATATGAAATAAGATGTGATTTACCGGTTAAAACAGGAGGAGGCGTTACTTGGCACTTAGGTTTAGGTTTATATTTATATTAGCTGTAAACCTTTGATGATCATGACTATGTCATCGAAATGTACATAAGTGTAATAACCTTAATGGATTTATTACAATATAATTTTTGATTTTTGTTTTTGAGATTCGGGGAATCCTTGTTTCCCTTAAATAACTTTCTCTGAACATATTTGTGAAAGTAAAAGTAAAAAGTGTATATTTGAAAGATGCTCAAGTTCTATTGTGTGTGTATTCTTCTTTTCTTGTTAGTTTTTAATGGAAAGTTCTTTACTAATTGAAAAGTTAAATTTTCAATATAAATTACACTGTCAATTTAAATGTTATAAATAACAATTGTAGTACTGCTTGTGTTTTTAAATCTTTAAGTTAGCATCATTGTGCTCAAAAGTGTAGTGTACAATTTTAAAGTTTAGTAACATGTAAAATGAATAAACTTTTGCCGCTACAGCCATTAGTGGGTCTTCGCCTGCTAGAATGTTTTGCACCGGGTCATGAGATATACATGAGACATATAGAGTCAGGTAACCGTAATTCTAGCTTTAGAATTAGCTAGCTCACTTTTTTTATTATGCTGGTCCCCACGGAATCGAAATTGGAACCTCTTGCACACAAAAAGAGAGCTACAAGCCCCTAGACAGACCAGTTTAAAATTCAATATGAAATGAATACGTCACTGGTTGATTTATAACCCCCCATTTGGAAATAGATGGTAAAATGGAAATTTAAAGGGATATATTATGGAAAGCACGCACGGGTACAAATGACTAAATATCTTAAAGTTTTTTGTAAGATTAAATAATAGTTAAAATTACATAGTTTTAATATAGTTTTAAAATATGTGTAATATTAATAGTTATAATGTGTAAATGTTTTTGGATTAGCAGATTACAATTTATTATCAGTTTACCAAAATTGTGGTTAAAATTATTTCTAAAAGTTTTATTGAATTATTGTGTACAAGTTGAGATTGAAATTCTAAATGTTGAGGTTTAAATTGGGTTTAGAAGTTGTGATTAAAATTCTATACTGCGTTTTCAATTTCTTACGATTGACTATCTAAAACTTGATATTGAGGACATTTTAAAATTTTGAGGTTAGGTTAGGGTCTAAAAATTACAATTGATATTCTGAATGTTGTAATCAAAATTGTTTCTGACACTGAGATTGGAATGAGGTGTAAGAGTTGAAAATGAAATTTTAAGAGATGAAAATGAAATCAGTTTTAAAAAGAATAGTTGAAATTGCTTCTAAAATATGAAATCGAAGTTGAAATTTATTTTAAAAGTTGTAGGTGAAATTCTGAAAGTTGTGATTGCAATTCTAAAAGATTGAAATATGTTTATATTGATTCTAGGTTGAAATTGATTCTAAAAGTTGTGATTGAAATTTTAAAGTTGATATTGAATTATGTTTTTAAGTTTGCTGTTAAAATGGATTGCAAATGTTGCAATTGAAATTGGGTCTAAAGGTTTTTAATTCAATTTTAAGAGAATAAAGTGGTTAGCCAAGATTGAAATCTGTTTTAAAAGTTGTTGTTGAAATAGGTCAAGGACATTATGATTGGAATTTAAAACATTGAAATGCAATTCGAGTAGTTGAAATTGTTTCTAAAATTTGTGAATGCAAATGAGTTCTAAAAGATATTTTCGAAATTCGAAAAGTTATGATCGAAATTAGTTACAATAATTGTGGCTGGAATTAAAAAAGTTGAGATGCCGTTCAGTTTTTAAAGTTGGTACTATACGTTATGAATGCAATAGGAACTAAAAGTTGTAATCGAAATGGGTTTTAAAACTAAGATTGAAATAGGTCTGAAAGTTATGATCAAAATTTTTAGTGTTAGCTTATGCTTAAAATTGTTTGTGAAAATTGGGATTAAATGGGGTCAAAGTTGTAATCGAAATTCTAAAATGTGTGCTTGAAATGGGTCCTGAAAGTTAGTAGAAACATGAAGTTGAAATTATTTTAAAAGTTGAGATTGAAATTAAAAAACTTGTGACTGAAATTTAAATTTGATATTAACATTGGTACTAAAAGTATTGATTACAATTCTTGAAACTATTATCGAATTACTTTCATAAATTAATTATTTAAAAAAGCTTTTTATGTTTAGATTAAAATAAACTCTATCGGTTGTGTGTTTTTTGTTACTTTCAATATTTATTATTATTTTTTTATATTTCTCTTTGGATGTTGTCATTAATATTAGTTCAACAGTATTGATTATAATTGGTACATAAGGTGTTAATTAAACTTGGGTCTGAATGTATGTATTGGGTCAAAAGATAGTGATTTTTAAAATTTATTAAAACGCAAAGATTGTTCAATAAATTGGCTCTATAAGTATTTAATGATATAAGGCTCTTTAAATTTAGTTTAAAATTGGTTCTAAAGGTTTAAATTTTCTTAAATTTGTTAAAAAGTTTGTTACAATTTTCATCATAGATCTTTATAAATATGGTTTAAAGTTGAGTATTTTGGTTTTTATTAAAATTTCCTTAAAAGATTAAATTCCTTTAGGTTCAATAGATTATATTTTTTAAAAAAGTTTAATTTAAAGGTTCATTAAAAATGTCTCTAATGGTTGGCCCTTTCTTTAAAAGTATAGATTAATTTTAAGTAACTAATTTAAATAACATGCTTTTTTGTATATTAGTTATTGACGGTTTTTATATATGTTTTAAGGTATTATTAACATTATTCTTTAAGAACGAGCAATCTGATTAATTTATTGTAATTATTTTTGGAAGAATAAATGAAATTAAAAATATAATTTTAAAAAAATGCTTCCTAAGCTTTTTATTTAAATGTTCATTAAATGTATGATTTTCTAATATTTATTTTAAAGGTTTTTATAATTTTCCTCATGGCTTTTAATTAAATTTGGCTTATCATGTTTGATTAAAGTAGCTATGTAGGTATTGTTTCAAACTGAATTTTTAAACATAATGTAGTGATTTTTTTTTAATCATTAAAATATTTCTTGATATTTTCTTGGAGGAATGATCAAAACCGCCTCTAAGAGTATGGATCAAACTTGGCCCAACTTTTAAGTTTTTGTTTAATTAAGTTAACAAAAATAAGAATAAATGAAGGACGTGACTTATAATTTATGCTCACGATTTCTCTGCTTCATGAAAAGTCCATCACCGGAAACCAATTGAAAAGTTTTCATAATAAATGTCAATCTCAGCAAAATATTTAAAAATAATCTGTTTGACATTTTAGTGGAAACGTTAATCAACCCTACCACGCTCGTTAATGTTCCTTTCACCCTCTCAAATTAATCCCTCAAAGAAATCTAACTTAAGCTCTGAGACGAGGTGGAATAGAAGAGATTTGCAGCATCACTACGGTCCATGTAGCTGATTGTTTCTGTACGCAGTGATTTCCAGTGATTTATCTTCATTGTACTGCCCCTCCTCTCCTCATTCTGTCTACACATCTTTCACCATGTGTAAAGTTTATGTGGGACGAAGACTACATCAATCTTCAAGGGTAACATCGAAACACAGAATCGACACTAATACAACGTTACATGCCACAAATCACTTGGAATCGAGAACTGGGTAATGGCCAACATGTTAAAAATAATGTGTGACCATTCTTAATAAAACTCGAGTCAGTAATAGCGATTTAGCGAAAATATAAATGTAAGGAAATTTAACTTTCAGTAATATAATTTTATTTTCAAGTTTTTTTCAGTCTCTGTTCTTTGGAAATCATTTTTCATCAAAATCGGTTTAAAAAGTAATAAGACAACCACCTACTTATACCGTGTTTCAAAAACACATCAGGTAGTAATTCAAGATGTGGTATACACATTTTTCATGCTACATTTTACTAGAATATCAAGAATTTAAACTTTATTTTATGAATTTTCAAAATGTCAGCCGTTTAAAATTTTTGTAAAGTTAATGGTTTTTAAATTATTCAATATTATAACTACAGCCTTATATATTAAAACATAGCCTGAAATAAGTTTATACTACATTTTGACTCGAAATATTAATAATTTTTAAAGTTATCATATATTCTGAAATAACGAAGCTTCTTCGGACATGTTTACATGAACGTTTTTCTTTATTTTGACGCAATAAACCACCCCCGAAGTTAGATCATATATTTAGGAAACACATTTTATATATCATCCTTATTGTCTCATAAAACTGCGAAAATGATATAAATTCAAAATTAATAGCAAGATTTGTGCTGTGGATAACAATTCCAAATATTTTAAATTTCCTCCAAACTTTGTTACATTTAAAAAGATCTCAATTACGTTTAATACTCAGGTAATTCTATTGACAAGTTTCAAAATGGCGGTTGTTTAAATGATGTTATTCCTCAGTTATCTTTTGAGATTTTAATTTCACTTTTTGAAACAGCGCCAAAGACACATGTAAATAAATTTTGAAGTAAATTTTTACAATAGTTTGTTTTTGAGAAAATTAATCCAATAAAATCAGTACAATTGAACATTTTTTTTAGAGACAATTTTTCAAATATACCCAAGCTCGCAAATTTGTAACAATAAAACGTATGTTTAATTGGATGTATCATTAGAGGTAGAATGTATTTAGCAAAATGAACGAGCTGTCCCAGGTATTTGGATTGTTATTTGTTGAATACAATTTAAATGGAATGAATTATTTGCGAACCATGTACGAATCATATCCATGTAGAAATCTTTCTTCCATATTGAATTTTCGATATCCTAGTTCTTGTTACAACGGTTTCTTTTTATATTATCACATATAGTCCATACGTGAGAATATAAAAAGGAAAATATATAGAATATATAGACAATCATATATGGGTCAAATAATTATATCGGTTAATTTATAACCCTCCAAAAATTCCGATTTGAAAATTATCCGTAAAAAAAATAAACAAAACTGTATAGAGCATAATAAACCAGTTCTACCGATTTTGTTCAAACTTTGGTGAAATGTAAATATTAATACATCAGTCTAGTGTACCAAATTGTAAGTGAACGAAAATGTTATTTATATTTCAACCTCGACTACGTCAATAAATTCAATTTTAGTCGATAACGACTTACGTTTATAACCGAAGCGAAGCGAGCTTCGTCTCTATGCGATATAATTATGTAAATAAATACAATAAAACAGAGTATAAAACAAGTCGTGATACTCCTCGTTATAATTTAAATGGATTGCTATATCAACTACAACCTCTACAATAACTAAAATAACACCTTTTCTGGAGTTTAAAAGGGGTTAAAATTTGTCCACCCTTTTTAAAAGGGGGGGGGGGAAGGAGCAACTTTCATTGTTTTAAATGGGAACCCCTATATTGTGACTTATCATTGGAAAGGTCTAGGTAATAGAAAAATAATGGCTCCTCCAAAAGTTTTCTAGTAAATCCCTTAAAAATGACAAAATTTGTTATGAATAAACTTTGGTATTTCTTACCTGTTTTAATGTAACAAGTGCTCGAACTGTGACCTTTACACTGTAGTTTGGCAGTGTGGTCAAAATAAAACTTAGGTTCGTTTATAATCGGTTTCGGTAAGTGTTCCTTGAACCGTTTGAAAAATTGCCGTTCTGTCCGGCCGTTATAAAATGTATCACAATCTGTGAAAGTTAACTCATAACACCTGACAAGTTAGGTTTTCTTATTGGAGTGGTATTTTCAGGTTTCAGAGATTGTTGGTATAATGTAAGAATAACCTTACAATTAATTAGGTTTATAATCCTGGAGGTTAACAACAATGTTCAAAACAAGTTAATTTGCACCCTAACATCGCAGGCTACAACTAATATAAAACAACGTTTTAAGATTACTAAATGAAGCACCTGCTTACACCCCAAGTTTAGGACCTTACACAAAATATTTAAACGTGGCGTTCATTAAACAGCACCTACAGCAGTTTTCTCTATAAAGGGGCTCATGCCATACCTTAACATCTCGTGGGAAGTACGACACAATTATTGACAAACACAGACGATCGCTCTCCTTGAAGCACGACTAAAATCCTACTTGAGTGCTTATGTAATATATTTGTAAAAATACTGACATTTTTCAGCTTCAGAAACGAGATGGTGTTGCATGAGTCATGTCGCTCAGTAGTCTATTTCTAGGCAGTAAACGAAAATGTAGCATGTAGTTTCATTAATATTTTTTGTTGTTACAAAAGTAGTTGGTAGTACACAGTTGTAAGCAGAACGCCCACTTTTGGACGTTTATTTCAGTTTCGAGTAGGCAGCAGAAGATGTTGCATGTAACGAACCCTACCGTAAACTTACTAACAAAGTATTTGTGAGAAGATTCCAAATCTTTACTTTGTATAAAAACACCTCAACCTGGGTTCATGCATGATCTGTCACGAGGATATTCATAACCGGACTCTTTTCCGACCAGGAATTTAATCTCGCCTTTCGTACGGATTCAAAAAGTTCGACACTCTTAACTAATTTTCTCAACAGAACCATGGCTAGAGATCCTTAGCTTAACACATGCAAAGGCTTTCCTGGATCTTTGTCCTACGCGATAGGGTTACTAACTGGAAGGGGGTAATTTTGGTGTGTAACAAACTGTTAATATTGGCAGTACGAGCTTACATTGTCTATGTAAAATTTTCATCATCCACAGAAAAAAAAACACTTAAAAGAAAAACAAATATTCTGGTTTAAGTGAAGATCACAGCTAAACCAATATAAAAAAGAACTTCACAAAACTACAAAATTATAAATCTATAAATCATACAGTATAACAAACACACAGAACGCAATTCTCATAAAAAAAATACGCCTAAGTATCAGACGCGTTTCAACGACAAGGTCGTCCTCTTCAGTGTTACACGAGCTACTCCAATCAAACCACAACTATAAATCATGAACAAGTAGGAAAAGTATCTCATATATAAAAACTGTAAGAAGAATTAAAGCAGATTTTAAACAAAAACACTAAATTTGAAAGTAATTCCATTTATAACAATGTCTTTCACAAATTTTACCTACTTAGGGAACATGACATCTGGTGTTTGAATATGAAACCAAAAATACAGTAGATTTGCTTAGTTACATTAAAAAGATTTCAAAGACAAGCTTAAATCTTCATTTAATGGATTTAATAAAAGTGTATTGTTCTGGTAGTGAGTATTGTGGGTTATTTATGTAGACGAAGTAGTTTTAAAATGCCATAATGACGAAACGTGCACAGGGGAAGAAAAAAATTCCGGATACTCCATTATAAACATATTATAGTAATAGAAAGAATGGTGTTGTTGGTACTCTATCAGCTGAGTGAAATGATGTTTCACTCCATGGAACAAAATGCGCTTTATATTGCACCCAGAATATCAAATTGATTGTGAAAGATGCAATGCTGATGTACCTTTACCTTTTTCTAGGGCCAGAAACTCATCTTAATGGTTCTTCTTTGAAAAATTATTGTTTTTCTACTTAAAATTTGGATTAACAGTGTTGTTTCTTTTAAATCCATGAAAACTTATTTGTGGTTTAAATTTTTGTTAGACTGGTTTTTTTTTTTTTTTTTAACTATTTATTAAACTTAAGGTGTTTTGGCGAACAATACCCTACTTGGCGAAAATACGAATGAAATTACCTCGGACTAACGGTGTCGCATGTATTTTGACTATTAAAAAAACTCTTAAGGGTCGATCTAAAAAGAGATTAAAACTACCTCGGCATTGCCTTTTTCGAAACATCATCTGTGTCAGATGATATGAATAGCTTAATTTAAATAACAGGTTGTAGCTGATAGTCTATAAATATTTTCACAAAAAGGACAAAGTGCTCAAGTAGAAAATAGGGCCACGTGCCTATATAGAAGCCATTGCAATGTGACATAACACCTGTACGGCAGCTGTACGTATGGTCAGACACTTGCCGTATGGCGGACTATCGGGACTGACCACTGGTGAAACTATGCTTACGACTCAATCGACCGTTTCAATCAGATGTCTGTTTATTGCTTTCCTACGGCTTTACATCCAATTACTAATCGCCCCCATCCAGAGAGAAACCTTTCCGTCAAACTAAAAATAATCATCATTTAACTTGTGTGTCTTTTAATTGGATCTAGTATTCGTGGGTTTTATTTTAGGAATCAAGTAACTTTAAATTTTTAATTAAAAACGGGTTACTAGTTTTTGTGAATAATAGATTTCTCGCTCAACAAATAAAATAAAACATAATTTTCCATTGTAAATACTCGTTCAAGACGATATTTCAAAGACTAAGTCATCATCCTCGGTTGTTACATCGACGAAACCTTCATTAGAACAGACTACATCAAACAAGGCCAATAGTTCTTATAACAATAGGGAAGCAAATGTCCACGTCTCCAAATCCGTTATTGTGGAAAATGGTTTCTTTATTTCATCCACCTTATAGTGAGTACGGGAACGAGAACTATGAAGTATCCTAGCTGGAGTTACACTTTATTAATGTAATCTTGGGTTAGAACTTCCTCTTATTATATTTCCAGCTCTCATAACTGGATCTACGAATATTTCATCTTGTCTTAGTTTACATCTATATCTCTATCCCATCAAATCTCTCTTCACCAACTCTTGTTCTATTCCAACCCTAACATTATTACATTATTCAAGATCTAAGGTAAATTTATTTTAAACTGTAGTTTTTGTTTTTATGATGCTGATGACCGTGTGGATTTTCACCTTACACAAAAATTCATTCGTTATATACTATATAAGCCTAACGCCTGTGATACAACAGTGTTTAAAGACTACAAACTAACAGTAATAAAAATCACAATTTCTGAATACATGACAAAAATACACACTACTAACGGGGAGATTTAATAAACTTAAATGCTTGGATGGCTTTCTCCTTGTTGTTGTTCTCCAGTGATTGTGATTTATTACAATTTCACTGGGATCACAAAGGTAGTATTATTATGCTTCTATGCTGTAACCATTAATGTGTAAAAACCCTGGAATAATAATTTCCTAACGAAACTTTACCCACCACTAGTTATCCTCGGTAGATCCATTCGATTTATTTGGAAGCATAAAATCTAGCGATCAACAAACTTAACTTAAGAAAAGAAAGAGCATAACGTTGAGACCTTTATCCATCGATTACTGTAATAGTGTCAAGGTTGAAAGAGTATAACTTGTTCAAGATAAACCTTGTAGGAAAGATGAAAGGGATATAACCCATGACGAGAGAAGACGGTGTAGAGATTGCACACCTGTAAGACACTATAAGTGACTTCTAGAGAGGACCCCAAAACAATGGAAGTATAAACAATCTAAGAATCATGTTGATATTATCCAAGTCACTATTGTTTTAACTAACAATTAAATTACCTTAATGGTACCTTATGTTAAGCGATAAATTAATAAATATATATATGTTATATCTGTGTGATTTTATGTGTTATTTTAATGTGTAACGATCTCAACCGAGTGAAAAGTAAAAGAACTCTGAAGATGGAGCACACGCTTCGAAACGCGTAAGTGTTTATAAAAAAGAAGTCACCTGGCGGAAACCATTAAGGTAATTTAATTGTTAGTATAAACAATCATTCACTGTTAATATTTAATACTAATTTTTCTATATGTACAAGTTACAAAGTTATCTTATATTTTAGCAGACATCTAAGGAAACCAAACAACGAGGATAATACGAGCAGGCGTTCCTCAAGGATCGCTCATTGAGTCCGTATTGTTCAATATCTACATCAACGACATTCCGATACTTGATAACACTAATATATGCTGACATCACTACGATGACAACCACGTGTGATCTACAGTACGCTACAAAACTCATTCAACATTCTAGAACCTTGAAAGTAAAGATAAAGTGTCAGGCGTTCCTCAAGGATCCCTCATTGAGTCCGTATTGTTCAATATCTACATCAACGACATTCCGATACTTGATAACACTAATATATGCTGACATCACTACGATGACAACCACGTGTGATCTACAGTACGCTACAAAACTCATTCAACATTCTAGAGCCTTGAAAGTAAAGGTAAAGTGTCAGGCGTTCCTCAAGGATCCCTCATTGAGTCCGTATTGTTCAATATCTACATAAACGACATTCCGATACTTGATAACACTAATATATGCTGACATCACTACGATGACAACCACGTGTGATCTACAGTACGCTACAAAACTCATTCAACATTCTAGAACCTTGAAAGTAAAGATAAAGTGTCAGGCGTTCCTCAAGGATTCCTCATTGAGTCCGTATTGTTCAATATCTACATCAACGACTTTCCGATACTTGATAACACTAATATATGCTGACATCACTACGATGACAACCACGTGTGATCTACAGTACGCTACAAAACTCATTCAACATTCTAGAGCCTTGAAAGTAAAGGTAAAGTGTCAGGCGTTCCTCAAGGATCCCTCATTGAGTCCGTATTGTTCAATATCTACATCAACGACATTCCGATACTTGATAACACTAATATATGCTGACATCACTACGATGACAACCACGTGTGATCTACAGTACGCTACAAAACTCATTCAACATTCTAGAGCCTTGAAAGTAAAGGTAAAGTGTCAGGCGTTCCTCAAGGATCCCTCATTGAGTCCGTATTGTTCAATATCTACATCAACGACATTCCGATACTTGATAACACTAATATATGCTGACATCACTACGATGACAACCACGTGTGATCTACAGTACGCTACAAAACTCATTCAACATTCTAGAACCTTGAAAGTAAAGATAAAGTGTCAGGCGTTCCTCAAGGATCCCTCATTGAGTCCGTAATGTTCAATATCTACATCAACGACATTCCGATACTTGATAACACTAATATATGCTGACATCACTACGATGACAACCACGTGTGATCTACAGTACGCTACAAAACTCATTCAACATTCTAGAGCCTTGAAAGTAAAGGTAAAGTGTCAGGCGTTCCTCAAGGATCCCTCATTGAGTCCGTATTGTTCAATATCTACATCAACGACATTCCGATACTTGATAACACTAATATATGCTGACATCACTACGATGACAACCACGTGTGATCTACAGTACGCTACAAAACTCATTCAACATTCTAGAACCTTGAAAGTAAAGATAAAGTGTCAGGCGTTCCTCAAGGATCCCTCATTGAGTCCGTAATGTTCAATATCTACATCAACGACATTCCGATACTTGATAACACTAATATATGCTGACATCACTACGATGACAACCACGTGTGATCTACAGTACGCTACAAAACTCATTCAACATTCTAGAGCCTTGAAAGTAAAGGTAAAGTGTCAGGCGTTCCTCAAGGATCCCTCATTGAGTCCGTATTGTTCAATATCTACATCAACGACATTCCGATACTTGATAACACTAATATATGCTGACATCACTACGATGACAACCACGTGTGATCTACAGTACGCTACAAAACTCATTCAACATTCTAGAACCTTGAAAGTAAAGGTAAAGCGTCAGGCGTTCCTCAAGGATCGCTCATTGAGTCCGTATTGTTCAATATCTACATCAACGACATTCCGATACTTGATAACACTAATATATGCTGACATCACTACGATGACAACCACGTGTGATCTACAGTACGCTACAAAACTCATTCAACATTCTAGAACCTTGAAAGTAAAGATAAAGTGTCAGGCGTTCCTCAATCATCCCTCATTGAGTCCGTATTGTTCAATATCTACATCAACGACATTCCGATACTTGATAACACTAATATATGCTGACATCACTACGATGACAACCACGTGTAATCTACAGTACGCTACAAAACTCATTCAACATTCTAGAACCTTGAAAGTAAAGGTAAAGTGTCAGGCGTTCCTCAAGGATCCCTCATTGAGTCCGTATTGTTCAATATCTACATCAACGACATTCCGATACTTGATAACACTAATATATGCTGACATCACTACGATGACAACCACGTGTGATCTACAGTACGCTACAAAACTCATTCAACATTCTAGAACCTTGAAAGTAAAGATAAAGTGTCAGGCGTTCCTCAAGGATCCCTCATTGAGTCCGTATTGTTCAATATCTACATCAACGACATTTCGATACTTGATAACACTAATATATGCTGACATCACTACGATGACAACCACGTGTGATCTACAGTACGCTACAAAACTCATTCAACATTCTAGAACCTTGAAAGTAAAGATAAAGTGTCAGGCGTTCCTCAAGGATCCCTCATTGAGTCCGTATTGTTCAATATCTACATCAACGACATTCCGATACTTGATAACACTAATATATGCTGACATCACAACGATGACAACCACGTGTGATCTACAGTACGCTACAAAACTCATTCAACATTCTAGAACCTTGAAAGTAAAGATAAAGTGTCAGGCGTTCCTCAAGGATCCCTCATTGAGTCCGTATTGTTCAATATCTACATCAACGACATTCCGATACTTGATAACACTAATATATGCTGACATCACTACGATGACAACCACGTGTGATCTACAGTACGCTACAAAACTCATTCAACATTCTAGAACCTTGAAAGTAAAGGTAAAGTGTCAGGCGTTCCTCAAGGATCCCTCATTGAGTCCGTATTGTTCAATATCTACATCAACGACATTCCGATACTTGATAACACTAATATATGCTGACATCACTACGATGACAACCACGTGTGATCTACAGTACGCTACAAAACTCATTCAACATTCTAGAACCTTGAAAGTAAAGGTAAAGTGTCAGGCGTTCCTCAATCATCCCTCATTGAGTCCGTATTGTTCAATATCTACATCAACGACATTCCGATACTTGATAACACTAATATATGCTGACATCACTACGATGACAACCACGTGTGATCTACAGTACGCTACAAAACTCATTCAACATTCTAGAACCTTGAAAGTAAAGGTAAAGTGTCAGGCGTTCCTCAAGGATCCCTCATTGAGTCCGTATTGTTCAATATCTACATCAACGACATTCCGATACTTGATAACACTAATATATGCTGACATCACTACGATGACAACCACGTGTGATCTACAGTACGCTACAAAACTCATTCAACATTCTAGAACCTTGAAAGTTAAGGTAAAGTGTCAGGCGTTCCTCAAGGATCCCTCATTGAGTCCGTATTGTTCAATATCTACATCAACGACATTCCGATACTTGATAACACTAATATATGCTGACATCACAACGATGACAACCACGTGTGATCTACAGTACGCTACAAAACTCATTCAACATTCTAGAACCTTGAAAGTAAAGGTAAAGTGTCAGGCGTTCCTCAAGGATCGCTCATTGAGTCCGTATTGTTCAATATCTACATCAACGACATTCCGATACTTGATAACACTAATATATGCTGACATCACTACGATGACAACCACGTGTGATCTACAGTACGCTACAAAACTCATTCAACATTCTAGAACCTTGAAAGTAAAGATAAAGTGTCAGGCGTTCCTCAATCATCCCTCATTGAGTCCGTATTGTTCAATATCTACATCAACGACATTCCGATACTTGATAACACTAATATATGCTGACATCACTACGATGACAACCACGTGTGATCTACAGTACGCTACAAAACTCATTCAACATTCTAGAACCTTGAAAGTAAAGGTAAAGTGTCAGGCGTTCCTCAAGGATCCCTCATTGAGTCCGTATTGTTCAATATCTACATCAACGACATTCCGATTCTTGATAACACTAATATATGCTGACATCACTACGATGACAACCACGTGTGATCTACAGTACGCTACAAAACTCATTCAACATTCTAGAACCTTGAAATTAAAGATAAAGTGTCAGGCGTTCCTCAAGGATCCCTCATTGAGTCCGTATTGTTCAATATCTACATCAACGACATTTCGATACTTGATAACACTAATATATGCTGACATCACTACGATGACAACCACGTGTGATCTACAGTACGCTACAAAACTCATTCAACATTCTAGAACCTTGAAAGTAAAGGTAAAGTGTCAGGCGTTCCTCAAGGATCGCTCATTGAGTCCGTATTGTTCAATATCTACATCAACGACATTCCGATACTTGATAACACTAATATATGCTGACATCACAACGATGACAACCACGTGTGATCTACAGTACGCTACAAAACTCATTCAACATTCTAGAACCTTGAAAGTAAAGATAAAGTGTCAGGCGTTCCTCAAGGATCCCTCATTGAGTCCGTATTGTTCAATATCTACATCAACGACATTCCGATACTTGATAACACTAATATATGCTGACATCACTACGATGACAACCACGTGTGATCTACAGTACGCTACAAAACTCATTCAACATTCTAGAACCTTGAAAGTAAAGGTAAAGTGTCAGGCGTTCCTCAAGGATCCCTCATTGAGTCCGTATTGTTCAATATCTACATCAACGACATTCCGATACTTGATAACACTAATATATGCTGACATCACAACGATGACAACCACGTGTGATCTACAGTACGCTACAAAACTCATTCAACATTCTAGAACCTTGAAAGTAAAGGTAAAGTGTCAGGCGTTCCTCAAGGATCGCTCATTGAGTCCGTATTGTTCAATATCTACATCAACGACATTCCGATACTTGATAACACTAATATATGCTGACATCACTACGATGACAACCACGTGTGATCTACAGTACGCTACAAAACTCATTCAACATTCTAGAACCTTGAAAGTAAAGGTAAAGTGTCAGGCGTTCCTCAAGGATCCCTCATTGAGTCCGTATTGTTCAATATCTACATCAACGACATTCCGATACTTGATAACACTAATATATGCTGACATCACTACGATGACAACCACGTGTGATCTACAGTACGCTACAAAACTCATTCAACATTCTAGAACCTTGAAAGTAAAGATAAAGTGTCAGGCGTTCCTCAAGGATCCCTCATTGAGTCCGTATTGTTCAATATCTACATCAACGACATTCCGATACTTGATAACACTAATATATGCTGACATCACTACGATGACAACCACGTGTGATCTACAGTACGCTACAAAACTCATTCAACATTCTAGAACCTTGAAAGTAAAGATAAAGTGTCAGGCGTTCCTCAATCATCCCTCATTGAGTCCGTATTGTTCAATATCTACATCAACGACATTCCGATACTTGATAACACTAATATATGCTGACATCACTACGATGACAACCACGTGTGATCTACAGTACGCTACAAAACTCATTCAACATTCTAGAACCTTGAAAGTAAAGGTAAAGTGTCAGGCGTTCCTCAAGGATCCCTCATTGAGTCCGTATTGTTCAATATCTACATCAACGACATTCCGATACTTGATAACACTAATATATGCTGACATCACTACGATGACAACCACGTGTGATCTACAGTACGCTACAAAACTCATTCAACATTCTAGAGCCTTGAAAGTAAAGGTAAAGTGTCAGGCGTTCCTCAAGGATCGCTCATTGAGTCCGTATTGTTCAATATCTACATCAACGACATTCCGATACTTGATAACACTAATATATGCTGACGTCACTACGATGACAACCACGTGTGATCTACAGTACGCTACAAAACCCATTCAACATTCTAGAACCTTGAAAGTAAAGGTAAAGTGTCAGGCGTTCCTCAAGGATCGCTCATTGAGTCCGTATTGTTCAATATCTACATCAACGACATTCCGATACTTGATAACACTAATATATGCTGACGTCACTACGATGACAACCACGTGTGATCTACAGTACGCTACAAAACCCATTCAACATTCTAGAACCTTGAAAGTAAAGGTAAAGTGTCAGGCGTTCCTCAAGGATCGCTCATTGAGTCCGTATTGTTCAATATCTACATCAACGACATTCCGATACTTGATAACACTAATATATGCTGACGTCACTACGATGACAACCACGTGTGATCTACAGTACGCTACAAAACCCATTCAACATTCTAGAACCTTGAAAGTAAAGGTAAAGTGTCAGGCGTTCCTCAAGGATCGCTCATTGAGTCCGTATTGTTCAATATCTACATCAACGACATTCCGATACTTGATAACACTAATATATGCTGACGTCACTACGATGACAACCACGTGTGATCTACAGTACGCTACAAAACCCATTCAACATTCTAGAACCTTGAAAGTAAAGGTAAAGTGTCAGGCGTTCCTCAAGGATCGCTCATTGAGTCCGTATTGTTCAATATCTACATCAACGACATTCCGATACTTGATAACACTAATATATGCTGACATCACTACGATGACAACCACGTGTGATCTACAGTACGCTACAAAACTCATTCAACATTCTAGAGCCTTGAAAGTAAAGGTAAAGTGTCAGGCGTTCCTCAAGGATCCCTCATTGAGTCCGTATTGTTCAATATCTACATCAACGACATTCCGATACTTGATAACACTAATATATGCTGACATCACTACGATGACAACCACGTGTGATCTACAGTACGCTACAAAACTCATTCAACATTCTAGAGCCTTGAAAGTAAAGGTAAAGTGTCAGGCGTTCCTCAAGGATCGCTCATTGAGTCCGTATTGTTCAATATCTACATCAACGACATTCCGATACTTGATAACACTAATATATGCTGACATCACTACGATGACAACCACGTGTGATCTACAGTACGCTACAAAACCCATTCAACATTCTAGAACCTTGAAAGTAAAAGTAAAGTGTCAGGCGTTTTGCTCTATAAAAGACTAAGACACGCCATTGACACGCTCTTGCATCTATTTAATAAAGACATACACTGGAAGGGTCAAATTATGTACCTCGGGGTCATCCTCGATAGAAAACTGGGTTGGTCTCTTCACATATCCTACACACTTCAAAGAGCAAAGATGATACTGTCACAATTATGTCTGTTACTCAATAGGACAAGTTTTCTCACATTGATAACGGTCACTACAAACTATTTGTCTATATTTGAAGCACCGTCACCTACGCTGTACCTCGTTTGTCGTTTTTACACCGGTATTTAATATCTCCAAACAGACGCTTTATCGAAAAGTCAAGGAAGGGATGTTGTTAGTTGACAACGCGCGCCTATTTCACTGTAATTCAACGTGCGAGCCTGGTTGATTGCGTTGCTTTTTTTCGTATATTACATACTCTCCCGTCTTCATCAGGCTAACTGGAATAAAGGGAATATTAAGAAGAAAAAAAATCGAGTTGCCGTAACGAGTTTGAAAGGCCGTCATTTCAAAACAAAAAAAATCAAATACATTGTACATTCATTAGTAGGCATAGTTCCAAAACACTTTCTTCCAAAAGTGTTGTATTAATTGGTAAAAAACAGTTTGGTGGAGTTGCGTAACAAACACATAAATATACAAGTAAAAACACAGTCGAAATGATCAATGTCTGAGGTAAATCAGGATAACACTTTTGTAAAATAGTAGTTCTGTAAGTAATAGAATTAACTGCTTCTTTTTTCTTGTTGTTTAAAGGCGAAACACAACTCCGTTTTCATCCCCTTAGAAAAAAATGATGATAAGAACGTACAACAAAGACGCGTAATTATCAAATGCTCCAACAGTGTTCGATTCGGAAGAGAACAAGAGTTGGTTAATTGGAAAGATGAAAGGTTTTTGATCTTTTTCATGTTTTAGGTTTACGATTTGATGACGGAAGTTAATTTATTTTTTCGAAAGCTTGCTTATTAGTTTTTATATACAAAAATTATCGGAAATGTACTTATAAGCAGTATAACTAACACGAATAAGTGTAATTTGTATATAGAGCAGCAAACTTAGGCGTAATTTAAGTTATGTAAATATCTTAATTTTTTTATAACGTCAATACGGAAGAAATCTTTTCTCCAACATAAAAATAAATGCAAAAGCAAACACAAAAATCATTACTTGAAATTTTTCTCTTGTAAAGTAGAACTTTTTTTGGGGATTTTTTGGGAAGATGCCGACACATTTACAGTTTTTATGGGCTTGTGAGAAAGTTAGTGCAATATTTTTTCTTCGTTTGTCAGGTTGATGAATGTTGTAGTTGTAAATAGAATCGTTATAACTTCGTTCTAAAAGTTGAACCTTATTAAACATACATAACAGAAAGACGATTTTCATGAGAGCGCAGCGAGCATGGAAGCTAGTATGGAAATCTCTCAAACATGTGAAGTTCTAAGTTATACTCAAAATATTATATAAGTATCACAGTTACCATATGATTAACCACTTAAATCGTCAGCCTAATTGGACATAATATAATTTCTAAAAAACTCTATAGAACAAGAATGCTGACAAAGGAATGCTAATCATCGATCATGAATATTAAAATATTCAGAAGTCATCCTGAGCTTAAATATAGGCCGAATAACTTGCGGGAGTTCAGTCAATCAGTTTAAGTAGCTTTGACGAAGTCGGGTTCTTTAATTAAGAGATGGAGAATCTTTCATTGTAATGTCATACTATGTTTTTACTTTCCTATTATATGGAAAGTATTGATATGGTACTAAAATTTCAGTTTCCAATACTTCTCGTTATTTTAGTACGTAGGTGGACATTTAAATTATTTGTGAGTTATTGTAGATTGTCAGGTTTTAATATATTTGACCTTTTAAGGAATTGAAAGTAAAATCCAAAAAAACTGTAAGTTAAAGACGATAACCTAGACAATGTTTTTCGCATTGCAAAAAGGTAAATGAATAAAATAACAATTAAAATAATGCTAGTTAAAGGATGGGAAGTAAAAGAAGTACCTTTGATTATATTATTGAGGGAAAGTAAAATAAAATAAAACGTGTAATGAACCAGGAAGATTTTTTTTTTTTTTTTTTTTTTTTACAGCTAAGTTTCTATGTAATAGCTCACAGAATTAAATTAAGAATATTCAATACTAACCTCCGATGGATTTATGGATCCTGCGGAACTTGGAAAGCTACACAAATGACTGACTGGAAGTATTCAGTTTTTGTCGGAGCTGGGGTTTTTGTGTGTTTAGACTGAGGGAGAAGTACTATTTTTTAGGTATCAGATAGGCTTTGACAACATGTGTATTCAGTGGAAAATGACATGATAAGAGTTAGAAAGGAGTTCGTCCCGAGGGGATCAGCTCTCAGACAACGAATGATGTAGAGTGCTGTCAGGATCAGCCGACAGATCACTTGGAAGTTGGAACGTTCGTCCTGGAAAGACAGTTAAGTAACAATAAAGAAAACGAGAGAAAAAGAGAGAGAGAGAGAGAGAGAGAGAGAGAGAGAGAGAGAGAGAGAGAGAGAGAGAGAGAGAGAGAGAGAGAGAGAGAGAGAGAGAGAGAGAGAGAGAGAGAGAGAGAGAGAGAGAGAGAGAGAGAGAGAGAGAGAGCTGAAGGTGACTCTCTGAAACAGAATGATTAGGAAACAAGTAAGGTCCGTATTTATAGGTCGTCTAGGGTTGCACGCTCATGTCTTCCACTCTGCAAGACCTTGTCAGTCCAGTGTTTTTCTCTCTTTGCTCTGCGTCATTTATTTACAAGTTCAGACATTACAATTGAATACAATTACATATGCACAACAATTTAGAACAATCTCAAAACAATACTGCATATTCACCGGTTGAATATGTAGGGGGAAAAAAGAAGATTTATGGAGAAGTAGAAAAGTGGAAATAAAGCATAAAAGAGAAAGTAAAGCAGGTTGAGACACACATTCCCGAAGAAGCGTTGGCAATGTCGACATACCTTGGAATGGGAAGATCAGCAAATAACTGGAGTAGAATGATGGGAGAGAAGTTAAAGAAGCATAAATATCCTGTAGAGAAACAAATACAAAGATGGTCTCATGTCAGGTGGAAATTTATAGTCTGATTATTGTAGCTCATTCATTACTGAAGATGGCGACATTGTAGTTGAAACGAGTTAAAGTTAATAAATGTATTATTTGTGTGAAATTGTGTTAAAGTTTTATTTTAATTTTGTAAAGGGAAGATTTTGTTTAGATTCTTTATGTTTTTCAAGATATTAAAGATATAAATCACGTGAGTTGACTTTTTAGGACGACGTACGTGGTTCAATTTTAATTACATTTAATATCAGTTCATCCTTTGAAGCTATATGGGCAACAGACTTCATTTAAAAACATTTTTTCACACAGAACATCTCAAAACGACATTTAAACATCAATTATAATATCTTTTATATATCTGCATGTATAAATCGAAAAGTAAAAAATAAAATTTTAAAATTAATACATTTTTAAATGTTACGAAATAATTCAAAATGAACATGATACGTTTTGAAATAATGAAACCAAAATTTGAAATATAAAAAATTGCCTGTCTTGACATTACCGAATTTTTCGAGTTGCCCTCTTGATTATAGAGAAGGCGATATTTAAATTTTCAACCCACGTATTGGGGTTTCTTCATGTAAATAATACTGAAAATGTCAACTTGTTCAACTTAATTTTTTTACCTTTATCCGTCTAAAATAAAATGAGGCGAAAATGTAAATAATTACGCAGTTTTTCGGTACCAAAATACATTCATCTCGTGTAAAAAAGATGCCATTCAATACATATCTTAGCAGTTGGAAAGGATGCTGACGTCGCGACCAGTAAACTGCAGAGAGCTGTGAACCGAGTAAATGAATGGACTAAACGTTGGCGCATTAAAATAAATGAAGGAAAATCAACTTATATTCATTTAACTGATAGAAAGTTAGTACCAATACCCTTGATAATAAACGCCAAAACATTGTCCCATATAAATACAGCCAAGTATTTTGGCATGACCCTTGATACTAAGCTAAAGTGGAAGGAGCATGTGAAGAAAAAGAAGGAAGAACTAAATATCAAATACAGGGAACTTTACTGGTTACTTGGACGAAACTCAGGGTTGTCCATTCATAACAAGCTTTTAATTTACAAGCAGGTGCTGAAGCCTGTATGGACCTATGGCATCCAAATGTGGGGCTGTACGAAGGAAACAAATATGAAGAACATCCAGAACATTCAAAATAAAGTCCTTCGAGGAATAGTTCAAGCTCCGTGGTACATCCGGAACAGTGATTTACACAGAGATTTGAAAGTAAATTTCGTAAAAGAAAAGTAAGGAAGGTGGCTTTGAGGCATAAACAACGTCTCCTAGTTCACGTTCATCGGGACATGAAGGCAATGACTGACAACGTTAATGATGAGATTCGCCGCCTCAAGAGAACTAAACCTCATGATTTGATGTAATAGTGATCTGGTGATTAATGGTGAAGGGACTAAATACTAGTGGTAGCCCTACAAAAGTGATGTAATAGAGATATTAGTCTTTAGTCGATCCTATTGGGATTGGTCAAGATGTTGATTTTGTTTTGTTTGTTATTTGTAATTGTATTATTTAATAATAAATAAAATATATATGGAAAAAATTCAATAAATATTATAAATTGAACATTTTTCAATGCAACCCTTCTCCAAAAATGGGAAGAATTTATTTTTTTTATTTAAAAACCTATTCTAGATAACCCAAACATATCATGGAAGTTTTTATTTCTTGCGTTTAAAACCTTATTAAAATCTTCGGAGACATTTCATTCACCAGATTTATACAACTTTGTAAAAGCTACACGCTATACAGATCTTTAAAAACAAAGAAGCCTCCTTCCAAACACACTGCAATTATAATGACAAACGCCCAAATACATTAGTCTATTTATAATATTACATTTGAAACATAAAACTACTCGAAAGCAAACAAGCAATAAATTTAACTGCACAATAACCGAAGTCAATAAATTGTTTTTATATGCAATAGACTGCTCCCGCAGAGAGCCTCTACAGTCTTTTATTGTTTTCATTGTGACTTTATTCTTTGTTTTGTGACATTTTTCTTGCTTTTCAACTCTAATATATTATTCATATCACATTTAGAAGGAAGCAGTGTGTGTTGTAAAACGGCTGATTCGATCCGTTTATATTAACAGAGCTCCCATTCTCTTATCTTTATAATAAGAAGTAATAATATATAGCTGTCATACAATATTTATGTTTAATAAAATAATTCAAGAGATAATGTTTGTCTTTAATAGTTTTACTTTCTCTTATATAGTTATAGATATATCACAAACTAAAGAATAAGTTTGTGAGCATGACAAAGTCCCCAACATCATTCTTTGCCGTTACCCTGCCCCTTATTCGTACTTCTCCTATATGTTATTCTATACTGTATTGTCACTTATAGTTACGATAGGTTTCATCAAAACTATTCACCATACTTTTCTTTTGTTTCTTGCAGGATTCTATAAAATCTGATATAGTTGCAAAAATCGATTTTATATTAGGTTAGGTTGTGCGGAACTTTTAAAGTAGCCACGAGGACAAACTTTAATTGTCAAATATCATACTTCCCTCCAAAATAAATACGGAGTGACCTACAAATCTGATAAAAAATTAAATTTGATTTTGAATTAAATTGCAGTGCCAATCATATAATTATGTTTTTCGTATGACAAATACAACTTTTTTTTAAAAATAAAATATCTTAATTATTTGTTATTTGATTTTGTATTCAGGTGTGTGAGATAGTTTGTACAATATTTGTGCAACACTTACAAAGTTAGATTTTGTAGAAGATTTTATATTTTCTTTCTCGAATATAATTAGGTGTATACAGTTTCATCATTACGCAAACCCAAATAGATTTTATCTTGAAACGACAGTTTTAAAGTCACTGACCATATAAATGTGTTTTTGAGAATGATATTGGTTTGTAAGTTTGTCCTGCCATGTGTTCAGTAGGTCCCAAACATGTGGATTGATTTGTGTTAAAAGGACCAATTTTATTTGTTCATTCAAATCCAATTTAGTGATCCCTTTTACAAAATCAAAATGCATTTTCAATTTTTCCTAAAATCGTCTTTAAGGGTTTTGATCTAATTCTATTCAATTGTATCCCTTACGAACGCAAACACGAAGAAATGGACATCATAAAAAAAAAAAAAAAAAAATCATAAATGATCGGTCAAAAAGCGTAGTGTTTTTGTGAAGGAATAATCAGTAATCAGTTCAAAAAAGGGTATAAATGTGTACCTAAGCGGTGAAAACATCTAGAGCCGTCAAAAACCCATTACATGACCTTTTAAAAACACAATACTTTCGTTCCTGTGTAATGTAAAAATAAAAACATAGTCTGACATTGTCAAGAAGAAATGTCTTAATTAAAGAACTGAACTTCTTAAACGCTACTTAAAATAAATTGATTCAATGAACTCCCGCAATTTATTCAACATAGACCTCAAGACGACTTCTAAATATTTTAATATTCATGATCCATCATTAGCATTCCTTTGTCAGCATTCTTGTCCTATTGATTTTTTTTTTAAAAAAAAGAAGAAATTTATTGGATAATTTTAAATTCATCTAGCACATGTCCAATTAGGCAAACAACGTAATTAATGGTAAAACAAGTGATTAATTACAAGGTGACTGTGATATAGTAGTAAACAGTAAATCTCGATTTTTGGGCGTTTTAATTTATAAAAAAAACATACACTTCTAGAAATTGTAGTCAATTACCAAAACTTTATAAACTACCCTTTGTAACCGACCATAAAATTAACCCCCTAACTTAACCTAACCTAACTTAACTGAATCTTTAACAAATAATAAAAATTATGATATCATAGTACTTGTCATTTTATAAAGAAAAACTATTTAATCCCTCATTTACGTATTTTGAAAAACCCTTCAGGGGTTGATTTATAGAGGGCAATCCCGAGTGACCTATCTGAATCTACTTTTGTTTTTCCATTTAGACTTGTGTTAAATGCTTGCTTTCAGGTCTCTACCAACTCATGTTATATTCCTATACTTATACTATTAGAGTATTTTTATTTTGGTATGACATAAATTTAAATAAAATACGTTTCCACTGAATCTGGACACAACGTTTAGTTACTTTTTGAAGTTATAATTTTTTTTAGAAAATATATAAAAACAGATTGAAAAATCAATGTTTATAGAAACACTAAACAAAATATTTTTACACGTAGAAACATTTCCTGAACTTTGACTACATAAATTTTAATCATTCTCTATAAAAGAACAGTTCCTACACTGTTCTCCCACACCTGAACTGTCACAACCGTCCACAATAAATCTGTTGATGTTATTAAATTCTCCCTCCATAAATCTAATTATTTTTATTCCCTAAATAACAATAAATATTTACATTAATACACACCGGTTGCCATGGTAATAAATCAACTTTAATTATCACATGGCCTTATTGAAGCCTTTTTTTTTTAAGTGAGTCACCATTGTCTGCAATTTTTAATGAAACAAAATACTTTACATGTGAAAGATGTTTTACACTTGTTAAACAAAAAATAGAAACATTTACAGAAAAGGTTCATGGCAGATAAAATTTGCTTAAATTATGTCCTACATTTTTGATGATACAGCTGAACTAAATAAATAAGACGTTCCAAAGAATATATGTCTGGAAATGCTTCGACTGATGTTTGTTTGTCAATCTGTGTGTATTGTAAAAAATCCTATATCGGTCACATTTAGAGTCCAATTTTTATTCAAATACCTTAACGTCTTTAGAAAACATTATAATATTATACAAAACCGTTTCAAAATGTATATGCCTATATTTGAAAATTTTAATCTCAAATTTCAAAAAAAGGTTAACAACAAAAATAAAAAAAATTAAATTAAAAAACATATCATTATTCTTATTCTAGATGATAGGATAACTAACTGATTTACAGATAAAAAATAATTGCTTAATAATTGACTACACTATCTTTTACCCTGAAATGATTCCTAACCATAAATCTTGTTTTAATTGCTTCAAATTACTATCTACCTATCATTGCAATATAAAATAATTGTTTTAGCTGCAAGAAAATTAGCTTTTATTTATTTTCACCTTAAAAGGTTATCTAAATGAATCGTAATATATAAATTATATCATTTGACAAAAAATTTAAATTATTTGGTTTAAAAAAAGGGGAAAAGTGTTATGCTTAGCAGTAATAGAACGACCTATGGCAACGCACAGAGTCTGTCAGGGGGTAAGAAAAGCAGGATAAGAAAAATTATCTCTGTCATATAGGTCTACTCTTGTACGCTTGTCAATCTGTACGTCGGTCAAAAAATTGAAGTTTTTAAATACTACAATTTTAAATAGACTACTAGTGTAAAATGACTAAACAGTTCCTTGCCTACGACAACAAAAAACAATATAAGGAATGAAGTGGAAAATCGCCCCCCTCCATACAGATTGTGAAGCAAGGATTGTATGAAAGGGCAAGTGGGAGAAAACAACAATGTAAGAATATTGCGAAGGGATCTAGGACATAGGCACACAGGTTTGTTCATATATTTGTTATAACTTCAAAACTAATTGATAAAATTATATGTTGTAAATTCTAGTGTAAATTAATTAAATCTATACTTACAGCAATGGCTGCAGTGAATATTTTAGTAGTAGTTTGGTTCCTCCCCTCTCTACTGCTAAAGCTTTCCCCATCAACGCATGTTACACTAGTCGGCTCTGTTACACTGATTCCTTTAATAAAACAAAGTTTACTCTTATCAGCGTATAAAACAAACCAAGTTTAATATGTATATTTACTGAAACACTTTATTACAACCGACCTAGATATTGAATATAACCCAGTTAACATACTTACGCCTTATTCTTTCCATTAAACATTAAACACCTATCAAATGTGTATAAACTTACTTTATTAAATATTATCAGCTGTGAACAGTGGAGCTGTAAACAGCATTTTTATTATTGAAAATTGATATAAGAAATAGTTAAAGTATTTGTGCTAAGTATAAAAAGTTTTACTTCATTGTATTCAACACGAGTGTCGTAACATTTGTAAATATAATGATCAAAACGTAAGTACAATTAATAGCAAAATTTCTTTAGTGTATTCTCCCCTTTTCATAATTCATGCTAACAATGCATGTCTTGGAAATTTAGTACAAATACTTTTCTATAGATCTCTTTCTGGCTGCATGTAAGATTTTTTTTTTTAAATGGAGTCGATTTAGAGAAAAAATATTCTTTCCTTTGGGATGTACCCCAAATTCTTATTTAAAGTACATTTTACTTGAATAATTTAACAATATAGTTTTATTTGGAATACTGTAATAAAAGTATTGCATGCGTTAAAAAAAAATGATGACACGACCATCTGGTTACTTCTTTTTATCCTTACGAATTTGGTTTGAATAAAATTTAAAAAAAGTAGTTCAATTTGACCAACAGATGAAACCAATTTTTGCCAAAAAACTATAAGATGTCAATTGAAAACTGTTTTAAATGTGTCTTTCAACGTTTTTTCAAATTGATAAATTCAAATAAATTGCAATGATGACATCAATAACTTTTGTTTCAATCACCTAAATAACATTAAAATTAATATAATTATATTTAATATTGCAATTGTTACAGGTAACTTCTAAGCTATGGTACAATCGAATCTCTAATTCTGACGATTTACCGCGCTGCTCAACAGCATGCCTTTTTAAAGTAGAGGGGGTGGACACATTAGCAAGTGTAGATCACGTCTCAAGGCGTTCATCTTGCTTCTTTTTCAGATTTTTGAATACGTGTTATGTTTTCCCCTCATAGTAAGATGTTACACTAATACTCTTATAAACTACAATAAAAAAAATGCTTTACACGTTTTCTCTGGTCATCGGCGAATCCAGAGATGACCGAACGCTTAGTCCATGGTACAATATAATTTTACATCCACATTTTTTGAATATTAGAAAACACAACCACCAGGACAGGAAAACTAAAATTTAATTATCTGTTCCGACTCGTTCACGAACTTGTTTTAGATATTGTTAAAATAATTTTGTCTCCGAAATATCTTAAAAAATAGGTCGATTTTATAGTGGTCGCAAATATAGTCTAATTTCGTTTAAATTGGGCATTTATATTTTATAACAAGGTTCTGTTTCAAAAAGCACTATGTCCATTTCTCTGGTATATATATATATAGGATTAGGTAAAATATATATATATATATATATATATATATATATATATATATATATATATTACCTAATCCTAAAATTGAAATACAATCAAAGTTTAAAAACAGCAAAAACAAATTAATCAATGAATCTTGTATAGTACTGCAGTGACTTTCATTTGAACAAAATTATTACATTAAATTGTTATTGTAAGTTATTTGGTAAATGTCCAGTTGATACCGCGTTGCGATTTAATATAGAAATATCATGAAATTGTGTTTTACTTACCTCGTTATCAAACAATTGGATCATCCTTAAGCTTGAAAGACCCATTTGAAGTATGAAAATCCATTATTTCTGACTAAAATAAGCAATTTAAAAGTACGAAATCCTAGCCTTATTAGGATAAGGTGTCTGTTTACTGTAATTCATATGGCAATGATTGAATATATTGAGTGTCTCATCACTCGATGTTTATGTTCATCAGCGTAAAGCAAATAGGTCCGGATATGTAATTATTTGTGTTATTGTATATTTAGTAAAGACAGGTCTGGTTAATAGTTACCTAACCAGGGTCTTAAAAAAGCTATATATATAGTTACTTCCCGAGATCTAGTTCTCATAATTCTGAAATTATACAGCGTAGTAATACATAACTATTATATAAGACACTTTTAACGCGATGCTATTATTCTATTATCTATTCTTAACTTATGTAAACCTAGACGCATTGGCTCATCGTGTATTCTGATCATCGAAAGCAACTTGTAAATTCCTTATTTTAAAACGAAATAATGGATTTCATACTTGAAAAGCGTCTTCCCAGCTTCAGAATGATCCAATTGTTTTATAATGAGGTATGTAAAACATGATTTCATAAAATTTCTAAATTAAATCGCAACGGGATCTCAACTGACATTTACCAGTTAGGTATAGGATAGTCAGTAACATATAAAGATTGAAGGATAAAAATATTATTGAAGGAAAAAGCCGAAAAACGTTTTGAATAACTAGAGAAAATGTCAAATTCGTTATAAATTTAAAAGAAGTCATTACGAAATAAAACTTTTATTCTTTGTAGATAATATTTCTATTGACATGAAACGAATTTAGAAAACAATTAATTTATCCTGATTAAATGTTGAGCTTGACTTATGAGAAAAAATATACAGTATAACAAACACACAGAACACAATTCTCATAAAAAAATACGCCTAAGTATCAGACGCGTTTCAACGACAAGGTCGTCCTCTTCAGTGATACACGAGCTACACCAATCAAACTATAACTAATAGTTGATAACTGTTGTTATAGTTTGATTGGTGTAGCTCGTGTATCACTGAAGAGGACGACCTTGTCGTTGAAAAGCGTCTGATACTTAGGCGTATTTTTTATGAGAATTGTGTTCTGTGTGTTTGTTATACTGTATAATTTATCCTGAATAATTTTAAAAAGGCAAAATTTCAATTTGTTTTTTTAAACTTACTTAACATATTGAGAAATTGGAGAATCAGGGTGAAACGTTGGGTTATTATGAGGTAAAATGACATTTAAAAAGTTAAACAAATGGATTTCATAGTTATTGAGTTCAGCGCAACAACATCTGGATAATAGCAATTTTTTTTAATGTCACAACTGCTCACGTCGATAGAAAATATGATTCTATACAAAAAGATGAATTAGGTTTCATTTCATATCAATTTAAGGACTGAACAATTTCATAACTCTTTTGATTCTTGAACAGTGAGTTCGTTACACATTTGTATTCTTTCTAATTACCCTATTAAACCTATAAATTTTAACAAGACTCAGCTTTATTTTTTGTTTTTGTTTCTAACGATATCTCTTTTATCGCATACATAATCAAAAAGTATAAATCGTTTTATTTTTGCATTGGTGATTTCATGTTAAAAAAGTGAAATAAGATTTATTTATATTTTATACACCAAACTCTAAAAGAAAAAAAAAACATTGGTGTTTAAACTTACATACTTGAAATTAGAGGAATTCAGAACATCAAATAAAATTGTAAATTAAATATAAACACTAAACAATACAATAAAATAACAAATTACACTTCACACACTTTTTACCCGATGAAATACGCGTTTCACTATTACTAAACATAACCTAAAATACCGATACGGTTCCGACGAGAACCAGCAAGATACTAAATTCTTTAGGTAACTGATTATTGACAGGTGAGTTGTTATCAAAAGTTGGACTTTGATTGTAAGAAATAAGGAATTGTATTACAGTTGTTACATAGAAATAGCCATGTCGAAGTAATTGTAAGATTAAGTTTTCCAGTTTTGACCTGTTTATTAAACTGTCACTAAACAAATAAATTGTATAAAAACATTGCAATAACTTTCTCCCATACACATATACAATACGAAATTATGTTCGTCTCCATTTACCTAAAAATGTATCTATACTATTTATAATTGAAAATCAACAGCTATTTATCAATGTTTTGTTAAATATTTACTTAATTTTATTTTGAACGAGAGACTTGTTTCGATTCTGCCATAGTTTCGTCTGAGTATCGATCTTATTTGATTGAAATCGAGTTTTTAAAGACGGCGGTCATACATTATTCTTAAAGTTAAATTAATTAATTTTTTATATTGGATACAGATTTAGGTCATTATTTTTTTGCAAATTCATGAAAATTTGAAGGAAATCCGTAAAGTCAATTTTAAAAAAATATGTGTTTCTAACAGCTTCATTGCCAATTTTTTGGATTTCCTCTTCATCTGAAGAAGACCATATATTTCTATATTTTCTCTTCTGCCGACCTCTTAACCTGCCCACACTCGCTACCTTACCGTAATGTGTGGGTCGCAGCCCTCCTTGGGTTTTGTGACGTCCTGCCCATAACCACACCACGTATTCTGTGTGCCTGGGCCTAAATGAGCAAACTGATTGTTGTTACCAATGGTGAATTTGAAGGTTGTACACATTAAAAATAATTTTTACATTTTCATATTACAAATGCATTAATATTTGTGTTTAAGTGTTTTTTATATTAAATTATCTGATACTGAAGACCGATCTACCAAATCTCTCATTCAACTATAAGAATGAGTGTATTTAGGACTTAATATTAATTAGTTCGTGAATTAATGAATTTTTACTTAAAAATCAAGATTCTATAAAGAATTGTACGCTTTATGTTGTTCCTCATCATTGCATTCGAGGAACAATAAATCATTTTGATTTTGCCCAATTATCTACATCTAAGAGTGGTGTAATCAAGTCTAAGGATCTAAACACCGTATGGCATATTTACGTTTAAATTTATATCTTTCCACGGTCATGTTTAGAAGTCTGGTGGATATGAACCAGTTTGCTGAACAAATGTAAGTCTTCAAAACTGGTTCGACGCTGCTAATAACAGACCTATAAACGTAAGGTTAATCATCTCACATAATGAAAAGAACAAAAGAACAGCTGATTGACTCATAAACGTCTGCCAGCTGTCAGGAGACGTGTTTGGTGCGATAGCACACTTCATAACATTTCAAGATTTTGACGAGCTGTTTAAAAAAGTCAGTTGGTACTTTCTTAATATAGGCTACATTCTACAGAGAAAGTTCTGTGATGGATTGTGTTTTTATTAGAAAAACATTATCTTATTAATTAAGTCTCTCCGTCGTTTGTAAATTATGTCTGTCTGTCCTTTGTGAATTGTGTGTCTCTGTCCTTTGTGAAATGTGTGTCTCTGTCCTTTGTAAATTGTGTGACTCTGTCCTTTGTGAATTGTGTGTCTCTGTCGTTTGTGAATTGTGTGTCTCTGTCGTTTGTGAATTATGCCTGTCTCTCTGTCGTTTGTACATTATATCTGTCTGACTTTTGTGAATTGTGTGTCTCTGTCCTTTGTGAATTGTGTGTCTCTGTCCTTTGTGAAATGTGTGTCTTTGTCCTTTGTGAATTGTGTGTCTCTGTCGTTTGTGAATTGTGTGTCTCTGTCCTTTGTGAATGGTGTGTCTTTGTCCTTTGTGAATTGTGTGTCTCTGTCGTTTGTGAATTGTGTGTGTCTGTCCTTTGTGAATTGTGTGTCTCTGTCCTTTGTGAATTGTGTGTCTCTGTCCTTTGTGAATTGTGTGTCTCTGTCCTTTGTGAATTGTGTGTCTCTGTCGTTTGTGAATTGTGTGTCTCTGTCGTTTGTGAAATGTGTGTTTTTGTCCTTTGTGAAATGTGTGTCTTTGTCCTTTGTGAATTGTGTGTCTTTGTCGTTTGTGAATTGTGTGTCTCTGTACTTTGTGAATTATGTGTCTCTGTTCTTTGTGAATTGTGTGTCTCTGTCCTTTGTGAATTGTGTGTCTCTGTCGTTTGTGCATTATATCTGTCTGTCTTTTGTGAATTATGTGTGATTTTCTCAAAATCGCTTTAATCATTTTCGCCAAAGTTTACTAAAATGTTACGTCTGAAAAAAACAAATAAAAGAACCCTTGATCACCCCCAATAAAGTCGATAAAACTCCATTTAAATATATACAATTTAATTTTGGAAAGAGTTTATGGCACAAGGATAGCAAAGTTTAGCTCTATTTAAATGTTTCAAATCGTTTTTTAAGGAAGTGACACTTCTGTACCTAATTATCAGCCATAAGGGAAAAAAAATCAATAAAAGTTTTCACGTTAAAGAAGTACCTATATGGACAACTTTAGGAATTTTTATTTTTGGTTTTGTTAAAGAGTATGAGAGAAGTTAGTAGAATATTTTCAAACCATGTACTTAAATCTGCTGTCATTTTAGATAGAAAAAAAATGAGCAACTTCCTGTCTGGCAATTTTTCTCTAATGACTCTTCTTTTTAGAATGTCACATAATAGAGTTAATATTTAAACATTTTTAGTTGCACACCAAAAACAACATTATTGTTTTGATAATAGTAGGATAAAATGCCATGATAATATAGTAGTAGGATTTTCTAATGATTAAAAATATTACTCAAATGATTTTTTTGTATTTCAATAACTCAAAATTTAAATTTCGGGTGGGGCTTTTGGTATATATGTGTTAGTAAAAGCTCCATTGGTTTTGTAAATAGAATAGGTTTTATAATACTGGAATAGTTAAAAAAAATCGGTCAGTAGATATTAAATAAAAACGTTGTGCGATGATTAATTTTCAAACACAAGTAGTAGACATGCCATAATATGTCATTCTGTCCTTTAAATTTGCATCAGATGATGCCCTAATCTGTTATCCACAATACGTAAAGGAGTTACTGCTAAGAAACTTTAACGTTATAAATAAAATATAAAATAAAGACATACCTAGGAAAAATAGTCATAGTAAGAGTAATTTGACTATTGAATATTAGTTAAATTTAACATATGAACTACTATTTACTATTCGTTGAATATGATGAAATAATAGTTACAAAATTTCAAAATGGCGGTTTTTGGAAACAATTTTTTGGAAGTTCCTTCTAGTCACCAAAAAGAACGTTTAAGTAGTTCATTTTGTAAAACTATTGATCTGCATGTATTGTCTAAGACAGCAGATACAGAAATAAACTGTTCAAAAACATTGTACAAACTGTATCATTACCAAAACAACACCAACAAGTACTTTTGATCACCAAAAATATCAGCCCATTACTTGTTAATCCAAAAGTAGAAATGAACCATGTACACCGTCTTTGAATAAATCTTTATAGGGTTTATACCGGCTTCACTCGTGTCATCAGCGTTAACTCGTATTTGGTTAAAATCAAGCCAATTATTCCATACTTTTTTATTGCTATTGTGCATACGTGTTTTAGTTTCATTAATCTTCATATTTCACTAAAATTTTAACGTAATCGGTTAATCTGATTTTGAGAAATTACGTCCATATAGCCTATTTTTTAACCGATAACTCACTGAAGGGCATTTACGTAGAGATGATAACCAATACGCTTTCTTTGGGTCCTTAAAGCTACACATGAATAAAATGTGATCAGTTATAATCTATTTGACAATCATAATTTTGTGTTTTTTTTCTTATGTCAACTACCTCCAAATTTAGAGTAAAAAATGAAAAAATGAAGAAAATTCCAAGATATTACCAAAATGTACCTACATTCCCAATTTGATTAAAATCACTGTAGAGCACTCGGCAGAGAGATGATGGACGGATATCGTAAAACAAAAAAAATATTTTTGGGAAATCTCGAATCGGATATTTACAAAAAAAACTTGGCATCAAACTTGGCACCTGTTCCAACTTTCTCTTTATATGAGGAAGGTAAAACAATAGTTACATTCTCATCCTATTATATTAGTGTATTCGTATCAGTAGCATGTCTAGTGTTGTAGGAGGAGTAACATGTGCTATAGGTCTACCACAAACGAAAGAACAGCTTGTGGAATAAAGAGAAATGACCCTGATCCCCACCATACTTGTCAAACAGAACAGTGGGAGAAATATAACGTTAATAACATAAACTGGACTTGAAATCTATCAGGACAAAGAACCATGGTCCTAACACCGCGTGGTACGTAATGTTTTGTTCATTTTCAATTATTGATTTTATGATGGCAACAAAACTCAAATAGAATAACATTCGATCAACGTGATTTCAGAGATACATCGATTGCATCAAAAAATCGGCTCGTCCAAAAAACCAAAATCATTTGAATAGTCATTTGTAAAAGAGTTACAGATCGCATAGGAACATATTAAATGAATGCAAATGAAGTGCACCAAGAACACAGCTGCCGACCTCACAACACCCCAACTCGACATGTGCGCCGCAGTCTCAAGTGGTCTTCAGAAGTAAATCAACCCGTTACGATACAAAGTGAAGGGCAGGGAGCGCATGTGTTCCAGCTTCTATTGTTTAACAAAACCCTCTTTTAGCTCAATAAATATAGATACGTTTTTAAATAGAGATTTATCTTGTCCAAACTTAAGCCAGACTCTTGGGTTTTTAATTAAGATTTAATCACTGGTTCTTAAATATCCATACAGAAGGCATCTCCAGATATAGAATGGCTGAATGTAATATAGTCCAGAAAGAAAGTTAGTCCAATAACTGAGTGGTGAAATTGGACTAGTTTTACAATTTTCATTTAGCGCCGAAGGGAATCTAACAGCATTCATGGATAATAACCGTAATCACAATTACAGGCATTAAAGCTATAAACAAAATAATTGGAAAAATTTAATTTATTTCCTTAAAGTTCCTGATCTACATTTGGATAACATAGTTATTTTGGTTAAAATTATTAGGATACATTGTTCATATTATTTATAAGGTTGATATTAATTATCATTTTTATATACAAAATAATACACGATGTTTCGGTCAGTTGTTTGTCTTTCTTTGTGTACAGGTACACTTTCAAAAGTCCCTTACCACACTTGGGAATCACACACAATGAGAAATGCGTAGCGTATAAGTTTTAAAACATTTTTTATGAGGTATGAGACAAACAATTCGATAGTCATTAAAATGTGGATTGCCTTTTTATTGATTTCTCTTAATTAGGGTCCGTAGGTAAAACCAAGGAACCATATAATACGTCCCATCATGCCTACACAGACAAAACAATAAATCCTACATATATCAAACTTTACATTTATACTCTTTGTATAAATAGGAAAAACATAGGTCTAACATAAAAAAAATGAATAGGAGTAGTTAATGTCACACACTGATCATGTTTGTATTTGATCTTATTTTTAACTGCTTAAGCCTAGCGGATTGGGTTACTTTCATAGGTTATAATTTTAGTTTCTAACATCGCCATAGGCTACTAGGTATTGTGCACTTTTTCGTGTGAACAGATTTATACTCTTGTCATCTATTACTTGTTATGTACGCAAACCATGTCAAATGTTGTACAAATGATAATAATAGCATTAAATTAGAACTAAAATTTAAATATAATTTAACCTAAGCTATTGACCTTGGGGTGAGATGGGCGATTGCCTTACAAAATAAGTAACATATTCCCCTTAATCTGTGTAAACTTTTGTTTGAAATTACTCAAAACTAGAAATATATATTTATATAATATTGATAAAGAATGAAATGTAAAGTTTGATTTTAAATGTATAAAAATAAAAATAACAATTCTTTGGGCTTAACTTAATATTTATAGTTCACAAACTGCTGTGAAAGTTAATATTTTGGCTGCAATAAACAATACAAACATAAATTTGGTATGGTTCCTTTATCTATATTCATTATCTTTTTTTGTTATGAAAATTATGTTAACTATTTAAAAATAATAATTTTTAACTATTTTAACGTTATTAATTTTAAATTATAATGGTTTTCTAGTATGCATTTAGCAACACTAAATTTGTTTTTGGTATTTCCTATTTTACTTGTGCTAATAAATTTTCTTTAATTCAAGTAATTATCTTCTCTATGTTCATAAATATTTTGACACCTCAATATTAGAATTTTACTTTGTCTAGTATTTCAAAAAAAGCATTATTCTGAACGTCTAACATTGAAGCAATATAGAGCTGAGAGTGGCGTAATTGGTTAAGGTATGTACAGCTCACTGCAGCTTGAATTTAGGAGAACTCGGATAATTCACAGTGGAATCGAGTTTATGACGTTGCCAAAACCTATCAAATATAAGAAATAGTTTGAGTACAATCTTCTGTCAATACTAGTATTGCGTTTATATATTTCGACGCGTTTCGGAGTTCCTCCATCATCAATAGCTACTTTACTACTGGTCTATATACAACGACTCGTCTAAAGCTATTAAGCTGTATATGTAGACTAGTCGTTACGGATGAATCCAGTACTAAAGTAACTTTAGATGATGAGGGAATTCCGAAACACGTCGACAAATATAAATAAGACACTGCTACAAATGGCAGGAGATTGTACTCAACCTAATTATGTAGATCCCTGCAGACACAATGATTATAATAATTTCAAATAGAAGAATTGAATAGGGGAATGTTAAACATCTAGTTTGATCCATCTGTTGTTTCCAACAAGCGTTCAGCCGCAAACATGATTGAAAAATCTTGTGCGGTCAGCTTAGTAATGTCCGAATACCAATAGTTAACCTGACTGTTATTTGACGGACAAGATGTTTTCTATATGCGTTCTGCATGTACAGTTGTGAAACATAATGAATTGTTTTATTTGTTTTAACATTAATCCTCCAAAGTATCTATTAGCACTACAAATAATTCGAACCGGGTTGAAGTAGTTGAAAACCATGGACTGTATCAAATGTTGAGCTTGACTTTTGAGAAAAACTATACAGTATAACAAACACACACAACACCATTCTCATAAAAAAATAATAAATACGCCTAAGTATCAGACGAGTTTCAACGACAAGGTCGTCTTCTTCAGTGATACACGAGCTACACCAACCAAACCACAACTGATGGACTGTACCTACAAACCTACTTTTCAAATTCGGTTTTTGTTTGAATGTTTGGGTTCAAGAAGTATTTCAAACACATGCATACACAGTTATTTTCTGTCACACGAGCACATAAAAGTGGCTTATCATGCTAATGCAGAGTGTGTTACATATTTTAGTTCGGAGCAGAGCTCTTCCCTCGGTTTTAGAACCATTAGGTGTTACTCAACAAACTATTATTTAAAATGTGCTGAGAATATTCTTAACGGTTCAGTGGAATTATCCTTTTTGTGGTCGAAGTTTAAAAATCTCCAGGAGTGAATGAATTAAATATCTGTAACAATATTATTGGATTTTATTAAAATATAATTTATTTTCCGTAAACAGAATTTGCATGGATTATATCATTATACATTTTATTCAATATTTTTAGCATTAAACATAATCACGATTTTAATTTACAGGGACAAATTCGTATGTCTAAGAGTAGCGCTTATGAAAAACATTTTAAAAGACAAAAAATATATATATATAATTTTGAGTCAACCTACACGTATGCATTTTTTCACATTCATTTTTACTCTTAGATTTGGCCTGATTTAAGGGTTCTCAGAAACATTTTGGTAAATATTTATATGTTTAAAAGCATATAGAAAATAAAACCTTTTATTTAAGTTTTCTAACCTACTGCATATTTTAAGATATAGTTTCACAATATTTTGATTTCCCTCCCCTTTTTAAATATTTTCAAACAACTATAATATCGCAAATTTGTTTTGTTTTTTTCTTTCTTTTTTTCAAAAATAGCATGTCAAAATTTCCTATTTTTTCCCAATTGTATAATAAAAACTTTTGTGAGACTTTTTAAAATCTTTGGTTTGTAAAGAATTTGATTTTTTATAACAATAATAAACATCTGACTATCGAAAAAATTGTTTTTTGCAGTTTTTGTTAAGAAATTATAACGAAACAATTCCCTTGGTTAGAGTTTTATTTAATTCACTTTTACAGATTTCCGAAGTTATTTCCAAATCTGAGAGTATTATAAGATATCCAACAAATTTATTATTGAAATAATTTCCCGTTCTAGAAAGTAGGTAACTTGTTATAAGACATTTGGTATTGTACATCAGAAATAATAACAAATATATTTTCAATATATTTTCACATTATATTAACAAATTAGGAAATATATTACACACATGAATCTAGAAAAAACACCCAAAATAGTATAGCCTTACATTTATTTATAATAGCTTGAAATACTGACCCATGGTGGAATTTATAGAAATTATAATAACATTTATAATATCAGTGATACTAAATTTCAAAAGTGGTTAGATAGTTAAGGACATTAGGATTCAAAAATGTGAAACAATTAATTGTGACAGTTTATATATATATATATATATATATATATATATATATATATATATATATATATATATATATATATATATATATATATATATATATATATATATATATATATATGACTATTTAACTGTCTAGTGATATATAAATGTACTGTATATGTATGTGTGTAACTGTCTATATGTGTGGATGTCCTAAAAAACTTACCGTGAGCTAATATTTCCGAGTTGGTAAAGAAAAATCAATTAAATTTTGGTGATTTGAATTAGTACCACATCTATTTTTTAGTTTCCTTCATATCTGTCGGTCTGTCCGGGTGGAATTTTGCAATCGAGTTTAAACTAACTTCCCGATAAGCTAGAGACCTGCAATTTTCAACATAGGTCAGAATTGGATGACAATACAATATTCAGTTGGTTTCTTGTCTCTACATTTGTTTCAACAATAGTTATTTAAACACATAAAAATTGGCCAATACGATATAGATTTTTTTCAACCGCGTTATCGCTTAAACGCGTTTCGCTTAAACGTGTTATCGCTTAAACGCGTTATCGCTTTTGAAATTCATGTACATAAAAAAAAAATAAAGTCAATTTTGTTTACTTCTTCAGTTTGATTTTCTGAGTTACAAGACTAATAGAACTATTATAGGTAATAAGAGGTAATATTTTGAATTTCAGATATTTGCAGCTAAACAGGATGTGAAATGCATTGGGAGTTTCCTATATGTGTCCCTTCAGAGTCTCATCAATATAATTATATAGAACCGATTGAAATCTTTCACCCGGACATAAGACTAAAATACAGAAAATAATAAATGAAATAAATTTTTTTTAACATACCACGTTTTTAAAACGTACTAAAAAGTATAAAATAATTTTTCATGACCCATCTACAATTTTGAGGGAGGATTGTTAGTGCCTATGGATATATTTGGAATACTTGGAGAGAAAACGTGGGGCGCAGGCAATCTATGATAGTTAAGGAGGAGTAAATAAATTAAATTACAGTGAATCTCATTTTCGATTCACTGAAATTAGCTGTGAATTCATCCAGATTGTCTACTTATATTAATTAACGGGCTGCGCCCCACGTTTTTCTCTCCAAGTATTCTAAATATATCCACAGTCACTAACAATCCTCCCTTAAAATTGTAGAAGGGTCATGAAAAATTATTTTATACTTTTTAGTCCGTTTTAAAAACGTGGTATGTTAAATTACTTTTTTTATTTGATTTATTATTTGAGTATGGGTTGAAAGTATGGGAAACAGCTTACTTGGTTCCTTTTTTAATTAATGGGACCGTTGTACCGCCAAATATTAGACGAAGATATTCTATCTGCTATTGAAGATAACAATATTCATCCCATTATTCCAGTGGGAAACCCACTCTTTATTTACATTTGAGGGAATATCTGAATAATACACTTTCTGGTCGTTGGATTGGACGTTGAAGATTTACTAAGTGGTCATTATGGTTTCCGGAACTTTACTTTCCTTGATTTGCTTCATTGGGGGTAGATAAAAGATCGGATATTTCTGATAAAACTCAAGAATTTAGAAGCACTATAACAAGTAATAATCCATGTGTGTGCCATCAAAACGCCAGAAATATTGGACAATATTTAAACAGACGTAAAATATGAGTTCTATTTGTTCTCAATATGTTCTTGGTAGCTATTTTATAAAATAATCGTATTCCCCTGAAAATTTATGTTTTTTTCCCCTTCACTCTTTTACTACCTGGAAAAGGCTTAACTACCTCCGGTTTGCCCAAAAATTTTTCAATACTTATAGTATGAAGTAAAACTTAATACAAGTTTATTCTTAAGATTAAAAAGTTCAACCCCCTACACTCCAGAAGGAAATTTTTATGGCTATCATTATGGTTTAATTGGGACTATAACGGTGTCTAGATATGGAGTGAAAGTAATAAAAATCAATAAACAACATTACAAAATGTTTTAGAGGATTTTTCTCTTATGGGTATCGTGAAAAATATCAGAATACAAAATTCGTATTTTCTGACATATCCTATACAAAACCAAAATGGAAAGCTAACAAAAATTCTCTCTTGCATTCTCCTAATATTGTCGTTTTAAAATGATTCCTTATCAATAAGTGAAGATGAGTGATGGACGTAGAAGTGTTCAAGGATGTAGAATATCTTCAAATCCGCACATGTTATTTTGATAAAAAATATGGTAAAATTGAAGGTTTATGTCCGAAGTCAAAACACATAAAAAAAGACTTTTCACGACTAAGTGGAAAGTTTGTTACTTCCAATTTGCTTGTGAATTGTAATTTCTTTTTAAGAGACTTTTTGCCACGTTTATCCTGGTTGGGGTCCATTTTTATGTGGATCCTAATAAGGCGTCTTTGTATTTTTTCAATTGTAGACAGATCCAAACAGGTAATTAAATTTAAAGTACGCGGAAATTAATAAGTTTTGATTTGGTTCTTATAAGCAATATTTGAACCCGAGTTGTTACTGAAGATTTTGATAAGTTTTACGTTTTAATTTGATTCTACTTTTAGTTATAAAAAACTCTAAAATACATAGTTAATATTTGCATAAATATTACATAAGTTAGAAACTGTAAGACAAATATCGTTCAAAAAATACGGTTTTTAGTTCAGGGTATGTTAAAACGCATATTGCCATAAAAAATACTATTCTATACTATGTGTCTGTGACAATTTAAAACTAATAAATACAAACAGCTACATAGAAACCTTTAAGACATGGAGATATAAATCCAAAGAGATTAAATAGTAACGACTTTTAAATTATTTGGCGAAGAAAGCAGAAAACATATCGCTAAAATATTAAGAACCCAATATTACTTTCCGATATTGTAACTTCAGCACAGATCTCCCCAAGTTGTATCCTTCTGCCCTCAGTCCCTATTGTGTTCCCAATATTGCTCCTGGATTAATCAGTACATGAATATCAATACCCTATTCTTCCTCCCCTACCCCTAACCAGTGTTTCTAATTTTCTTGTCCTAATCGCTATATCCCCTGGGAGGTTTATGAAACCCCCTTATAAAGGACTTTAGATATGCTTGTATGAGTAATAAAAAGTACGCAGTCAATGGGTATTAGCTTTCAATATACATGACATTTAGTTTTACGAGATATAAATACGAAACAAAAAGGTCATGTGTAACATAATATTTTATTGTCACTCTTACGAATGTTACAAACTCTTTTATTGCTGTTAAACGTACTTGGTAACAACTTTGTAAAAACGTATCCCAGATTTAAACACAATAATAAAATAAACGGTGTAATAACATTGTACAAATTTTCCCATTAACATAAAATAAATAATAACTAAAAGTAATAATCGTTGCTATCACACTCAAAATATCTCTAACAAAATTTATTCGTCAGAAAGAAACAAATATTTTATTTGTTGATCTCAAGAAACGAGGGCCTCCTCTAGCTTGACCATTTGGGATTTCCTCTATCTGTTTGTTTGATTATGCATTTGTTAAGCAGTTATGGCCAAACAGGTCTACAAATTGTTTTAAAACTTGTGAATAGTCTTTACACCTAACATGATCGACATATGTATAAGATTAAATAATATATATATTATTAACCGATTTAAAAATGCGGCCATTCAATATGTTTATTTTACGGTTCCATGTATGGATGAGGGTGTTTCGACTAGAATTAAATTTGACAAAAATCTGTAGACGTGATTTTGAAAAATAATCTAATTTTTTTGTTTTTATATCGGTTAGTACCACCAAATTGTGAGTCATCTAAAAATGAAAAATACATCAGCCAGTGGTAAATCTATATTTCAAAATTCAGCCAAATCGATTAAACAATTTAATTATTGTATACTAGAATATCCAGATTTGCTTATAATTATGGACGATAATAAAATGTATGTTCATTTATCGCCAGTAATCCTATTATTGCAGTCTTTTTATTACTTATGACGCGTGTTTCGGACTTAGTTTCGTCCTTCGTCAGGTCTTAATAATACATTAATACACAAATATGAGTGCATTGTGTGTACTCGTGATGAACTATGACAGCTACAGGAGGTACCTTCAAGACCATTTTGTTTCCTATTTGTAATTCTGTTGTGTAGATTCGTATTATGTGTATTAGTATATTACGAAGAACTGATGATGAACGAATATTAAGTTCGAAACACCTGTCGTAAATAATAAAAATACTGACGTAACAGGATTGCAGGCGTTATGTAAGTTGTAGCTGAGGCATACACAAGAATCTTAAAGGGACAATTTCTTTAAATTCCTAAACCTAATTTATTCACGATAAAAAAAACTATCTTTATTTACACATGAGAAAGTGATTAAAATTTATAACGCCCATAATGAAATATATTTATAAATTATTTTTCATTTTAAATGGCAAACAAAAAATATTTATTTCATTAAAAGTGTATTCAGATCTACTTGCCTGTAACTACATTGTTAATATATTGCCAGGTATACGTATCTGTGCAGAATGGATTTTTATAGCATAACTCTTTCGTCTAAAAAAACTGATTACCCTATTGAAACGATGTAGAATGAGAAAAACATAGATTGCCTTTGAGTCCGTAGAACGATTTTAACTCTTAATTTCTAAAAGTGCAAAACAGTGTAGAGTGTAGCAATGCTTGATGGGCAATGACGGCGGTCTGGAGGTTTTAATGCACGGGCTAGAGATAAAATTTGAGCATTCCGTCTGCATTAAAGTCTCCGGAAGATATAAATGCAGATACAAATAGGGTGCTTAAAGCTTTATCGATTTATTTGGTATGAGTGAGAAAGGGTGGAGGTTAAATTGGTAAAACTCGAATTTAAAATCTAAATATTGCAAGTCATTATTTGTCAGTTGTCCAATAAACACAGGTTCTAGTTATGATCTTCCTCATGCAAAATTTGTTTTAAATTACAGAATGGATGAGATACAAAAGGACATCGAAAAAAAGTAACTTTACGACATCTGTCTGTTTTATACAAACAAATTTTAGTTAGAAGATTCTGTTTAGTTTTTATTAATAATAAATTTATTCGTCGTATACAATATAAATAAACGGTGCAAAAATATTCACAAACCTTCTCATTTCTCACTAACTCGTCTTCCAAAACAAATAAAAACTAATCGTCACCAAAAATTCCATCGTTTTTGATTAAAATCGAGTTTTTAATGACGGTAGTTAACGTTCTTTTTTTAAAAAAATGTTTTTTTCCAAATTATCTCTAAAGCGCATTTATTGTATTATATAGTCTCCACACTTCATTGAAATGTTAACGAAATTACATATTTTATATCAGCCCGTTAGCGGATTTTGGTTTTTACCAATAAGTCACTAGCTGGCATTTTGATGAAGATAGCAATCAATACGTTTTATATGGGTCCTTAAAAGACACAATTTAAATGGAATTTTATCAAAATCGTTAGAACCGATTTTGTGGAAATCGTATTTTTCCTTTTGGCAGCTCCACTCTCCAAATTTTGAGTTATAGAAAAATGTCTGGTGTGGCAAAAAAAAAAAAATGCCCACATACCAAATTTGATTAACGTTAGGGCTGCAGAGCACTGCAAAGACAGAAGACAGAACCAAAAACAGTTTTTTGGTCTCAGAACATCTTGATATGGATATATCAACCCAAAAAAAACATAACATCAATGTAACTTAACCTAACATATTCTAACCTAACCTAACCTAACCTATATTTAACGTTATTTATACTACGAAGACGAGAGAAAGTAAAAAGAGATAAATAAAACTAAAAACGCACGAAATTATATAAAACAATTGTAAAAAGAACTTAATAAAAACTTATGAGAGGTTACATACTATAAGTAAATACAGTATTCTCTTAACATTCCCTGTTTGAGACTTACATAGCTTGACTTATGAAAACCTAAAAGAATAGGAGAGACTAGCCTACTTTATAGTATTGCAGTTAAAAAAAGTACAATAAAAACAATATTTTACATAAAATGCAAGTGTTTTAACACAATACACTTCTGTACATCCATAAGCACGCATATAAGTACCCTCACTTGTATTATCAATTTCTATAAAAACTTTACAAAGTTACACATATGGTATCATTTGTGCGTCGTTTCAGGGATGCATTTTCGAATCAAGTATGAAGATAGTTACTCTGATCTGAAGCGGGTATCTGCTGGAGTTCCACAAGGAAGTGTGTTGGGGCCCTTCTTGTACTTGCTCTATACAAGTGATATTCCAGTCTGTGATGAGGCCATCGTTGCTACATTTGCGGATGATACTGCTGTTATCTCAAAGGAAATAGCATTGAGGAGTCTACTGGAAGGCTGCAGACAGCTGTCAATCGAATTTGTAACTGGACTAAAAAATTACGAATAAAGCTGAATGAGACAAAATCTATTCATGTTAATTTTACTAACAGAAAAACCGATTATCTCCCAGTGGTTATCAATCAACAAGTGATCCCACAATACAATAATGAAAAATACTTGGGCATGACACTAGACGCAGGATTGAGATGGAAGGTACATGCTAAAAAGAAACGTAATGAACTAAATCTCGAACTAAGGAAAATGCATTGGCTTCTTGGGCGGCATTCAGAGCTGTCAGTGCACAAAAAACTATTACTTTATAAACAAGTCCAAGGTTTTATTACTTTTAAAACCTATCTGGACATATGTTGTGCAGCTTTGGGGCTACGCAAAAAGAAGCAACATCAAAATTATTCAAACATATCAAAATAAAGTACTGAGGGGCATTGTTAATGCCCCATGGTACATACGCAATGATGATCTTCATAAGGATTTGCAAATTGCTACAGTTTATGAAGAGGTTCGGCTATTTGCTAGGAAGCATGAAGAAAGATTGCATAAGCACCATAACATCGAGATGCTACAAGTTCTCGACAATTTAGTTCCAGTTCGGCGATTGGACAGGATAAAACCGTTTGATTTGGCCTAAGACAAGACTAATATGTAAATAACACAAGAACAAGTAATTTTGTATATTGGAGTGCGTCGTAGGATGTGCAGCCAACAAACGCTTTCATTTTATAGAAATATTGATAGATGGACTAAGTTCAGTTTCAATTGTAAAAAAAAAGTGCTTTAGGCTACATCAACATATACTTTTAAAATAGGATTAAATTTTTTTTTAGTGGATAAGATGCAAATGATCAAGTACTATAACAATTGGGACAATTTTTTTTTTTTAATTCTGATTTTAAAGTAAATTCATAATGATGCATTTTTCATATAAAACTGTCAGGTAATGCTTTCAGCTAAAACAGTTTAAAAATACGGTCATTATGGCTTCCCTTTATAAAAACTGAAGATAAAAATTATTATACTTTTAATAACACTGAAATTTTGTCGTTTACTACACAAATTGGAATCATGACACGATCGAGGAATAAATTCTTCAAAGAGGGGGATTATTTTCCCTGATACACATTGAGACAACTTTCTCTTGGCTCAATGCTTTTAACAATCAGTTGCTTGCGGCCCTTTGTGTAGTGTAACTTGTGCGTAGTAATTTTATCTGATCACTTTTGTATTTAGACTTATCCTTGACTACTAAGTTAGTTTTAGACTTGAGTTGTTTATTAGGTTGTAGATTTAGTTTCCAACATGACCATCGGCTGCTGCTATGTTGGTGTTTTTCTCTTTTAATTTGAATTTCACACTTGATAACGAGAGTTGATTTATACTCTCGAAACGTCGTGTATTATTTTTTATATAAACAAATATCCAAAATAACCAAATTGATAATAAAAAGGTTTCCTTCTTCCCTATATTTAAACTAATCAGATTGTAAAGTGTGTTATACAGAGCTGTTGTAAGAAGTAAGTTTAGGTTGTGCTACAAAATTAATAATGTGTTAAATTTTCTAAAATTGAATTTATTAAGAGTATCATTTGTTTTAGTTTTATCTTAAATATCTTTAGGATTTTTAATGGATTTTTAATATCTTTAAGTGTTAATGGAACCAGGCGGCAGTTAATTTTGTATTTATTTTGTATTAAATTTTGTATTTATTTTCCAATTTACTCGTGAATTGAATTTTATTTCTCATATTGTTTTGCACAAAAGTTTTAAGAAATATTATGTTGAAGTTAAATAAAACTACTTGTGAGTCCTACTTGTGATATTTTAGGACAGGGTCTCTCTTTATTTTTTTATTTTTGATTGATAACAATCGAACTTGATTTTATTTTTACAGATGTTTTATTTTTTTATATTCATTGCTAATGTGCCCGTCACGATTAAAATAACTAGAATGCATTTCCGTCTCTGTGACTTATTAATTATGTAGGGAAACTACATAATTAATAAGTCACAGAGACGGAAATGCATTCTAGTTATGTTTTATTTAGTAATTTAGAACTACATTAAAAAAAAAAAAAAACATTTTATAATAAAACCACTATAGTCAAATAATCTCGGAACAATTTATCAGTAAATATATCGAAATTAATTTTATTGTTTTGTCCTCACAGATATGTATTGTCTATACGATATGTAGATGTAAAGTAAAAGTTCCACTTTAAAACGTTACTTTAATGCAATGTAAATTGACCACGCTGTTTAATTACAAATACCAATCACCATAGCAACCAATAGGCGACATTTCCACGTAAAACGCTTTTACAATACTACAAAACCTAATGGCAAACACTTGCCCGTTACATTACCTGATCTAAAGGCACCGTTTAATGGGACCGGGACGCTAAGCAGAGTGTTCTGGAGGGAGGAGAAGCTCTGGAATACGTCAAAACGCACCACTTGAAAGCCACTTGAAACAAATGGACTCGTTGAATCCAAGTTTCTGGCGGAAGTTTTTGCCATAGAGTGGTCAGGATACACAGGTTGGGTAAGTTGCCAGGAAAGCTCTTCATGAGAAACCTATTTAAATCTAAGCTAGTCAAAAGCAGCCGATATTCAAGTAGTCCCGAAGCTATTGAACCTATCATTCTGGTTGTGATATCACGTTATCTCGTGCAATAAAATTTAAATCTCTTGCCAATGTAATTAGCATACGTAATTTCAACCACTCTAAGTTTTGTATTGTTTTATTTTAGTGATTGAAGCTTCACTCATTTTAAAGTTGATGCCATCACATGAGAACCAATCATTAAAAATTATATATTGTTTATTTATCTTGTGAGTGTTTTAGTAGTCGCAATTTTTGTCATATTTTCTTTTAATTTATCACAAGTATAGAAATAAAGTGAGGCGGTTCTACACGAGTTCAAAGAACGAACATTTTAAACCTCTTGAACTTAAATATCATACGAAAGTATACCCGCACATTTTAGACGTTCCAAAATAACACACACAAATTTATTATAGCTATTTTAAATGCAAGCATGTTTTTATTCTAAACAATTTGAAAATTCTTCAACCGATTAAAAAAAATGTTGTTAAAAGTTTCGTTTCTATATCTTTATGTCATCGAGTCATCGCTTTTCTAAAAATAACAATTTATTACCCTAGTTTGTACTTAAGATAACATTACAAATACTACTATTTAGAAATCCGTTAAATAATGCTATTGATAGGATGACATTTTGAATCTATTACGTAACATTTAGTAATGACAAATATTGAAAATATTTAAAAAAAAAAATTTTAATTTGGAGTTTAATTTGATGGATTTAAAATGTCATACTATACTATCAATAGCTGTAAAACAGTTTTTTAAACAGTAATATTATAAACTGTTATCTTTATTACAAGCCGAGTTAAGTTAAGAAAAGTTACTGCTTATAACTTTGTAACTTAAATATAGAGAAACGAAACATTAAAAACAAATTTTAAAAGAATGCTAATTTATTTTTTTTTCTTTATTTATTTATTTTTTTTTATAATAAGAATCAGGTTTTGTGTTATTTTCGTACACTCTACTCTGCATGCAGGTATTGTTTTATTTCACGAATTACTAAAATTTTCTGTAACATTAAATCACATAAAATTAGTAAAAGCCATTTCATTGTAATTGAAATTCATTTCACGTCAAATAAAGGTCAAGGAGAAAACACTAAACATGATTATTTGTATAAAATACATACTGTATTGTGATGAATCATTTCCGCAAGTTTGACATTACGGATTTCCATTTTCCGAAGGTCTCTCTGATTCTGATATATTATTATCAATATTGCAGCTCCATGATTATATGCAAAGTAAATCATACTTTCCTTCTTTTAATGTAGATATTTATGAATAACATATCATAAAACATAATGGTACTTAATTAGGACACTGGTTTTTAATCATATTATTATTGAACAGGGTGTCAAAAAATTCCGTTGAGTTCATTTTAGGTTAGGTAGCTTACTCTTTGCTTGTAAATCTACTCCTTAACTTATATAACTAAAGAAGCAGCTGAGATGTTTTCATTGCTTTTTGTTTAAGGATGAAAGACCTTTAAGTCATCATCTTCTTACAAACGATGGAAGAAAATAACATAAAATAAGTACCTCTCGCCCTCGAATACTCTAATGGCATCAGGGATGGAAGAAAACAAGAGCTAGTCAAGAGTGATCTGATACGAAAGATGAAAGATAGTGGCTCTATCAAAAATAATAGAGGGATCTATTTTTTATAATCCACGACTACATTAAAATTACGTTCCTTTGGGATTGCTCCGCAACGTGAGGTCCCTGAAGGTAAGTATAGATTCAATAGTTCAAGAAAACCCTTTTAAAGAAGATTTTCAAATAAAAAATACTGCAATATAATTTCGATTATCGAGTTAAAAAAAAAATTATTTACATTTCCAGTCTATATTAAAGTTCTCAGTGCATATTTTTCTTTTAGATATTAGGTTATGTTAGGTTAGGTGATGTTACAAGATATAAGATCGCCACTAAAAATCATTATGGCTTCATAACTTTATCACTACACGGTTGTGTATATTTTAAGTTTTAAAATTTGATTTCTTGTTAAGCAATCCCTACAAAAATTAGAAAAAAACTAATTTCTATAAGTGTTATTTAATATTTGTTTAATATTGCAAAACGTGGTTATATTTACAATTTGTAAGATGCTACAATAAATTTATCAGTTATTAACGAAACAGGAATGTAATTTGATGCACCAATTATTTACAAAATTAAATCCTTCATTTTTCTCTTGTCTTAACTAGATCACCGTTTACCCATTGAAATATTCAATAATTCAAATGTATAAATTGCTAACCAATCTTAAATAATAAATATGCAGAGAAGTTTGATCGCTCCAAAAAAAAACCTTGATAAAATTGAATAAGAATCTATCACTGAGTTGGAGAACGAGGGGTGTATATTCATCTTGCTTCGTACAATATGAATAAACCATGTCAGCGCAGAAACTGTGGGAACTGAATATAGATAAACTCAATTCGCAATTAATTCCTGCATTTATGCATTTTAAACACACGAGTGATAATTCTATTGCAGGAAACAAGCACAGGGTATGCACGATGTCTTGGGTTTGTAGTATCCTAGATTGTATCTTAGTTTTGCTACTCTGTGTCCTAGATAGACAACATGAAATGTTAACATTAATGTATTCATTTGAAATGTAACGAACGTATATAGTCTGACTTGTATTACAAATATGTAGGAATAAATCAAGTAAATGAGGTTGTCATTAATTTTATGAACAATTTTAATTACATAATATACTAGTGTCATAATTCAATACTGTATCGACCTTTCGTAGCAAAAACAGCCCTTCTAGATGTCACAAAAAATATACACAATCATCCCTTTTAAATATGTTAATTAAAAAAAAAATTACTAATTCAAGTTACGTTAAATATGAAAGCAAAACGAGCAATGAGTGTGATGTGAGTTTATGTCGAACAAGTTGATTTAATTTGTTTATCTGTAAATTAAGTAGTTGTACAAAAAACGTGTGTGATTTTCCACAGGTTTTACAACCTCACCATGAAACTATCAGGCACTGAGTACAGTTTGGAAATTTAGAGAAAATATATCCTCGCCTGTCCAAGCCTATCTAAAGATATTAAAAATTGTTTATGAATAATATTCGAAGAGAATATAGAGTTAGATTATGTAAAAGTCATACTTTATGTGAACTTAATTTATCCTTCAATGTACCAAGTTCTATAATCTAATACAGCAAATTAGTCATTTTCTTTCTATCGTGAGCTTCATTGCCAATATAGGCTCAAAGTTCACATATAAATAGAAAACCCCTAGTCTTAGAGCTTCAAACTGGAGCCAGTGGTAATTTATTTTAGAAATTGATAACCTATTTTAATGTTGTTAATGTAGTATATTAATTTATCTATATTAACGTTTTCAAATTTAATATTTACAAATTAATATCTTTCTTAATTTTAATGTAACAGCAGATATTTCTTGTTGAAACTCCATATTAAAAGATTAAATAAAGCAATAAAGCTAAAGTTTCAAAATTATTTTAGTAATAAATGAGCTACAATTGTTTCGCTTTGCGCCTCATTGGGCAACTGAGTAGCTCAATTATTGTGGCAAATTGTAGCTCATTTAAATTATTAAAACCATTTTGAAACTTTAGCTTTATTGCTTTATTCAATCCTTTAATATCTCTCTTATAAGCAATGCCTAAAACTACTGTCGATTTTTTAAAAACATGTAAGTTTTAAACTTTTCTATAAGTAATAGATTTATATATTTAGTTTCACATGATTTATTTATTTTTGTAAGTAAAAAAGAAATATTGATACTGTATATCATATGTTGTAACAAATATCTCTATATTAATAAAAAAACAAATAATTTTATGACTATTTTACATGACTAAAGTTCTTGTCAAATAAAAGTGTCGTTCATGATTTATTAATGCAGTTGTTTTTACAGTATAAACTAATTAGTCAAGATTTCGTTTCGTTTTATAGCAGAAAGTACTCCTGGTAATAAGACACTACAATGCATTCTGAAAACATACAACTCCAAAACCTCAAGCAAGTTCACTTCTTTATGGATCATTTTGTAGCCCAGAGTACGTAAGGTGGACCACAACTCACGGGCTCTTTTATAGTAAGTACTGGCTTTTTAATCCCGAGGGAACATAGCTGGATGACATTTTTTCCTGTAGTCTTGAGCTAGATCCCCCTCTTTTATCTTTCTTGACAAGTTTCTCTTGACTAACATTTGCTCTCTTTCGACGCTGAAAGCAATAGAATATTCAAGGACTAGAGGTATTTATTTGTTGTTCCCCCCCCCCCTTTTATAAGGTGATGATGACCGAAAGGTTTTTTGTCTTTAAACAAGAAGGGGGAAAATGTAACGTGACAAAACAGTTGCGGAAGTGACACTATTCCCTTATCTTCCATCACTTCTCTTCCCATCATGGAAATCCATTAGTCCTTCTTGAGACTCCTTATATATTGAGCATTACTTTGAAAATTATTCCTACATTTTGGACAAATATGCGACTAACTTTGACTTTTAATTTTAATGTATAATAAAAGTAAAACAATTACCTAGGGAGTAATGCGATAATTTCAGTTGCTTAGCAGTCCAAAACAGAATTTTAAATATCTTCCCACCTCTTCATCGGTTACAAAACTTTTGCCTTACTATTGGGTTTGGTAGTAAGGATCATCAGTTCAATAAGCAAATTTCATTACATAAAAAAGTCTTAAGGAACGGATTGTACACAATTCAAAATCAAAACGTTCATTCGTACCAAAAACAGTCGTACCAAAAGCGTTCTAAAAAAGTGTACAAAAAATAAAATAATTGTAATTCATACTCTATAACTTATTTAATTCTTTTTAAAACTTATTTAAAAATTCTTTGATCAACTTACCTTGATACTCGTGAACAAATTGCAGAAGGGATGTCTCGTACTGCTTGCATCTAGAAAAACATAGATAAAAACTATTTTATATTATATTTCAAACAGATTTGTTAAATTTTTCAGTTATAAATTAAGAACCAAGTGTAAAGCGTTGAATTACGCTTGGATTACATTGAATTAAACCAAGGATTACCAAGGATTACCAGTAAACCAAGGATTACTGATGCGAGTGAATTTTCCAATACCAATTAAAAACTATTTCCACACCAAATAGTACAATCAACATCAAAACACTAAAACGCTTTCCGGGAACACAAACCACAACTGTCCAACCTCGAAACAGCTCAAATCTACTTGGTTAACCGCAGCACTACCCCTCCCTCATGCATTTGTTTTCTCTATTTTTGTGGCAATGGGTGACAAATTTTGATAGTATATTTAATTTACTTATCATTTTCAGCAGGTTAACATAAAGCTACAACTCGGAATATAAAAGTTCATCCAATCTATTAAGTAAAGTAATCCTGTTCCATTTACTAAATCACGTTTGATATCTTTTTGTGTCTTGTACATACATTTGCAACTGGACAGTGTCATACTACTGAATAAATAATTATAATTCTACACAAATGTAAAACACCTATTATGTGAATGGAATTAAAAGGAAGTTTGCATGCCTGTATATATCTGCAAGGAGGAAACAATTTCATTGTTACAATGGATTCGATACAGTTTACTTCATGTATATTAAAATACTAGTTTTAAATCTTACTATACTATTACTATTGGCTGATCAAGAGGTTATGTTCCTAATTAATGAACTTTTGAAGAGTACATTATATCAATTCCATAAACTTTGTGACTATAGCTATACCTGAACTATGGTATGAACTATGACAATGTGAACTTTACAACTTTTTTCTTTTCTTTTTTTAAAGCAAAAATTCTTTCATCAATATACCCTAATAAAGAGAAAGGAAAGAATTTAAATGAAGGACTTTCCTAGACTCGATCACTAACTCGATCTAATAGATTTAAGCTTGCAAGAAAACAAGAGTTGGCCAATAAATACCTGATAGGAAAGATGAAAAGATGGATATAAACACAATACTACACGAAAAAGATGTAGGTCCAGCTAGGTCCTTCGGGATTGCCAATCCGTAATCACTATAAGGGAATCCTTGGGAGCAAATTTTACTACTTGTTCGGTGTACACTTTAAAACGTTAAAGAAACATCGAAATTTCAAGAATTTATAGTGAATATAATCAACAAAGCAAAAGGTTAACATTGTACTGTAAAAGTAAAAAGAAATGATTTGTACAAATACTCGTAAAATTAGAATCAACCTCAGCAACCAATAGTTGTAAATTATCAAGCCCAACATGTTTTACACATGTTATACATGTCTTTTTATCAGACCTCCCCTCCCCCATCGTATTATTGTGTTATGATTGGTAAAAACAAGCATTGGCGTGAATGTCTCCATAATTTTAAGATTGGCTAAATATATAATATGAAAGTACATCTGAGTGAAATTGAATGTAAAATGTTTATTTATCTAAATATTCCGAAAATGTTTATATTTTCAGTACCATGCTGCGAAATGATGAAAATGAACAAGACCAAAACCAATACACCTGTGAGAGGGGCCTGAAACGTGTGATCGCCCCTGTGAGCTTCGGCTGTCGAGAAATAAAATTCGGGTTGTATTTTCACCTTGATTTTGATGTACCTAAAAAATTGACACGGAACTTTTAAATATGAAATTGCTAATTTGAATTTTAAAGAAATTATGTCTACATTAGCAGATGAATAATGTACAACGGCTCTGGAAATCTTGCTAAGCATAGCAGTACTTTTTCTTTTAAAAAATAACTTGCATTTATAAAACTAAAGTTATATGTAAGTTGATTGCCACAGATATAAGATATATATTAAAATTTCCTGCCTCTTTCTCCATTTGAAGTACAGATTTACAAAAAGTCTCAAATTCTAGATTTACCTATTATTGGATCATATGACCTGAGGAAGTAAATTGAAAATTACATTTATATCAATAGGTCATATGACCCTCTTCTTAGTATCAATATTAAAACCTATTAAAACCGATTTCTGAATCACATGGCTTAATAAAGTAAATCTACTCTCCCAAGCCTTGAAAACCAAAAGTGGATCTTGACTTGTTACATGTAAAGAATGTTTGGTATTACAAATAGTCTAGGCTATAGCAAGGGTATGATAGGTTACGTTCGAGAAAAAGTTGGCTTACTTTAAAAAATAGTTTAAACACTATTAAAATTGTCCAATGTTGTATTGGTATGTACAGTTGGTTACTCATCGAAGACACAGCTATCTGTTAGCCAGTAAGGTCATCGAAAATTTCAATCGACGGACAACAGTGTGTCAGCAAATTCGTGAGGGACTTTTGTCTGATATTGTGTTCCACATTTAACCGTAGTAATTGTACTTAATTTCTGTTATTTTCAATCAATAAAATTTTTACTACATTATTAAATCGCATACTTTATGGAACACCCTTTATATGGACAGTAGATTAATTAGTGGTAACCTCTCAGGCTGCAATAATTTCACAATCCGGTAACACAATATTTCGTGAGAGTTTATCCAGTATGCTTCATTACTGATGAAACATTGTTCTTCAATTGATGCCTAGTTATGTCAGCATCTACGGAGATGAGAAAGCGTCCCTACATTGCAAGCAGAGACCTATATTGCTGTAACCAAATAACCTAGTCATGATGTTTTCAGTAAGAAAAGCCATTAATAACTCAGTATTTCAGAGGCTCTATCTCATCGCCACCTGAAATCACGGCAGTTGCCAAGCTGTGGTGACTACCTTTAGACAGCCCTATATAGCGTCGCATTGATATAAAATACTTAATAAAAATGTTAGTATGTCCTCTCTGTCACAATGGAAGAATGTATGACTTACACCAGCTGAAATGCACTTAACTCTCCAACGCCTTTATTGGGAGAATAGGCGCTCAATAGCTGGCGTTGGATAAATAAGTCTATATTTACAGACTTTTTCTTTTTATTAGTCGATAATCAACACTTGCAACAAGACAAAATCCGGATCTCTCAAAATCTACTCAACAGATCAAATTTAATTAAAATATAGACTTTAAAGATGCAAAAAAAATATATTGGTTGGCTATTTCCCCTAAATGCTGTTTCCTGAATTATAAGTAAATTCAAAACTTGGGGCTTGGAGAATTTATAAAAGAAAATTTCGGAATTTAGACATATTTTGAGAATTTATCACCCTTTTTCGAAAACTTAAAAATTTGGATACTTACATATTAAATGTTGAGCTTGACTTATGAGAAAAAGTATACAGTATAACAAACACACAGAACACAATTCTCATAAAAAAATACGCCTAAGTATCAGACGCGTTTCAACAACAAGGTCGTCCTCTTCAGTGATATACCAGCTACATCAACCAAACCACAACACTTAAACAAATGTTGTAAACTACTTAAATGTTGTGGTTTGGTTGATGTAGCTGGTGTATCACTGAAGAGGACGACCTTGTCGTTGAAACGCGTCTGATACGTAGGCGTATTTTTTTTATGAGAATTGTGTTCTGTGTGTTTGTTATACTGTTGGATATTTACCACAAGAAAAAACTCATCGAAATGTTCAAAATTTATTTTGATATTGATCTAATTTGCTGAAAAGTAGCCTTTAAGGACCCAAGTAAAACGGATTTGTCGCCTTCTTTTTTAAAATGCGCCAGTAAGTTATCGGCAATTTCTGAACTGAAATTTATTTTATTTTAGATTTGGTTCAGTAGTATAGGTCATTAAATCCTCATATTTCACAAAACTTTAACGAAATCAGTTGGGCTGATTTTGAGAAATTCCTTTTTATTTCAGCTTCGTGGCAAGTTATTTTTGAAATAAAAAAGGAATTTCTCTAAATCAGCCCAACTAATTTCGTCCACGTTTTGTGAAATATAAAGATTAACAACCCCAATCACTGAACTAAATCTAAAATAAAATAAATTTCGGTTCAGTAATTACCATTTACAAACTATTTAATACCGACGTCTACATGTAATACTTGATTGAATGCAATATTAGTATACAGTTCTTTTTATAAATTTCAACATATTTCGGACGCCTGAATTCTCAGACATTGTTAACAATTCCAGATTTTGTTTTATCCATCTGTTCTTGTATTTATTAATAGAATAAAACTTATCGAATAAAAGGTGAACACTTCGGTGTGCAAAACAGTGCATAAAAAGTGAGGCTGTAAAAAACAAAAGTGTCTGACGAAAGTACTTATATCCAAACAAAAGAACTAGCAATACAAATGCATATTTAACTAACTGGTAATAGTCTAGGAAACAGATGTTGCAAATGTAGGCAAGTAGTAAACAATAGAATTTGTACAGCTGTTTGACGCATGCGTATAACTATACGCACAATTACACATGCAATTACAGGTCTCAAGAGTTATTTAATTGTTGTGTTGATAGCATGTGTCAACTGCTGCGTGTTGATCGTATTAACAGTACTGTTGACCGCAGACTGTCATTCTTGTTTAGTTTTATTTCCTTACATAAATTAGCAATTATGTATATCAAACATTTAGAGTCCAATAACAGTTGCAAAGGTATATATGTTGAGAGACATAGAAATAAAAATAATTTCTCATACATACATAAAAAAAGGGAAAATAAGAATTGAAGCTAACTCGTTAAAAATAACTGTGCAAAACATTTAGGTTAGAATAAGGATGTTTTTTATTGCTGAGTTTTGCCCTGTATATTTCTTATGTGAAATAAGTAGAGGTAGAAGCGTCCTCTTTATTATTTACGTATATATATATATATATATATATATATATATATATATATATATATATATATATATATATATATATATTCTTATTATTATAAATATTGAAAAACATATTTATGTAACGATTTGTTTTTTAATATAGAACAAAATAATATACATAAATTCCTTTGGGATTTAACGCGGTTTAATAAAAAAAAAACTTAAAACTTGTTAGGGTTAGGGTTAGGTTAGGTTAAGTTAGGTTTGGATAGGCGTTCAATGTGGCCGCCATTCCCTTTCTGGAGAAGCAATAGTTATCCTCTTGATGCTACATTCTCTGTGGTTCAGTGTTATATTACAAAACGATTTTTTGTCATTAAAGATTTCAAAAACAGAAATTTCATCTCTTACGATTGAAGGTCTTCCTGGTCTCCTAATATTTCCATCGAACCGGTGGTTTCAAACTTACTAAAAAGCTATTTATAATGTGACTACACTGCATGGTTCTTCAAACCTTTGCGAGTACGAAACTTTCTTAACCCGGTGTAATAAACTGCATTCACATTCATAATCTGAATCTATCTGATTTGTGTATGTAAAAGTAAAGTCATGGTGGAATAAAAAAAAATATCAATTAATAATTAATCGTAAACTAACTACTACAAGTTTACCACCTACTAGATCCCTGTTTTTGAAATAATTAGTCAACGACAAGAAAACTCGTTGCTGTGACAATAATAAATAGTAATAAAAATAACAGGTGATATTTTAATAAAGCTCAATTATATCTGATTATAATATAGCGTTTTTCTTGAGGATTTAGTCAACAAATAAAAAAAACACAACCACTACCTTAATAATTTTCAACTACTTTTTGAAAGACCCAGTATTTAAATTATGGATTAAACTTGCTTACGGTGTAAAATAATCTCGCCAAAAGGGTAAAAATATACTTTGATTAAAATAGAGTTTTAAATGACAATATTAGTTTCTTTTGTTGAAAATTCTTGAATTGTAACTTCTTTTACTTGCCATTAATATTTATACATTTAAAAAAAAAATTGAACAAAGCTAGAATAGTCAATTTTTAAAAATTAGATAGTTCATAACTTTGTAATGTACAATTTTTGTTTTTATACAAATAACTCCCAAACCACACGTTCGAATGAGTTAGAAAAGTTTTTGAGAAAATTTAGAATTGTTCCTATGGCAGCTACTCCCAAATTTCGAGTTAAAGAAAAATATCGATATAAGGCAAAAATAAAACGATTTCTTTTTAATCTCAAATAAGATATATGAAAATCTGTAGAGGTATGATTTTTAATCCATAATTTCGAATTCAGATTTTTTGTGGTCATGTAACAAATTTGTTAGATTAGTGTAACTTTGTAGACTGAAATACGATGAAGATGTAGTGACTTCGATTTTTATAAAGTTATAATACTTAGTCTAATAAACGGACGCATCGACTCTTCTTCAACATTGCAGATTGACAGCAGGAAATGAGATTTTTTTTTATAAACGAAATAAAATCTCTAAGTTTAAATTAAGAGTAGAAAAACATTTAATACAGTTGATATTACAGAGCGTCAAAATGTTGGACTTTTTGTAGAATTGTCAAAGTATAAAATACTGAAACATAAAGGAAAACAGTTTCACTCAGAAATTTTATACCTCATCGTACGACACAAAAAACTGAAAGGATTGAATGTAACGTTTATGTAAATGCTACAACAATATAAGCCAATAACGTTCAAGGAATCGTCACACAAAGACTTAATTGTTTCTGATATCGAAGGAACTTTAAGCCAGGGCTGATTCTGTGTAATTATTAATTTTTCACATATATGTAGTATAGAGAAAGATATTATTGGGTAAAAAATCGATGATATATTTATTAGACAACTGGTTCAAAATAATATATATATATATATATATATATATATATATATATATATATATATATATATAAATCAATATCTTAAAAAATTAAGCACAGAATAATAAATGTGGAAAGAGAAAACTGTTGTGCTTTAAAGAATGAAATTTGCAAGACAAAAGAAATAAAATGCAACATTTGGCGTACGACAAAATGAACAAGGAAATGTCCCATGTTGGGATTTTGCATAGACTTATTGGTCGGTTATAAAAAGTTTAATTACAGTTTAGAAATGTGTACACCCAAGTGGAAATGGCAAAAAGGAAAAGGAAAAAATTAAAACGAAAATCCAACGTAAGATTAACTTTCCATAGAAACAATAATTGGAAACCTAGGATATTTTATTATAATATACCAACAAGACCCGCTTTGTTGGAAAAAAACGTTACTGAGCCCACACCCACAAAGGTTAACCCCCTTAAACCGTCTGACCAAACATCACCATTGAGAAACCTGTTATAGATGAACTAATTGAATATAAAGGGACAATAAAAACTAAAACTATACATGCACATAACACTGAGGGTTGCGGCGCAAAACCATTTGAGCAATTTGTACGCACACCGCGATATTAATCCTGGTCCGATTGGATTTTGAGACTTCCCAAAAATTAGTAGATTGCCATTAACCAACAAAATTAAGTGGGCATGGTAATTTAGCCATTAAACTGTGCTGGAATACACTTCTCTGGCTGTGTTGCAATGCCTCCGATATAACGTGACCGGGTGAACCAAGATATTCTATAGGTGATTTTCAGCAGAAGGGACATAGTCACAAATATCGGTTCGTGAATTATGTGTACAAAAACTGAAAATCGGACATGAGGCTGTTATAAAGTTCATCATTTTTCAAAATCTATTCTACCAATTTCGTTCAAATTTTAGCGAATTGTGAATAATATTATTGAAACTCATTATGGAAAATCACAAATGAAACAATATTACGGTTCGGGATTAATCGGAAAAAAAATTTCATCTTTTAAATTTAAACAAATACGATACTACACGCCGAGGACGTGTTTTCGCACAAAATAAGCAAGTTTAGACGCTTGTTTAAATATGTAAGTATTTTTTCAAAGAAAAATGGTTCATTTTATTTTTTATTGACCACTACCGAACGGACATTTTTGGAGACGATTAGTGTCAGTACATTTTTATTTGACTTCTGAGATGAGAAAGTGAGAAATTTTTAAATTTTTTTAATGATAAATGAAAAGGCTATTTATTAGATAAAAGCTACTATTATTAAATTTGAAATATATACTTATTAAATATTAGTAGAACATCATATAACTTGCTTAACGTATGCACATAAAAATAATTTTTTTTAGACTTATTAAAAGATTGACGAGAAACTGTCTTGTTTTCAGAACGCATCTCACCCCTCGTCTAATTAAAACAGAGCTAAGCGAACTATAAATCGTCATCATGCCCAAGTAACAACTTTATCCCACCCGTAAATATAATTCAATAAACCATCGTCTGAAAGTGTAAACGTTGTATCGTTATTAGAGGAACAAGGGTTGAATATTAAGGGTAACTCAATAACGCTCCAACCCTTAGGGATTAAAGCTCAATCAATGAAGGGAAGGGGGGGTTCTTTGTTGTCGCTAAATTTAATAAGTTGTGTGGTCACCGTGAATTGATAGGCGAGATTAAAGGATTTCGTGGTAGTTGTAAACATGCTTTGACTTTGAGTTGGTAACAAATCTAACTAACTACGCAGGCCTAACTGAAAATATAAAAGTTCGAAAAGAAACTCCTGTCATTGTATGTGACTTGTTTTGTTACATTAATGAACGTGGATAATCTACAATAAAGTAACTTTTACAAACTGCCGCCATTTTGAAATGTTAGCGCTATTAATTGATTGTAAAAAAATTAAAAGCCAACAGTGGCGACACATATTTATTTACATAAACGTGTTCAAAACCTAGTTAATGAAACCGTCTTTGGGGGACCTGGATCGTTGCTCATGTAACAGTTTAAAGTCTCAAGTTTGTAACGAGGCGGCTATAGCTATATTTGCAAAGGAAATTCTCTAATAAGGATTAATAGGTTATGAGTAGTATAACCTTACCATGGAGGACACAACGAGGCGTGTCTTGAGTAGGCTGAGTAATGATTTAAGTGGCGAGGAGGAAGGAAGCATTTTACTTCACAATTAGAGTAATTGAATGTGTAAGTACTGTTTGTACATAAAATCACTTTGGAATATCTCTTGTCCAGTTATTACACACTTTATTATTGTCGATTAATTTTATGTTATGCCACAAGGTTTGTATCAGTGCCTCCTCTAATTGCTTGATTGCTGATTCATATTCCTTCAAATTATTGTTCAGCTTTAATTGAATTTAGCCTACACAGAAACACACACAGACACACACACACACACACACACACACACACACACACACACACACACACACACACACACACACACACTCATTATACAAAATAGCCTGGATAATTTCGATGTTGTTAATTACTTTATTCCATAAGGATAGTAGAGAAAAAGTTCCGTGGTGGACAAAAAATCGTAGAATTTCTTGGAATTATATCTGTCTGTTTTCCTTTTGTAGTTAGCTTTACAGATCAAACGCCTGGACCGATGTTAATCAAATTTTGTACGCAGTAATACTTTATCTATATTAGCTATATCGTGAATGTTTTTTTTTTATTATTATTTTTTTTTAAATTTTGTGATAAAATTTTGTGGTAGGTAAGATTGCCACAAAAAAAAAAGAAAAGATTTTTACAAAATCGGCTATAAGGATTTTGATTAAATTAGCCTCTTAGGACGCAAATAAAACTTTATAAATGTCAGTGGATCTCACCAAAAATGCCAGCCCGTGAGGGGGGGGGGGAAATCGGTAATAATGTTGTTATAAAATAGGTATTACTGTATCTTAAAATTTCCTCCACCGATTTAATTCAAATTTTAATGAAACGAAAAGTTTGTTGATCAAAACTCATATACAAAATCGCAAGTAAATATTACCATTCCGGAATAACTGTTATAAAACCGAAATTAACCTCAATTTCTCTCAATAAAAACTCGATTAACACTGAAGACTTGATTATGTCGCATGTTAAGACGTTCAACGTTCATTTTTACTTTTTGATTGGTGAAATTTTATTATCATTTTTGGTGACGATTAGTTTTGGTTGGTTTTTAATTGATTTTGAGAATGTTCGAGTGAGAAAGTTTATTTATTATTGTTATAACATTTATTTTATATTTGAGATAAAACTGAAACTGAACTTTGAATATCTCTAAGTAATTAAAATGTTTACAAAATATTTTTCGTCATCAATAATTAACCTAAATATATTGCGAAGACCCTGCTTATCTTAATTTCTCTAGCGGCTCCATAATTTAATATTTTGGAAAAAGTATAAATTATTTGTTTTAAGTAATTTTTTAATCTAGACCTTTTAATTAGTACATTTTTCTCTAATATTTACAGGAAAAAGTTGTTAAACAGAAAAGTATAAATGAGCATTTATATGGCCTTCTTTACTTTTATTATTATACATTATGTAAAATTTTAAATAAATACTTATTATAAATTCGTTGAAGAATGTGTTATAAGGTTCGAGATTATACTAAAAATTATGAGATATTTAATTTTCTGAGGTACAAGTGTGGACAAGTTTTCCGTCGGATTTGTCCAAACAGCGTGTAGTAATTCCAAGACAATACAATCACAGGAATCGGTCCAATCTAATTCCGATACCTGTTAAGAGTTTCACAAAATCCAATCAGTTTTTGTGATTGGTTTTTTTTTACGTAGCATTTTAAAAGTTTACTTTTATATAAGTTACGCTACGTGAAGTTTTTATGTTTATTTTAAAAATTATACCTTCTTTGTAAATTATTATTTACATCCCATTATTAAACAGTTCAGGCAACATATTTTATTTGAGGAAAATATCTTACATAAGCCATTTTTATTTTCTTACAAATTCGTTGTATAAAGTTATTTGAAGAGTTGAAACATCTATTTACAAGAATAATTTTTGCTGATTTATCCATTTTGAGGGCCCCTGAGATCAAGAATTTTTGTACGTTCGGTAATAATCACTATAAGAAGGAAAAAGGGTATAAAATGAAAATCTGATCTAATTTCCGCCATTCGAAAAATATTATAAATTTAAATTCCTTATTATTGCATTATTGAGGTAATTAAAAAGCCACCAAAAAATCAACGCCATAAATTACAAATAATAACACTTTTTAACAATTACCAAAGCAAATTTTCTAAACTATAAACGTTATTGAACTAATATTTGGGTTCTATTTACCCAAATTTTACTTCCTATATTGGGTAAGTCTAAATAAATACGTTAAACGTATTTGATTAAAATCGATATTTAAGATAATCGATTAAAACGGCGGTCAAAGTTTCTTTCTTATACACCAGTTATTCCTGAATTGATATATTTTTAACTTGCGATTTTGCACACGTGTTTGGGTCAATAATCTTCAAAGTTCAGTAAACTTTGACGAAATCTGTAGAGTCGATTTTGAGAAATTTTATAAAAGCACCATAACAAATTTTGTAACTCATGATAACTCATACACCGATATTTTTGGAGAGATGGCGACCAAATCGGTTTATTTGGGTCCTTAGATAGTTATGAGCAAACTTTTTCTCAAAATCTGTACAAAACGATTTCGAGAAAATTGTAATTTTTTATTTTCTTACGGCATCAGTCCTCATATTTTCATAATAATATTAATAACAATAATAATATATAACATATATATTATATTAAATATATATATATATATATATATATATAATATATATAATGAAATAGCGTTCTAAGATATAATTAAAAGATGCTCAATACAAAATTTGATTAAAATCGGTCCATGCTTTTGGACTGGAGAACACCACACATATGACAGACAGATATAATTTCAAAAACGACGTAATTGATTTTTGACTCTTTACTTAACTTTCTATATATTACGGATATGTGAGAAAGCTAAAAAGGGGAGGCACGTATTTCTGAATCCACTTCCAATTTCTAAAAAACACTGTGGAAACCTCTCCAGACCACTGATTTATTAATAGGTTAATCATACCTGTTGTTGGTCCGGCAAGTTATCCAATTTTGGTGTTTAAAACCTAACGCGGTTTCAGATATCAAGTGCATCCATCTTCAGGTGAAAACATCACTAGCGAGAGGCCGTAAAAACACTAAAATAATTGTTAAAAACATATCACAACACGAACAAGAGAAGACACATTTAGTAGCTCTGGCGAGAGACGTTTTACAAAAGAGCCTTGACAAATAAGTTTAAAAAACAATTCTTTTGCAGTATTATGTGTCACAAATAGTTCAAAACAATAAAAGTTTCATTTGGCAGTATTTAAAATGTCAATTTAATATAGTTTTTTTTTGGTAATAGCTGGAGATATGATAAAGATGTCTTTTAAAAACCTAGTATAATACTGAACTATTTAAAGAAAATCAATTTATAATCATAAGTCACTTGACTATTTAAAAAAAAAAAGAAGACTGAAATCAAATATGGGGGAAAATTTTTCTTTTTTTATAATTTTTACATTTCCTCTTCATATTCATCGCCTTATAAAAAAAGAATATAAAATTAAGACTCCTACCCCATGAATACTCAAGAACACAAATTGATCAAATAGACTTTAATGTAATAGTAGATATTTCTTGTTGAAACTGCATATTCAAGGATAAAATAAAGCAAAAGCTTAAAGTTTCAAATATTTTATAGTTTCAAATAGTCTATAAAATTTTATCTATTTATACTATTAAATATTTGAAACTTTAAGCTTTTGCTTTATTTTATTATTGATCAAATAGACCTAATTGTAAAGATTAAAGAGAGGCATTTAACCCAAGACTACATGGATAAAATAGTAGATCCAGCTAGGTCACGTCGGAATTTCTAAGCCCGTACTCATTAAAGTGAGACCCCGAGGGTCCAAAACTTGTAAATATCATAAAACGTAGTACGCAGATTCAGTTGTAAACTTTATTTTCTTCCCAAGTGATATGACAAAAATTGTGGTGAAAAGTAGGGGGAGGGGTATGTTTTAGCAACCAGGTAGACCTAATATGTTTTAAATATTATAAACCCAACATAATAATCCTCCCCCATCATTTAAAAACAAATAGTCATATTTTCAATTCAATTTGAGAGTCCGAAACTTAATGACAATAAGATCTGCACGCCCTCTGTCATATTTCTATTTGAAAAGTACACAGATATTGACGTACAACTAAAGAGAGTTTTCTTTATAGTCTATCCAACATTATCAGTATTTAGAGTGGATCCAATCAAAAGTACTTTTCGAATATGAATTTCCAACAAATCCTTCATTCCGTAATTATATATTAATGTTTCCAACCCCTTCAGCACTACACCAAAGCGAAAGCAATGGTTATTAATTCAAGCTTTAAATCGCATTAACTCGTATTTCACCAATAAACGTATATCTAGACCAAGCGAAATGGCTCTTCTGAAGTATCCAAAGCGTTCGCTCTTGAATCATTTCCTCGGAACTGGAGAAGGGGTGTTTTTTTCTTTACAACTACCCCCCGCACTTAGCTAAATGAAAACCCTCCCTCACCCTCTCGGACGGTGCTAGGTCATATAAGAGATATGATCCACGGTTGAAATGGATCTCTCCTTAGGGTTAGTACTATATATAGGCTACAATAAACGGGTTGATGGGCTGTCATAACTTTTCCTTAGTTTAAAAACAATTTCGCTGGAAAACTTTTAAAGTGGTGATCCTTTCTTTGGGGAATTAGAAAAAGTTATGATGTCAGTAAAGTTAATTGTTTACTTAGCTTGTTAAGGAAGTCAACTCGCACAGTGCGAGACTTTACTAAAATTAAATAGAGCAGCTCGTGAGAATGGATCAGATTTGACAACAACGCACTCCAAACTAACTGTCAGTCGGTATGTACAGTTCCTCACCTTAAAATGTTGACTAATAAAATTAATAGTATATTATTTTACAATATTTAATATGCAAAATTTTACGTAACATAAATATTATAAAATCATAAAATAAAAGATTTATTAGTGGTTCTGTAGACACAGTGTTTCCTGGAATTCTTATTACATTTAATAAATTGTTCTTGTAAGTACAGTGTAGCTTCTACTTGGCGCACTACGAGACACAATAATATTCATAATCCAACAATTAACAGCTCCTTAACACTTGAACAAAACACCATTAAAAGAAAAATAATGGTCATTGGGACTTAACATTCATTGGGATTACAGTGGTAAATATTATACTATGTAGTGATGTACAGAAATCCTGTTTAACTTATCGAAATAACGATTGCATTAATTGAAAAAAGACTGATAGGACCCAATTTTTTTGGATTTGAAAAATATCCACTATTGTTTATATTTTTTTTAAAGTCACATTCATGCATATATGTAAGTTACATAAGAGGTAGGCCTATATCACATTACACAGGAAATATCTGAGAATAAAAGAGAATAAATGTTAAGTAAATTATTCATTTCATAATTTAATAAATACTACGAATTTCGGAAACCCCCATAAATGAATAATAAAGTAACGAACGTGCAAGTTTTTATTTGTTGGTCAGACAAAACTGTCTCGGGGAATTTTTTTTTAAACATTTAGATTTTAATTTTGACGGTTGGTTATACTGTGTTTACACCATTATATTTTAATACTTCTGACAGCGGCTGTAATCTTAATTCCAGAGTTTACGCTTTAGAATCGTTCAGTGCCTCCATTTTAAACGAAATTAAAAATCGTACGTTATTGATCAACTTAAGTATTAAAAATACCTAATTCCTAAATTGCATAAATACTTTTAAACTCGTTGGGCCATAACAAGCGCACGAGCTTAAATGACGTAATGCGAAATGATATAATAAAACTGGACTTTGTTTCACTTGGTTAATTAAAACATTCTGAGGTTGTTTTGGTTGGGAGGGAAGAGGGAGGAAATCAGTGGATCAAATACAAACAAAATTCAAATTAAGCACACCATAATATTTCGGATCTCATTACGAATACGGAATTTCATTTAAAACGGAATATTAATAAATAAATTTATTGCTGTATTGCTGTTTTTTAATCTAAAAAAAAAATAATTATATTACACTATCAATGTTTCAACCCTCTGAAAATACAAATAGTTAAATGACAGGCATTGTCTGTCTGTCTAACAGTGGCAGTTGGTAGGGGATGATGAAATGATTATTAGGAGTTTAGTTATAGGATGGGAAGAGGGAGGGTAAGTCTTAAATATGAAAAACCCGTACTACTTATCCGTGCTTATTACGCTTATCATATTTCAATATTTTGTAAGCTATGTTCGAATTTGTCATCAGCTAGTAAATGAGATATAGATATTAAAAAATCTTTTACAAAATCATTAATGACAGCTATTTTAGTATTATGACGAACTTAATTTCCATATTTGTAGTATAAGGTATTAAGTTCAAAATTAAAATAGTTTTTAACGTAAGTAGATAGAAAATCGTGTACTGTTCAGTTTGTTATTTAATTTTTTTCTTTAAGGTGTAGCCATAGTTGCATCCTAACAAAAATGGGAATAAAAAATAAAATTATTAAAAAATGCTCCTATCAAACGTTTTCTACATTCGTTCTTAATGTACATGTGAAGTTCATTTTTCGTCTTCAACGACATTCATCTTCAACCCTTAAAACAATTTACAGTAGAAACCGTCAATGTTTGAAATTGAGGGAGGAGCTACTAGACTGAGTGACCTGAATGAACCAATCAGTGAAGAGCGTTGTTGCCAAGTTGTTGTCTTGCTAGTTTTGGTCTTTCTCTTTTAATTGATGTGTAATTTTAATACATAGCACGAGAAGGAATTAATTCACTGCCAGAAACCAACTATGCTACTGTAGATTATTTTAAGGAACACACAAAGACAATCATGAGGGGGAGAGGGGTATCCAGCAGGTGTAACTAATATTCAGAAGAGTAAAATTTGTTTTATGAAATGATATTGTATGGAACGTTAAGGGTATGAATACTATTTAAATATAACTGTGTAGTTTACCAATTAATTTGAAATCACTTGTGGAAACTTCAATCACCTTCTTTCTCTTCTATAGATTTTATTATTTTTTAAATTTTTTTATTTTTTATAATAATTATTTATTTATTTTTTTTTTAGGTATGGGCTTATTATACAGTGTGTGTAAAAAAAATATAGAAACGGCCTAATACATAGAACTACTTTAGTCAGAAAAATGTTCGACCTATGATTTTAAAGCTCTTAACCGGAACTATCTACAGGGTGGTACGAAGGTTTAGTAGGATATACACGGTGTTCCAAAAATATTAACAAAACCGTAATTTTTCTCAACTTTTTAAATGTAAAGCTATTACATTTATTCCAATTGGACAACTTAAGGTCCTTTAAAGGATTTTTAATTTATATTGAGTAACAACCTATTTAGAGCGTTTAAATTTTTTAATTTTAAACACAATATTAAACGTTGCAGGGCTGAGTGTTTAATGATTTATTATTTGGTTATTGTGATGTAAAATAAGTCAAGATGTATTGAAAATTACGTATCCGTCCGGTACAGGATGTACTAATTCATGACCTAGACTTTGAATTGATATGTTAGTATAATTGATATTTTAATCATTTGTGTTCTGTAATCAATACATGTGCAGGCTTACTATTTGCTTTTTAGAAGACTCTGTACCATAATTTTCAATACATCTTGAATTATTTTGGATCATAAGAAATAAACAATAAATCATTATTCATTCAGCCCTGCAGAGAACGTTTAATATTGTGTTTAAAAAATTGCTAATTTAAAACTCGGTTGTTATTAAAGATAAAAAGAAGTTAAAAATTCCTTTCAAATTATCTATTAGAATATATTAAAATAATAATAGCATTCTACTCAAAGTAGTTGAAAAAATCAAGTTTTGTTAATCTTTGGAACACTCTGTGTATCCTGCTAAACTTTTGTACCACCCTGTAGATAGCACAGGTTAAGAGCTTTAAAATGAGAGGTCGTACTTTTTCGATCTAACGCGATTCTTGAAATATTAAGCAGTTTCCATACATTTTTATACACACTGTATTAACAGTATTTATATACATACAGTAGACGTTTTATTCGTGTTTTATATATACCTGTACAGTATTTTTTCATGTTCGTTTGTTTATTTTGTATGCTTTATATTTTCCATATTTCTGTGTTGTTTTTAATTTTCGTAATGCAGTTCTTATCAATTGAATATGTTTTTCCTCCCTCTATCATTTTTCGTGTTTCTGTGTCAATTTTATTTTTCGTTATTTTTGTTTAATTTTTTTATCCAGTGCTTTATTTCATATCTTGAGTTTTTCTTTGGAAAAATGAGTGGGATTTCCAGTACAATTTCTACATTCTTTTTGTCAATAATTAGTAATATACTATTTTTTACATTTCAATAAAGTATTGCATTTAGTGTATTATAAACTCTTCAATAAACGTTATATCTTTGACTACATTGTGAAGGCACTGGATTTGATTACTTGATCATATTACTTTCCTGTTTTTATCTGTCTGAAGCTTAAACTTTGCCAATTGTAGTCGAGTGATGTATGTGTACACGTACCAACTAAGGATGTTGTCAGTAATTGAAAAATCGTATTGGACAAATAAAATATTTATTGTAAAACATTGTGTTTTATTATATTTACTGACCAAATACTTGTGGATATAAATTCTAAACCGTGAAATAATCTGAAATAATTAAAAAAAAAAAATCGATAAATACATGCGTAAGGGCTGAAAAATGAGTAAAAATTAATTTCACTGTCGCATATGCGAGGTAATTAATTGGAAACTCAAAATTGCAGCAACTAAAGTCAAGTAAGAAGTCTACGCCCTGTACTGCGAAGCGACTAGGATAGCTCAGTTGGTAGAGCATTGGCGCGTAAAGCCAATGGTCCTAGGTTCGATTCCCAGTCTAGGTCGTATATTTTTCACTTGAAATATTATTGTAAATAATCTGCATTTATGAACGTGGAATTTTGTTAAAGTTTCTATATAAGATTAATATAAAATAATTTTAAACATTTGTAGTGTTTTGCCGTTAGTGAAACTTTTATAAAACAAGTAAAATGGAAATTTCGTAAAATATATACCTATATAGTAAAAGTATTCTCAATGAACAAGAAAAACTTCTGAGATCACTTATTGTACATTTGTCAAAATAATCGTATGCAAAACGCAGGAAATTCACTCGAGCATTCCAGGAGTTGTTGACTTGGTCAGAAGTATATTTAGCCTCCTTCCAGGTCATGCTTGAGGCTATCAATTTACAAGCTACATATGGCAAAAGCCCTGATTCTGTTAGATTTCTGACAACTCCAATATCTGTTGGTTTCTTGTATAGCGCAAAATGGAAACGTTGTGGAAACTCACACCCCGTATCTAGTTTCTAACCAGACTCTCTTGTGTTTGATAAAATGCGAGATTAAATACACATACAGATATCTTTCCAAAAATAGTACAATTATGTTATTAGGTGTTTAAAACGTCGTAAACGCGACTCGATTGTTGTTTTTCTTACTACAATTTTGTTAAGTAAAATTGTATATAATCTAAAGTAATCGGAATTAATAAAGTAATTAACAATGACGTAAATCTACCGTATTAAATTATCGCCAAACATTAAATCGTTGATTACAGAAACACCATGTGTATTAACATCGTACGTGACAGACAGGGATTTCAATTTGAAATAAATTTACCTTTCGCAATCGATGAAATATGCTTTACACTAAATTAGCGTACAAATTTACATTGAAAAATGTACACAATTCGTTACACACGACCACGGAAATAAATCTCATTGACATGTCCTCGTCAACGTTTAACTATTATTTAAAACAATAATTTCAAGAATTAAATAACGAATAAAAAAGTCACCGAATGAGTGATGCAGGTAATAAATTATCCATTACAAAGAACCGTTGAACATCAAGGAACGGGTATTTGGTCACGGTTTATTAAATAAGCCGTGTGTGGGACGAGATGTCACTGAGTTTATGAGCGACTATATTCGATGTTGTGTGTTTCTACATCCCACGTGATCAACAACAACAAGAGAAGACATCTCAAATTTGAATGAAAAATCTGTGAAATTATACGAAAACTGTTTTCTATTGTTAGATTTACGTTTATTGTAATTTGTTTTAATGTTGTTATTTAAACAGAACAAAACATTAACATACAAAGAACACGAATTATATGTTGGAAATCGAAGTCCAAAGTAAAACTCCTAAACCACAAGTTGGTGGTTCATTTGATCATGCCTTTAACTTGAACTGAACTTAGAAATTTATAAATATATTTGAAATTATGCAACGATGACCCATCGAAAAAGAAAATAATTGCATTTATCATATATAAATAAATTATTTGTAATGTAACAGCAAATATTTCTTGTTGACACTCCATATTCAAGGATAAAATAAAGCAATCAAGCTTAAAGTTTCAAAATATTTTAAGAACATAAATGAGCTACAATTATTTCGCCTTGCGGCATCATCGGGCAACTGTATATTGTATTACAAATTTTATTTTTCAAAGTGGTTAAAGTTATTTTCATACTTTTAATAACGCCAATTCAACCTCTGATCGGCGGTTAAATAACTTGTAAAATTTCAAATGTTAACAATGATAGAATACCACTTCATTTTAAATATAATTGAAATGTTTTTTTATCAATGTTTGACATTTTTAATTGGACCAATAATTTTAGAGGAATTGTGTTCTTATGTTAATATACATTTATGTCGCAAAACATTGTGTTTTAAATTTCCTTGACTGTGAACGACACAATTAATTCTGCAATAATAATTGTTTGTATATATTTGAGCTGTTAAATGAATGCAGTGTAAATGATAACGATAAGGTAATTTAATAGTTTTTCCTCAAAAGCCAACAGTAGTTCAAAATTAAAAGTATCTCCAATTTTCAGGAAAATTCTAATTTAAATTTCAAGATATTTCAAATGTTCATATTAAAAAAAAAACGGAAAAATTAATGTTTGGGCTGTCATTTTTGATGACTCCCTCGCTAGTCCTTTCTCTTATCGGGCGATTTTTCTGGGAGAATGTTTACGAAATTGTTAGAAGACAACAATAAATATTAAACGATATTATGGAGAATCTTAAAGATCAGTTGGCATCCAACAGGACAGAGCGTCTCAACATTATTCTCTATCTGTTTCACGTTATGTTAAGAAAACATTTACTGGTTAATGTAATGGAAATAGAGGTTCGTATAACGGCCAAAACGGTCACGGTAAAGTAGAATTTATTCAACGCAACCACGTTCTTAAACATTATAAACACAAGTTTTAGTTCTTTGATAGGTAACTTTCACATTTATGTAACGTTTTTGAACCAACACCACAAGCTATTAAATTTACTATAATCGGTGTTGGAATAGCAGAGAGGACCAACAAAAATATACGTAACATGTCGATACATCAAACAACTCACTAATGCGAAGGAAATTTCGAACAGTCTTTTAGTTTTTGGGCTTAGCCAAGACTAGTCTTTTAATTTTGGGATTATTTGGTAAATATACAATTTAAATATTGCTAAATTTTATGTTTTTGATTATAATTTACATTTTTATTTTGCAGTTACAATAACTTGACAAAGAAAGTTGATCAATACTCTCGAAAAGTCATGTATTGTATTATCCACAACTAATGACATCATTCGGACAATATGAATTAACAGTTGTTACACAATAACTATGAAAGAGAACGGATTAATTTTTAGCACCATCACTTAAAACCATAACTAATGGTAATATCCGCCCATGACGGTTTCTATAGTTTTCAGTTGCTCTTTTCATACGTCGATTAATATCAATTTTCTGTCGATCTTATTGTTCCCACGAAAGGACAAAGTCTTATCCCCCATGTAACCCTATCCATACGGGAAGGGTTGTCAGTATGCGATGACAGCTGATACAGCGAGTTCTGGAGTTCGCCAGTTCAATTGCAACACAACAGAGTCACGTGGACTCTAAATTAAACAAATTGAATTTGAAATTTTGTGATGTGTGTTTGATAAATGACGCTGTTGTATTATAAACGAGCTTATCTTTATTGTATTTGAATACTTCAATAACGCAAACTAAGTTAATGAAAACATTAGCTATATTTCAATACTGGCGAACTGCCGACGAGAAAATGGAAAGACAAAAAAAATTGGGTGTGCTTAAGACCACACGTTAGAAGTGAAAACTTGTTTGAACAGTAAGTATGTAAAGCTTATATACTTATGATTTTTGTTTTAATATATATGGGTATGTGAGAAAGTTTGTGCAATATTTTTGCATCGATTTTAGTTTGACTATGTATATGAGTTTGAGAAAGTTAGTGCAATATTAGATTTTTAGTTTTAATATATATGGGTATGTGAGAAAGTTTGTGCGATATTTTTGCATTGATTTTAGTTTAACTATGTATGTGAAAGTTAGAAAGTTAGTGCAATAATTTTTCGTAGATTTTTAGTTTTAATACGTATGGGTATGTGAGAAAGTTAGTCCAATATTTTTCGTAGATTTTTGTTTTAATATGGGTAGCCTATGTGACAAAGTTTGTGCAACATTTTTGCATTGATTTTAGTCTGACTATGTATATGAGTTTGAGAAAGTTAGTGCTATATTTTTCGTAGATTTTTAGTTTTAATATGTGTGGGTATGTGAGAATGTTTGTGCTATATTTTTTCATTTATACTAGTTTAACTATGTATGCGAATTTTGAGAAAGTTTGTGCAATATTTTTGCATTGATTTTAGTTTGACTATTTATATGAGTTTGAGAAAGTTAGTGCAATATTAGATTTTTAGTTTTAATATATATGGGTATGTGAGAAAGTTTGTGCGATATTTTTGCATTGATTTTAGTTTAACTATGTATGTGAATTTTGAGAAAGTTAGTGCAATATTTTTCGTAGATTTTTAGTTTTAATACGTATGGGGCGCGCGTATCCGTTGTCTATATATTAAAGCGATTTCTATTGAAAAAGTCCATCCCAAAAGTTGCATTACGGTAGTGTGCGTGACGCGATTTCTATTGAAAAAGTCCATCCCAAAAGTACCCAACGCGCCAATAGAAGTTTTCACTTCAAAAACTTGACCAACCAATATGATGACTCTTTGATCATATTTCACTTTATATATATAAACTATGATATTCATGTGTCGTCTCCGTTGGTTAATAAACACCTGCAGTTATTAAGTAGTAGTCTGTAGTCTGAAGGATACACGACAAATGATGGCAATCTGATGTATATCCGATGGTCGTCCGATAACTATTCAACAGCAATTAGCTGGATATCCGACGACAATAAGATGACACTCCGATGATCATCCGATAACTATTCAACAGCAATCTGATGGATATCCGATGACAATGAAATGACACTCCGATGGTCATACAACAATATCCGACAACAATACGATGTATATTTAGATATCCGATGATTAACCAACAACAATCCTATTGATTTTGGTTAACTCCTCTCATTACGTTAACTTTTCGGACGAGTATTCATTTCCATTAATAGTGCAGTTAATTGTCATAATAGTTGCTATTGGTCCGATTCCAGTTTTTGGATATTTCATAATGTTCACAGCTAACACTCAGTCAAATTAAATGTTTAGGCTCACCGATCATTAAAAAAAAAAAAAAAAAAAATTATTTAAATTTAATGGCTATCCGACGACAATCCGATGATATTTTGATGACATTTCGAAGACTATCTAAATGTAACTAATCAGGTAAAGTATCGAATTCAGATAACTAACGACTTGTCAATTTCCATGTTTCTCTCCCATTCTATCATTGAATGTGCAGATGAGTCAAAATTTTAAGTAACTTTTTACCATTCCCTGTCCTATTTTTTAAGCTATGTTAATAAAAAAGGATTACTTTGATTTATACTACAAATTCACCAAATATAAAAGAGATTTTTTCCAGCTAAATGTGTTTATATTCAAAAACTTAATTAAAAATACAACTTCACATAATTTATAAGCATCTGTATAATTATTGCTTGTTTGTCAAATTTTACCCTATTCACCATCTTAAAATCCCTCTATTATTCAACAACTAATCCATCGTATCACAATTAGTAAACTGGTTTATAATGACTTGTTGGTGTCGTACATGATGTACAAGCTATAATTAGCAATAACGAATGTTTTTACACAAACTGGTGGACATTAATCAAAACCATGATGACAAGGGTATGGAGAGGGGGAGGCAAAACATCGAATCAATTTGTTTAGCCCTCAATTCAACTCGCAGCTCATCAGCGCACACAACTGAAATTTGACGTCCCTGAGGAATGAATGATCATGATAATGATAAAACTTTTTCATCCCCTACTTTTCATACCACTGGCGGTTTTTTACTCATTATTCGTTAACAAAACCGAACCATGATTAAGCAGAGTTTCCAATGCTTTATATTAAAAATTACGGAAAAACTGACGTTTAAAAAGCCAATACTGCTTTTTTAAAATACAAATATTAAAATAATATATGTACTATAGTAGTTGTAGGACAATGTGACTTATGAAATACCCATCATGCTTCTTTGAGTGAGTTTCTTTGTTAAAACTACGAACCTACAGAAGACAATGTTTTACAATAAACGTAAAAGTTCTTTTATCATCAAATCAATAAATATATTTTCGATAATGGCGGGTACATTTAGTTTATCACTAGTATATATTGCATAATTCAGAATAATCACGCACAATATCTTAGAAGCATTCTTGTATTTCTAAAATATATATCTACTGAAAACGTCACTCTCGTGATTTTTTTTGATTTTTTAAATTTTTTTTTTTTTAATTTAACTTAATTTTTCAAAATTCCACTGAAAAGGATTTTATTTTAAAGAGGATAATTTTAGTTCTTATTTTCAACACCGCTCTTTTAACACCTAAGTTGTGACATTAACTTATAAAGTTTTAAATTACAGTATGTTGTGGAATACTTTAATTTAAACCTTAAAAATCGCTTTTCGTCATACCTCACTTAAAAAATTTAGATCAATAGTGTGAGTAAAAAGCATTATGGAATCTAAAACACATTCCTTGCAAAGTAATAAAATGTATTAACTTTAAAAAGCTATTCATTTAAAACTTTAGTTAATTTGTTTTTAATAAGGTAGCTTTGTAAAGTGATTATAACGAGCTTTTTAATAATTTTGTGTTTTACTTCTAAGCATTTACAATTTCAGGGATTGATTTCGCTTAGGGGTTGAGAGAATATTAAATTTAAGAGTCTGTACGATTTAAAAAAATTAAGATAAATATAATAAAACATATGTGTTTAGTTGTCCGTTTATTCTTTAGGTATCCTTTTATTTTACGTTTTCAACACAAAGCAAAGCTATTAAAGTTATTACTGTTTCAACAGGAATAAAATATGATACGTACACATTCAATGACTTACATATACTTAGATTCCAGTATTTATATATTTAGAAACCATTTTGCCCTATTGGATAAAATTACTATAAGTATATCTTCCGCATGGAAAGCTGTAACAGCTAAACGACTGTTCATTTTAACTAACCACTATTGCGATCTCTGAAACTACAAGATTTAAAGCAAATTTAAATAAGGGACTTCCATTTTTAGTGAACATTATAAATATGAAAACGTAATTTCGAAATTCGTCCGCCATTTTTAAATATGGAGAACCTTTTAAACATTAAATGTTCTATTTCAAAATATAAATATTTGTTATGTACAGATTACTAGGTAATTCGGGAGTAATTGGCATAACTTTGGGAGGTTAAAAGTGTATAAAACTATATATGCTCAAAAACGCTTTCCATGTATTGGAAAAAATATATATTCTAAAGTATTGAAGGTAAACAATTTCATTTCATTTGGTAAAATATTTTATACAAATAAAAAACACACACAAATTCTATCTTTGTATAAGCCTCATCAATGTCGTAACTGGCGAAACCATGATCGGCTAGACCAATAAATTGTAGAATTTAACAAAAAAAAATGTTTTTTTTATTTGTATAACATGGATTTCAAGTACCTTCGGTCTTATAAACGAAAACTTTTATCTTAATAAAGACGACGTTCACATAAAATTTGATCTTTTGATTTGGTTTCAAAATGGCGGCCAGTAAGCATTTATTTTAATTAATCATCATTTTAAAACAGTCTGTCTGTTAAATGTGAATTGATTTAATAAATTTTCGTATTTGGCCATATTTCAAATATATCAGGAGGCTTTTTCATTTTTTGATAATTCAAAATATAAGGGTAGCAGCTGCCAAGAAAAACTACAAAATAACATTTTTCACAAGATTGGCTGTAACAATTCTAATTAAATTTTCTTAAAATATACCCATGAAGGACTCAAACTAAACGGTAGCTATCTGTTCAAAAATTCCAATTGGTCAGTTATCGGTAAAAAAACAACAACATATTTTTCGGCTCTACAATTTTGTTCAATTTCAGTGACATTCATAAGCCAAACTGGTAGGCAATATCTCCAAAAAAATTACAGTTCAGAAATAATGGACAATAACCTTAACAGCTGTCCTAAAAGCTGAGTTTTAATCAAATACGACTTACTATAAGGTCGTGTTTATGATACAAACAAACCCAGTTTAGGCCCTGTTTTAAATTTTTTTTATTCAAAAACTGTGTCCATTTTTCATTTTCACGTTTTGATTGATAACTTCCGAATTAACATTTTTGGGGGAAATTCTTTTGGTTCAATTTCATTTGGTTTTCTTAATAGACGTGTAAGATAGTTTGTACAATATTCTTGAACAATTTTATTTGGTTACCAATCCATACTTGTATAAAAATAATTAAATACACGAATGCATAAGTACACATATAATTATAAAATGGAATATAAACTAATGTTAATTGACTGAAGCAAACGATCCAATCAAACAAACCTACGTAAGAGAGAACGATTTATAATCTCTAGCCGTCTGCTTTTACTCTCGTTTCTTTCTTTTTCTTCACAAAAAGAAATTCATGGCTCACTTGCAGCGTCCATTAAGAGATGAGGACAAGGGTCTAAATTGATGTCATCCGTGACATCAGAGTGACGCTTCGGTGAACTTAAAACCGGAAATAATTATCTGGATCCGGTTGCGATTTCTTTCGCTACCTTCTTCCCCTCTTCGTTTCTGTCTGATATAATTGCTTCACGGTAAAACCTGTCAATAATACTTCAGGATTGTTGAGAATGAGTGAGTTAGCCTATTAGTGAATTTAAACTGTAGAAATTCTACTTATTACTGTTAGAATTTTGAAACTATGACTATGAAAGGTTCATCGAATCTACCCATAGGAGTAATTTGGCAACTTATTAACAGTGTGATAATAAAGTTAGGGTTCATTATGGTTCAGGTATAATTAGCAATGAAGGACCTTTGTCGCGCTTCCTAAGAAATTTACAAGATAAAAGAAGTACGGATTTAACAATTCAATTTAAATATTTATTTTAGTTCAAATACTAGGACATCGATCAGTCGTGAGCTCAGATTTAATACTGAAACTAAAAACAAACAAGGATCGCCGTTTAATGTTATTTGACTTCAAAGAAACAGTAGAACAAGTTTTCCGGCCCAGATACATTTTTATTATCATTAGTGAACAATTTAAGGATCTACTATTTTTGACCTTAGAAATTTGTCACGTGAAAATAAAATTTTATTTAAAAAATAATTTAGATTTGGTATATAAATTTATTTTCCAACCTTTCTTTATTTTAATTAAAGTCTTTTATTTTATATTTTCAGTATTTATCGATAAAATAATCTGCTTTTAATTCTATACTTTTTTTTTGTTTGTAAAAAACACAGAATAAAGGTCAGACGGAAAACCAAGGATTTTAGGAAATTATTCTTAGAAATATTTTTCTTATTAAGACTCAAAAACCATATCTTGAAGTTTTTGAAAATTGGTTTAGAAACACTCTGTACGTATTAAAATTTCACAAAAAGTTGATTATGGTGAACTCTTACAAATTTCTTTTCACATGTTTTAACCAAAATTCTCAGTTATAAAGTAAATTTCATTTTTTAATCGTTCTCAGGTGTAAGGAGTTGACAGAAATATATATCTTGGAGGAGATAACGACGGATATATCTGATTTTGTAGATAGGTTGTGCAGAAAATAATGCAATATTTTTGCGCCGTTTTTTAAATAAATAAAATTCATTTAGCATGTTGGTATGCATTATTTCATACTTTCAATATATATTATTGCTCTATAAGGTTTGAAGTGGGAGGGGGTTGAACGGGGTGCAAATAAAACATCAATAATAGTTGTCTTTACGAATAACAAATCGTTAGCAACCCCTGGTGGGTGATGTCATTAATCATTTGGTGGTGGGTCGAAGACGTTCAATCATACATTGTCAATCGATCCCACCCCCATCGCTTTCTTCCTTCATTTAGAGATAAAATTCTGAATTAATTTACTTCGTAACATGTATTCGTTTGGAGTTTGGGCGGTGACGGATAAAACTGATGTTTCGGTGAAATGACGTGTAAAGAATCTATTGAATGAATGCTGTGGAATGCGTTAGACGTGAAATGATGAAGGTAGTTTTGGAAATGTATTTCGTTTTAAATATTGTATAGATAATATTACAATATTTATACAAACGAAGAAGTGTAATCAACTACAATTTAAATGGAAAAATATGTTTAATATTCTTTACTAAACCAATTAATTTTTCTTCTAAACAGACAGGATTTTTTTGGGCAGAAGAAATCATAAATTTAAGTCAGTTATTCTACATATAAACTCTTAAACGATAAAAGTGTTTCCATAATATTTATATTAGGCACTGACAACAAGAAGCACACATGTTCACTGAATGTTTAATTTCTCATATATAGGCCTACGTAGAATAGAGAAACTTATGTAATGGGTCAAAAAATCTATTTTGAGTTTTTAGCTGATATAATAGTTTTAAAATCCCCCTGACTCTGTAAAAGTGGTTTTTGGAATGGTGTTGTACGAGCAGTCTACAGCCCAAATTCATTAACACATTTTAGAGCCATGTTAGTGTGAAAAAGTTTGGAACAGCAGCTTTTTCGTAAAAGATGAAATTAATACGAAATGTAATATTATTTACTCTTGTATTTTCCGCGCGGAATTAATGGGTCAATTAAAATTTGGGGTTGAAGGAACTATAGCCACTAATATTTACTTTCCGACATTACTCACTGAGGATGGCGACTTTGTGTTTGAAACGCGTTTGATTAAGTAAAAGCAATTTTTGTGAGTTTTGTGTTCGAGTTTTATTCTATCTACTATTTGATAGTCTTAACAGATTCAAAATATTGATTTAGAATCTAAGTTTAAATTTACCTCTTCATGAGTAAGCTATCATGTGCTGATCACACCACCTATTTATTATCTGTTTGTTATGGACATATCCCTCCAAGAATAAAGAGCTTGGCGCTGCAACCTGATGCAATGGAAAAACTCACTGAAACTACTAGAATATTAAGTGAAAATAGAACCGACTTTAATATTCCTGTGTGTAGATTATTTCTGGCATCTGATATAAGTGTTGATATGGATATTTAGATCTAATATAAATAAGTAAAATAGTATGATTTCTATTATCCGTAATATTAAATGTGTATTTTACTACATGAGGATTTGTATGTAAATTGTGTATGAGTTTTATTTAGGATACTTGTACAAGTATCAATTATAAATATGATTTCAAAAATAACTTTTTTATCGATTTGACGTTTAGTAAAAAACAGGACACCCTAAGGTTTTGACTTTGCTTTTAAAAATAAACATTAATTTTATATTATTGTATCTGTGATGTGTTTTGTACGAATAATCCCCCCCCTTCCAGGTTTTCGAAAGATATTTCAGTTTTGAGATTTCCGAGACACATCTACCAATCTTTACAAAATTTAGAAATAATGTTCTTTATACGAAATTAGGCCGAACGAAGTACATACAAGATTTTTTAAATTCTATTGTTCGTATTAAAATGCCAGCTACCAAAACTTTTATTGCATGGTTACAAAATGCCGTCGATTAGGAATAAACGCTCGCTTCCAAATATTAAGTATAATGGTAAACAAGCAGTCATACAAAAACTTCAAATGAAAAATAACATTTGAACTAACCTGCATTACGTTTTTACGAAAACAAATATAAATAATTTACTCCATTTTTTATATGTTCAGTGTAAATAAATTAGGGTGTAACAATCTCCAGTTTCAAAAGCTTACAAAACTATCAAACAAATTATTATTTAAATTTACATATTTTCGTTCTCTAAGATTTTCTCTAGAATTTTACGTAACTTGTACGTCAATGAAGTGGACAAAATTATTAAATTGTAGGTTAAATAAAATTATAAACTGTTAAATTGATTTTTTACTAATCCAACGAAGAGTGAAGTGTACTGTTAATTGAACAAATAGGTTTAGTTTATTAAAAAAAAAAGAATATATTAGTCTAATAAAAGTCTGTGGGATACAAAGCCTAGTAAAAAACGTTCCAATTGGCATAATTTCCACATCAGTTTTTAATAAAAACGAGTGTGTATTATTTATTATATTCCTTCTTAACAGAAATTAAAATTAAAACTGTATTGTTTTGGAAAATCGCAAAATACCTACACTTTATCAATTTTAGTGGTTTGATTCATTCTTAAAATTCTAATTTCTAATTCCCTTTTGTTCTCCACAAACTTTCATCTCCACTCCTTATTAGAATAGACCAAAATTTATTATTCTTTGAGAAACATACCAACACAAAATTATATTTTGTGGTCAGTTCATGATATAGTGTGTAACGAAAATATAAAACGAGAGAATAATAATTATATATGGTCTGATTTTGTTAATATTGAGTCAAAAGAAGAGAACTGTCAAATCGTTCACGTCATTATAATATTTTCACAATATATTTTAGGGAAAATATTTAACCAACACTTACAGAGTTTTAAGTTTTATGAAGTTAATTAACTATCATCTGTAATGAGTGTTACAAAGTTACAACTGACAAATGTATTGCAAAGTTTGGACTGAAGCTAAAACCCAAGAAAGGAAAGAACTGACATGAACAAGTGGCCACTTTCTTGTACTTCCTGTCAAGAACCATCTACTTCCGTCTTACGTTCAATAATCTGAAGTTCCAAAGTGTGCTTTGACCTTGGTAAAAATGATCGTAATTTTCCTTACTCTTATTTAGTTTTAATTTAACAAAATATGTTATTTTATATTCCTGCAGAATATGGAAAACCTAAACGTTATTTAAAATGAATGAAACTATTTAGAATTCAAACATTTTAGGGTCCGTTGGTAAAACCATTCCTTTAAGTGTAAACAGTCTACACAGACAAGACAATAAATCCTATGTATTTCAAACTTTGTATTTCTACTCTTTGTATTCTCTCACCTCGGAAAAAAGATTAGTTATTATTATTTTTACTAATTGTATTAAAATATGTTTTTCTATTCCATGTACGGAATTGTGAAAAAAGTAAGAAAAAAAAATGTCTTCGTTTGAAACAGATTTTATACGTGGGAATTAAAAAATATATAAAGATTCATTGGTCCTTTTACAAATAAATATGAACCATTTTACTAATAGCTGTATCAACCTCAATCTGGTTTTCGTTAGGAAATTTTTTCGAGGTCTAGTTTTGTAGTGTGGAGCTTATATGTTAAATTTCAAAATTGGGCTCAAAAACTGTTTTATTATTTTTTAATATGAAAAGAATTCCATGCAATTTGCTGTTTGAAGGTTGAGTGGGTAATTTTTAACAATTATCCTTAGCTCTGATTACTTAATGCTCTAATTCCTAAATTAAACTATCACAAGCTAGGTTATATCAATTTCAGTTCTAAATATAGTTATTTCAACATAAATAGTTAGTTTCATAACTCAAACAGTTGACAAAGACTCTTAATACGTTCACGATAATGCCTAACTATAAAATCCCCAAGAATTAAATTGTTGTAAAAACATTTTCATTGCAATTACCGTAAATAAAACTACACCTCGACAGCCGTACAATGTAACTTGATGTTGACCTCTAGTGTCAAAGATATCCGGTCTGTTCCAACAAATAATCAGAAAGGCTATGAGGACACCCACTATGTCAACTATACTCTATAAGGACACCCACTCAACGTTTGTATGTCAACCATAACCAATTATGCATTCCACCAACACAGTCTATTGTAATGTGTGTGCTTATCATAGAACGTTAAATATAGCCATATAGACAGAAAGACAGACGGACGGACGTTCGGTCTAATACAATATGACGTTGTAAATTATGTGTTCCGACAACTGTAATTTATATAATATCTATGACATAGATTATTTTAATTAAATTACCGTTAAGGTCAGTTAGTGCAATGATGAACCTAGGATTTGTTTCACCTTGTAAGGCTAAAGGTTGCAGTTTTACGCTCTATCTCCAGCTACATGCTTTCTCTCTCTCTCTCTCTCTCTCTCTCTCTCTCTCTCTCTCTCTCTCTCTCTCTCTCTCTCTCTCTCTCTCTCTCTCTCTCTCTCTCTCTCTCTCTCTCTCTCTCTCTCTCTCTCTCTCTCTCTCTCTCTCTCTCTCTCTCTCTCTCTCTCTCTCTCTCTCTCTCTCTCTCTCTCTCTCTCTCTCTCTCTCTCTCTCTCTCTCTCTCTCTCTCTCTCTCTCTCTCTCCCCCCTCCCCCTATCAATCATCCTTCTTTAATATCGCTATTCGACATTCTTCTTTATAATCCCTCTCCGTCCCTCTCTCTCATTCTCAATTCCTATTTCTCTACATCACCTTTCTTTGGAAGTGTCTCCCTCATCTTACTTTTGACCATTTCTGTCTCCCTGTCTGTCATCTATCATTTGATTTCTGTTTGATCTTTAACTTGCACTCTTCCTTTTCCCCATCATATTTCTCTCTCCGTCATATTTTCCCCTCTCACTTCCATCTTTTTCTCTATTTTTCTCATTTTTTCTCTCTTTCTCCCTCTCTCTCTCTCTCAACTTTCCCTCATTCTCTCTCATACATTTCTCTATCAGTCTCTCCCTCTTTTTCGCCTTCTTGTCTTTCTTTCGACCTCTCTTTTCCTCTCATCCTTGTTTAAATCTCTTTTCTCGCACATTCTTTCTTACTTCTTTCCATATCTATATTTCTCTTATGTGATAAATTATAAAAGAGAATATCTTCATTGATGATCATAATTTTTTCACTGATGATCATAATTCAGTAGTTTTACAGATTACAATATTTTGTTTGTTTTAAAATTTTACCCCCCCCCCACGTCTCTAGTACTTTATCAATTTAATTACTAAACATAGGCTGTGAACGCATTAGGTTAAATTAGTTTCAGTTTGTTTCAATTAAACTGTTGTATGAATGGGTATCAAAATGAGCCCAAAATTGTATACTTGGCCAAACAATAGTTAGGCCTAAAATCTAACATGATTACAGATAAAAAGTTGCAAAACTTATTTGAAAATATCTGATGTATTCAGCAATCAAGAAATTTATAATGTACGGATCAAACAAGTTTGTTGTGAGAGTCAAAATTATCTGATTCAAGCTAAGTTGTAAACTTTAAAAAAAAAAAACCTTTATTTTAAACTATACTGATTAATTAATTGATATACAATAATTAATACATTAATATATATATATATACATTTAAATCATTTTTCAAGTTACTAACCTAACTTTTGTAGCTGCTATGTTACTTATGTGAATGACAGACGGGCATTTACAAAATTCTTTACTCGGTTATCAAAAGTAATGCAACTTGAAGATCTGTCAAAAACGGAGATCTTAATTATTTGAGATTACAAAACTAAGGCTACCCTATACTTGTAATAGTAGGTACGTAAAGATATTGTTATCACTAATATTTTAACTGCGAAACACATTATACTGAAATAAATACAAAGTCACTGAGACGTCACTATATTCATACATTTTTATTAAAATTTGCACGTAACAAACATTATGTAAGTGTTATATTCCTTTAATTAACATCTGTTTTTAACTAATCCATCAATTAACTGTTGGTTACAATATTTAAATGAACTCTCGACCGTAAATCTGGATTAAGTTAATTTATAGTCTGATCTAATCAAACGTTTTACAACAATATAACATCTAGAGTGAACACAGAAGCAGAAGAAAGGTTAAAAATAAACAGAAACATTTGATAATTAAAGTAGAAAGACTCTAGTTAGGTGGTCTTCAGCCTGATGGTAGTGGCGCCAGTCGAGTGGGCCAGGAAACGCAGGCGTATCTTCAGATCAAGGGGCCTGGGAATGTTTTGGGGAATCAATGACTTGATTAAAACTGATATTTACATAAAAATACAACTTTAATCTCCCCCCCCCCTCCTCTTCATATGCTCTATACTATGTATATGTTTGAAAGTAATTCACTCATAAAACAGAAAAATAATATATATTTACATAATACAAAATATATAATATATAATACATAATTTATAATATAATATATTTTTTAAATGTATTTTAATATATACAAGAATTTTTTAGTAAGATATTGTCTGTGTTGGGATGTCAGTGTTCATTATTTATGTTCATACTCTTTTAACTGCCTTTAAGAAATATCTTGAACACAAAACTATGAAATTTGCACTAATCCAGACATTTAGAACATGTTTAGAGTTTCACTCAATTCGCTTTCTTCTTTCCATAAATGTCGTCCTATTAAACCAATTTTATTCAATTGAAACAGAGTTTTTATAATCAAACATTACGCAATTTTATTTTGAAGTATGTAAAAATAGAGCCGATTTTTAGAAATTTTGTGTTTTCGTCTTTTACCTGCTATATCCAAATTTATGTTTTCCCAAAATTTAAAAAAGAAAGTTTTTATATATCGTAGAAACATACCCACATACTTAATTTGATTAAAAAACTGTAGATGTGTTGTGGTATAAAGGCAACCTTTCGTAGCACTGTACGGACGACAGACATATCTTTCTAAAAATCTTTTTATTTTATTTAGGGCATATTCAAAACAAATATATCTGTCAAAAAAATGTGATATTGATTTTTAACCTACGACATATCAGAGTGAATGGTGAACAATGTGACAACAAAAAATCTAAATGATAATACATTTCATTTGCAACAAAATTGATAATAAAAACCCCCATCCTATATACAATCGTTTCCGAGATATAATTTTTTTCCGATTTTTAGGATAACGTGACTTTTCAGTTAAACAATATTTTCCTAAATTTATTTTTCATAAATAAAGAGTCCCCATTTCCCAAAACTACATTAAATTTAAAAAAATTGAAAGCATATAAAGAGAATGTTAATAATACCCTTTATTTGTAACAGATATATTTTCCCCCCTATTTTTAGGGGAAAACGTGTCTCTTTAGTTAAAAATTCTATTTTTCACTTTATTTTTCACCTAACAAGTAAAATCACCCACATGTCCAAAAATTACAAAAAAATTTCTATAAAACAGAACCATCATCGCTTTTTGAACTGAGAGTTAACATTATTTAAAGCCCCCAAACGTGAAAAAATGAACGATTGAAATTTTTGTTAAAATTAAAATTTGCTTAACAAACATCTGTAGCTGTTTCAATTTCATAAAAACTACAGTTTATCATAAGCTTTCCACAGGTAATTGCTAATTTACTTGTTCGTTCATAAAATTATTTCGTTTAGAAAGTCAAAAATCGCGATTAAAAATGAAGGTATTTTAGATTTTGGTTCTCCAATTGACACTCAACAGTGGTAAACTATAATATTTATATAAATTGGTGCTCCTCAATAAAAATATTTCGGTAATAACTTTCTACAAAAGAAAGAAAATGTCAACATTATCAGAATTAATCATTACAAGGTTAGTAATATATTGCAAATGAAGTGTACTATCACACAGATTGTTTTGGCAGATTGTTTCATGTATAAGAAACTAATAGAAAATAGTTTGTTTTGGATAGTTTTAAAAACTTTTTTCAAAAGTACAAGAAGAAGAAGATTACAAAAGTAGTTTTACAAATTAATCAGCTTTTTAATGTATCACTACCATTTTTATTTATTGTATTTCATATATCAATAATAACATTCATTCAGTGTGAAATTATTTATTCCTAGTATAAAATATTGATTTTAATTGCTTTGTGATAGAGGTTTTATGTGTTTCATGTTATAACAATGTACAAAATTGTTTCGATGTTCACAGACTACAACACGTGTAACTGGACTTTTTTTCATTTTGATGAACTCTATTAAAACGATGACATGTGTTTAATTAATTTATTGTAAGGTGGATACAACATTTAGGGGTGAAATGATTGACAATTGTTAAATTACATTTTTATTTAAAATTTTATGTTGCTAGTTATCAAATATATGTTATTATGAAAATAAACTATAAACTTTATTTATAATTAGTGATAGTTAAATGGAAGATTTGATTTTATTAATAAAAAATATGATCATAGGTTTTAAAGGTCAGACCAATTTAATTTACCTGAAACAATAATAAAATTCAAATAATTATTTATATTATATCAAATCTTTTTAATTACATAACAGCTTGAGTTGGTTGGAAGCCGGCAGGGTACAATCTCCCAATGTCTACTACGATTTAATTTTTAATTAGGTTGGATCAAATAAATAAGAATTACGTAATAAAATTATTCAGCCCACACAAATCGGATTTGATGATTTAAGAATATAAAAATAGTAGAATTTAAACATTTACTTGATTAAATATAATATTCATTACTTACAAATCTTTGTACTTGAAGAAAGATTGAATTTTGTTGACGAGTTAACAGGTTTTAAATCCATAGAATTCTTAATTCTTTCAGTTCCTTACAGGGTGTATAAAAAGTATGGAAATATCTTGGAAAAGTATTGGTCTACGCTCTTCAGAAAATAGAAATTATTTCGTTTTAATATACAGGTGTTCCGAAATTTGCATAAAACGTATTGGTTGTTGAAAATTTTAAATATAGCCTCTTGGTGTCATTATTTTACTGTTTTGAATAAACTACTAAAAGAGACACTTTAATATATGTTGAAATATTTTTCTTTAGTGAAAAAAAAAAAAATAGTGAAGAATTGGTTATGTTCATGGGTATAAACAAAAGAAAAATTTGTTTTCAGTTTTCATTTTTTGCTCTAAGTAAACAAATTACTATAAGGTATTAAAAAAATTATTAAATTAAATTCAAATACAAGGTCAAAAAATTTTCGTACAAAAACCTATTTTCAACTTCTTAATATTTGGAAGACCTAATACAGTAATTGCTTTTATATTATTGTTATTGTTGTTTGTTTGACTTTAAAGATTCTTATTTTCTATTGTTAATGATATAGAATTACATTGACAAATCTTTTTAAAATTACTTTGATTTTCTTTTAATAAGACATTATAAGTTCTTTCATAACTCAATTTTTATTCAGAATAATTGAAATATGAATATTTACTAAGTTACTTTTAGTTAAATCACGATGAGAATGTATCGAGTGGAATGAAAATCTAAAGAATCTAAATTTCCAGCAACTTCCCACGGTCCTATCGAGTTTGTGAGCAACTTTGTGCAACATTAATTTATTTTACAATGTTTCATCGACACCCATTAACACATTTTTCTCTCCCCAACCTCCTTCACTAAACGAATCAGCTCACCTTGATGTACCACAATTGTTATTTCCTTATTACACCGCGACATCGTCTTATTCTGAACCACAGAAACCACTAACATCTAACCTGACCACAATATATATTATACACGTATGATAAAGCTGAAAGGATTTCCCACCTTCTTATCCCGCAATAATTCCATTTCACTTCTTATATATAAGTTGAACATATGCTACGAAACTCATTAAACAATTTATCATGTTTCAGGTGCATACACTCTGTCTTCAGAGCAAAGGAGAAGTTGAAATAAACTACATTGCACAATCTTTCTTTTATACAAGTATAATAAACCGTTCATTGCACTAATTTTCTAATATGCACATCTACACATAACCAAATATTAATAAAAAATTTCATTCATCGCAATTTCTCTAATACATACATATAATGGGCTATGTCATGTGAGAAAGAAAACGTTTCTAATCTTTAAGGTTTACACATACATGTATTTCATATAAGTGATAAATTGATTTTTTTTGGAATTAAAAACAAAACATATTTTGAAAGATATGTAAATAGCACTCGTGCTTGCTTTGCTTTTGCCATAAATTCGTCCAAAGTGTAAAATGGCATTGAAATCTAATTTTCGACAATTAATCTTGAACCATAATTTATTTACTTATGACATTACACTGAGGTTGGAGTGACTAATCTTTAGATCTCATATACGTTTGAACAAATCGTCGAAGTCGTTTTTTTTTTACTGTAAATTAGCAAACATTTAAATCAGATTTTGAGAAAAACTGAATGTTTAATTTTGGTTTATATGACTGCTGCCACGAATTTGTATCTATTTAGGTAATAATAATAATACATAAATAGAAATTTCTCTAAACGTAGCCAAAACATGCTCTTATGACAAATTTGATCGAAATCGTGGTGTTCCTTTAAGTTGTACAGCAAGATAATTGAGAATAACGAAAAGGATGGAAAAACACATCCTTACTAGAGTATGGAAGAGTCACTCTTTAGTCAAAATCAATCATTACACAGGCAACTAGTCCCGCTATAGCGATTGTGTGAGGACGCATTTTCATATCCTACACAAAACACGATTCTGAGCAATATAATTGATATTTTTAAATGGTTTCAATAGTTCTAAATGTAATGTTAACAGAAATGGATATTATTTCTTTCGTTAAAATAACTAGTTTATGTTTTAAAAAGATGTTTCTTACATCTTAACTACAAATAAGACTTTGTTTTTAACTCACGGGCTCTCAAACCATATCTTCAGTGAAACATTTTAAAATTAACATTTAACGTTTTCTGTTAACTGCGTATATCCAAGAAAGTAACAAATTACGTTTTTACTTGTTTATAATTAAACAACCCTTCGGTTATCATAACTTTATACAAAAAGTAGTATAAGGGTTAGGTTAGGTTAGGTTAATACAATAAATACTCCTAGCCCTCAAACACTCTAATAGCATAAGGGTCAGAAGAAGGTTGTATCCAACTTGCGGTCAGTCCAATTTGCGGTCAAGGGTAAAACCGTCCATTTTGCGGTCACCCCAAAAATGTCGTGGGCTAATCGAAAGATATTTGTCCAATTTGCGGTCACATATTTGAACCCCATATAGTGAGCCTAGTGCGGCACTGTCTCAAACACTAGGTTGTAAATCGTGTCTAACAGGTTTGGCCGGAGTATTTTAAGTATTGACATTTATTTATGTTTGGCCTCGTCCCCCTAAAGTCGTGTTGAAGATTTGAAGTGGGGGAAACGTTTACCGAAATTCGTCGTATGCCATTTGTTTTTTTGATTCAATTCAATGTTTTTTTGAGTCAATCCAAATTTATCTATAGTCTTATTTTAAAAATGTCTGGGACTGGCGAACCTTTAGTACGAAGTATGCTTGTAATGCGAAAGAGTATATTCTATAAATATTAGTATCTATTTTTGTTGTAGCTCTCTCCCTCTCTATTTATATATGTATACAGTGTTTGTTTATTATTCCCCCTTTTTTAGGCTCTATTTAAGTGAACAGAGTCGTTTGTTCGTTCTGACTGACTATCCTCTCGTCAAAACAGTGAATTTGGTAAGTATATTAGTTTGGTCCTGGGGGCAAACGACTTGATTTGTGATTAGTAATTAACTATCTCTCAAGATGTGACCGCAAACTGGAAACCCTTCCACCTCCAGAACCTTGATCATCCTTCATAAAACTACACTTGACCGCAAATAGGACTGACCGCAAGTAGGAGGACACCCAGAAGAAGAGAATAAGAGTTGGTCAAGACAGATCTGATAGTGAAGATGAAAGAAAGTGATCTGACACATGACTATATATAAAAAAAAAGAGTAGATACAGCTAGGTCCCCTCGGAATTGCCAACCTACTTCACTATAAATGAGACCCTGGGGGAGGGGGGGGGTTCACAATAAATCGACAAGAGATGAATTATTTATCTCTATAAAATGATATCATAATTTGTATTGTCGGTAAGTATAACAAAGGGTTTGGTAATTAACTGCAATTTCTAGAATTTAATGATTTTAAAAATTAAAACTTCAAGAAGTGAGGTTTACTGTTCACTAGTGTATCACACTTAGATCTATCTAGGATCTTTCAGGATTACGAGGAACTGAACTTCTGAGGGTGATAAAACATACAACGATGTATGTGCACGCGTATTTTAGTAAATAAAATATTTGCACACATACAAACATTGTTCTAATCGGTGGCTTTAGTAACCTATAAATGTTTCTGTGTTAAGAACTGTTAATTAAACAATTCATTAATGGCCGGTTTTTAAGACTTTGGACGTATTATTAAATTTCCTTTTAAAATAAATAACATTTCCATTAACAAAACACACGAAACCACGCACAAACACACAAACAAACAAACCTACACCATCACATACAAAAGAAACACAACATATTGATTACAAGAAAGATATTTCTATGAGTGGGAGTATCAACACACAAAACAGAACAAGGAGAAATGATTAATGGCATTGCTCTCAAAGAACAAAACAAGGGGATGGTAAACGGTTTGTTTTCCTACAGATAGGCTTGGCTGGCAATTTGTTATAATTCTCTGTGTGTCGCGAGAACAGGATATAATTAAATTATTTATTACATCAATTGTTCAACAACGTTGCAATTCAGATGGGTTGAGATTTTACCTCCCTATTAGAGCAATAAGTCATTTTTGTCTATGGATTGAGTTTTACCTCGCAATATATCTTCCTTTTAGACTAAAATATAGAGAAACGCCGCTGTAGCAGTGGGTTTTAGTAATATTGATGTAATTTAAGTAGACCTGGCGTCAAAATTTTTAATGCATTGCAGTAAGATATTAAATAAAATTTCTAAATTAATTATAAAACTATTGTTAAAACGTAACAATGTATAGCTGCATTTTAATATAATGCAGTGATTAAACTGTATTTATATAACAATTTTGTATCTATTTGTTACAGTTTATATTTTTTGTATGTACTGATTTTATATCCATTGTAACAATGATGTATAAGTAACTTTTTATTTTCTAAACCAATGAAGTCATTGTTTAAATTAATGCAATTATTTCTCGAAAACATGATTTTGTAATTATAAATTGAACCCAATCTAACCTTCATTCTTTGAGTATCGTTTTTTGTTTTGTTTTAGTATTTGAACTTTTAACATTCCAAACAGGTACCTCATCTATTGTTTCTATAATATTCAGTAGTATTGTTATTGTATTTTTTATTGTAATGTTGAATAAGTTTAATAACATTTTTTCAGTTTATGTGATATAATTTTCGTATTAGTCAACTTGTGTAGCAATAAACACAGAGCAATAAAATCAATCACATCTAAGTGCGATAACTTTGATAGTATAAACCTCAATGTATGAGTTAAACAGTTGTAGTTTAGTGGGTTCAGGTTCAGAGTGCGTTAATGTCGGAGGTGTCGAAGCATGTAATACCGCATGCAGTTTAAAGGTATCAGAAGTGAGCTGTTAGATGGCAGCACTAGAACTTATTTAGAATTTCTTAGATACCATGAAAATGTGCTATTTATTTAGTATGTAAAATCAATAGTAATAGTAGTGTTTTATTCATTTTGTGATTCACGAGGATTTTTTTTGTTACCGCGGTTTCTGTTGAATTCTGTCGTCAAGCTGCAGGTAATAAAAGATATATAAAAAAACTTCCTTCTCTCATTTATAACAACTTTAAACAGCATACACATTTTATTCAATAAAACTATGTTACGAAAATTTTTATTCCATCCCCAATTTGACCCATTCTTGTGGAAATTGACCACGCACGAGGTTGTGGGCATTAATTTGTTTGCTGAATTTGACTAGAATATGCTAGAATATTTACAAAATGGTTAGAATAATAAGCTATTGTAATGTTGATAAGTGAAACTCTGTTAGTTCACATTATATGTAGTTCAACAATTATAAGAAAACAAACAATTATGTTCTAATAATGAGGGTATGGACTAGACGTCTGTAAAATAAGCGTCCATCAAAATCTACACTTCAAACTTTGTTTTTCCAAGATTATTTCACATACAACAAACAAAATAATAAGAATCCGAATACAAGAACAACCCTAGTTGTAAAAACAAACGCTTAAAGCAAGTTGAATTATGGGGAGTCAATGGATTGCTTAGAACCCTGCTGTTGTTGGGGAGGGGGAACTGTAGAAAACGAATTAGAGTTAGAGCAGGAGAAAGTTGTGGGAAAGTAATTTAAGACAGATAGGTCCTGTGGGACAATCCTCAAATTGAGCCATATATTTCTCCTAAATTTCCGTGAAACAACGCCAACAATCGTTACTGGACTGAATTGGCAAAGAAAATATTCAACAATAATCTGAAAACAAATCAATAAAAGATTTAAAACTCATTGTGTTTGTATCCAAGTCACTCTTTTTTATATAATAAAAGATCAACAATGTCCGTCTATGAGACACATTGGACGGGCATTCAAATCATTAATTCTCGGGAGCAGATAGTATCTTTTACTGTATAATAAATTAACAATAATGTACGTCTCTGTGACGTTTTTAATAATAAAGTAGTTACTTACTTTATAATTATACGACGCGTTTCGGAACTCGTTCCATCTTCAGAATATCGCTCTGCTGAAGTCGTTAAAACAATAAAATAAATGATTACATTTTTATTATTACAGGTGATAGGTTGTGTAATAATTTATTTTAATGTTTTAACGACCTCAGCAGGGCGATATTCTGAAGATGGAACGCGTTCCGAAACGCGTCATATAATTATAAAGTAAGTAACTACTTTAATATTAAAAACGTCACAGAGACGGACATTATTGTTCATTTATTATACAATAAAAGATACTATCTGCTCCCGAGAATTAATGATTTGAATGCCCGTCCAATGTGTCTCACTAGAATTAACATCGTAAAAGAGCTTTTCTCTACCGTCATTAAAACCCCAACTGACATTATTCTCGAATCGTGCAACAAAATTTGTATATACGAACCTGTTTGATTTTTACCTTTACATACGTATTAAACAGAAAATCACGTGATGGGAATAAACATCCATATTTATAGTTTTGCTATCGTAGCTCAAGTGTCATTGGGGATGGCGACTTTGTCGTTGAAACGCGTTTCACTAAGTAAACGTAATATTTGTGAGATCTTGTGTTCGAGTTTTTTTCTATCTATAAACATCGGTGGTAGATTTTTCGAAGAAACATCCAATTTATGATCCTTCGAGTAATTATAGTTATATCTTCTTCAGTCTATCTGTAGTCTGTGTAATAGTGCTCTACACCCCAACATATTTTTATCAAATTTTATACATGGGTGTATTTTCATTTGTTTCTAAACTCGAAATTTGAGCTGTAGCTGACATAAAATGTAATATTTGAAATTTCACAAAATTTTCTAAAATGTTGCTTGTGGGTCTTAACACTATCTTTCTATTGCTCGTCATCACCCAAAAAATACTGGTCCAAGAGTTATTGGTTCAAAACTAAAAAATCGCCCATGGAGTTGATATAAATAACGTATTCTTAAAATATTAGGGTTAGGAATATTTGGCAAAATAAACTTGATATCAAATATAACATGACGGTTCGTCCAGAAATAACTCATACTTAGGCTGTACTTAAGTACACAAACTTTTTTTTAATTGACAACATATTTGTCATAAGGCAATTCTATACCAACCTATCACATCGATAAGATATACACGTGGCCACTCAGTAATAAAAAATATTACACTATTGATGACCCTAGATTTCTATTAATATAAAACAGGTGGATTGAGTCTGGTGTTACCACAAAAGTTAAAATAACTTTAAAAGATAACTTTCAGAATGTTTTCAGTTAAAACTAGAGGTATTACAGAATTTTTCATAAAATCCGCCATTTTTTTCATTATGGCGACCAAGAGGAAACGCTATTTTTGATTGCATACATATGACTTTTCATCTTGATTTTTTCCCGATATATTTAACCATTTAGGAGATACAGGCACTTAAAAGTTTAAAAAACCAAAAATTCAATCTACTTCCAGTGATGATTTTTCATATTTTTCAAAATCAAATTCAGGTGAAAATTTAACTAGAGTTAGGATAAAAGTTCTAATAACACTACTGTTATTTTTATTGTTCCATAGCCTGAGGAATAAATAATTATTGATAGAAAACAAACATCATAATATTTTTGTCTTTATCTACAACACTAACTGGCTTACACCAGCTCTTTATTATTAAATGTATTACAACCTGTGAATTAAGGACAAATTTATTATTCAACAATTTTCAATCAGGTATAATATCTTATTCACAATGTCTAACACGTCCAGTAATAATAACAAACTGGTGTAATAATTACTTGAACTACTAGGTGATCAGGAGAACTAGTAGAATATTATGATTTTTGTTTTCTATCGATAACTCAGTTATTCATTACAGAAATTTTTTTAAAAAAACGGTAGTGTTATCACTCTTTTTACCTTAGCTACAGTTTAAATATCACCTGAATTTGATTTTGAAAAATAGCCTCTGGAAACAGTTTGAAGTTGGGAATTAGTGAAACATTTAAGTACCTTTAGCTCCTATAATATCGAACAATACCAAAAATAAAATAAAAAATCTTAAAATAACGTGTGTAATCCAAAAATAGGAGGTCCTATAAGAAAATTTAGAACTGACCTCCATACTGGAAAAATTGCAGGTGATATGAAAAAATAAGTTAATACGTTTAGTTTTATCCCAAAAAATCCTGGGTTTCCTATTAAATTTTTGTTGTAACTTTTGTTCTTACCGAATAAAACAGCAATCACATCGTTTTCGACCACCCTGTATGTATATATTTTTAAATCATATTTTGCATATCTACAAAAAAAGCACACCATAGTTAAGTTTACTTCCTAACTAATAAATACGGAATGCTTATTTTTGACTACGAATACTTTTGTGTCTTGAATTTTGTTTTATTGATTGGTTAGTGAGAAAGTTTGTGCAATGTTTTTACAACGTTTATGTTATTACTTTCTACCTTATAATATAATTTGAACAAAACAAAAATTATGAAGAAAATTACTAACGCAAATCCAATTTTGTAAGTAATTGTGTTTGTAATTTACGATTAAATATACAAAAATGTACGTAATTGCAGATATTGTATTCAATTAGTTTCCAACTGGTATTGAAACTTTCGATCCGGCTTTTAAAATATCTATTAGAGAGCTATTCTTAGAAGGTTGGGTAATCGCAACCCTTACACTGATTCTTTCCGATAATTTATTTTAACTTTTTCAAATGTAATCATTACCAATATGTTTAAGCAGTACACATAAAAAATACAAGTAACAATGAATGGAAAAAATAATATTGAATTGAAACGAAGTTATTCCAGGATAGTATAATACTTATGCTTGAACGATCTTTTCAAGTATAAAATATTGGATGCGATAATTTTACGTAAGCTCTGTCAATTATATAATATTGAATTACAATAAACGTCCACATATAGTTAGCTATATTCAGTTAAAGTATATGAGAATACGAACTTTGTAAATTCACTCAATTGAGTAAAACTCTTGATCAAGATTTTTTTAAATCAGAGATTCAATAAAACATAGTCTTGTTATAGTTTTATCCCATAGAAATTTTAAAGATTTAATAGTGATGTAAAAGAGAGATGGAAGTTATTTGAAGAAAAGAAAATTATTATTTTTAGTTAAGGAAGTCATAGAAACAAATACTTTAAGAACAATATTTTGTCCAATAAATTTAAAATTAGGTTTAATATGAGCACGTGTTATGAAAATTACTGATTAGGAAAGTTAGTATGAAATTAAATTTAGGTATGTGATTAAAATAAAAATAATAAATCGAGTCCTCAACATCTGAAATATATAAAAGGATTTTTAGTGTGGTAAGTATTGAAACAATGTTAAGAAGAATTAAAGGTCCTAATTAATATAATATGGAAGTAATTATATGTATTAAAAACAACAAACTCATTTTAGACCAATTTAGTTTAAGAAATCGAAACGTATACGATGATTTTTAGTTTACAAAAAACACGTGTTAGTATAAATAAATGGATTCATTGAATGCTAAAGAAGGAAGAAGGCAACATTTAGTTATGCGTCCATGCGTGCGTGCGCGTGTGTACAGGTGTGCGCGTGCATTGTGTGTGCCTACGTTTGTGTTTGTGTGTGTGTGGGGGGGGTTGTGTTTGCCTGCGTTTGTGTTTATGTGTGTGTGTGTGTGTGTGTGTGTGTGTGTGTGTGTGTGTGTGTGTAAACAGTGACATTTCACCATAGAATATTGTGTTTTGATTTAGAATTTAATAAAACAATTTATCTCTGTATTTAATTATCCATTGTTTAATTGAATGACCTGAATGAAATGCCAACCTTAAAGTATTTTTTCTTTTTGCTTAAGGTTGAAAAACCTCTCGGTTTTAATTATCTTAAAAAAATGATAAAATTAAGACCTCTAATCTTCAAATACTTCATGAGAGTCAGGATTACAAGATAAGAGAGGGACTATATGAAAAATGTGTAGGTTCGGCTACTGGTATCGTTTTGTTCGGATTAATAATGTTTTAGTACGCAAGTGTAGCAGTTAAACGTCGTAGCTATTCACTGTTATCGCTATCCGAGTAACTGTTTCATATATATTATTCGTATCATACGGTTTTGCAAATCGTATTTATACAGTAAAAATTAAAGTTAGAAAAGCTTTTATGTGCGATATTTGGAAAAAGCGAGACACATAATGACCTCACCTTCAATAAAATTATTTTTGTATCAACAAAAATTCAATACATGTTGCAAATTATTTTAAATTTTTTAAATCTTGGTGCCCGTTCGAAGGAGACAAATTTCATTCAATGCATGTATCTTCTAATAATAAAATTTTATCTATGAGATTTCACTTGCGGTTGCAAATTAAATCTCCCCATGAAAATCATCTACATATGTTTGTTTAATTCTTATGGAATTAGATCTCAAAATATATATTGTTTTAAAAATAAATGGATGTGTATATAATTTGTATGTAATTTCTATTTTTATAATAAAAATAACCGAATTTTTCTAAACTTGAAGACAAATTTTATTCTATAAAAATCTCTACAAATTCGTTTGTAAATAACATTTACAACTTTAAAATGTCAGCAATATCAATATGAGTAAAGTCTCGTGCATTGGTTATTTTTGTTATTTAAACAAATCTGATTTTACCAACTGAAAGAAGAACCAAGCGCGCAAACAAATACGAAATAAACCTAAACGATTTTAAATTTTTTAAAGAAACAAACAAAAAGTAAATTTATTCCATTGTTCAATTCACTCTTGTTTAGTTTCTATAGATAATAAAAGGAAATTTGCTAACCAAGGTAAATAAAATATTTAAATAAATGTAAATTAACTACAAACACATAAACAGTTTTGCTGTGAACATATTCTTTTATCTAATTAAAACTACTAAAGTGTATACAAACGGTATTTTGTTTCTACAGATGCAGTGCTGATGCTAATTTCGATTCATGATAGTAGTTATTATAAGCAAATGAACGGTCGAAATATCAACCGACTCTGTTTATCCAGTAACCATGATTTGACTCATGAATATATCAACAATCCTATGCTAAAATATACGTAAACTGTTGTAGATGGGTCGGTGTGATGTGATGTTTGATTTCAAACTGCCAAATTGTTTTCAATGCATAGAAACGTGAACTATTTAGATACTGCAAAAATCGACATTGGTCTGTTGCAAGATAACGAATAATAGACACTACTTACAACGGACACTGCGTAGAACAGGCACTGTGCACACCCGACACTACGTACAACTGATACAGCTTACAACCGAGACTACGTACAACTGATACAGCTTACAACCGAGACTACGTACAACTGATACAGCTTACAACCGAGACTACGTACAACTGATGCAGCTTACTACCGAGACTACGTACAACTGATACAGCTTACAACCGAGACTACGTACAACTGATACAGCTTACAACCGAGACTACGTACAACTGATTATAACATTTACGATTGTTATATTTTTTTTTTCTTTATTTACTTTTAAATTAATTTTTTTTAATTATTTTGAAAACTAGGATGGTTTAGTTAAATTAGTTCCACAAAACAAGTTTTTACCCTTTAACTATCTTCAGGATTTATTATCAAACAATTATTTATACAAACAAGTATCAATTCAATTAACTATTCATTGAATATCTTAAGACTACTTCATTCTCTCACACTTGCATTCTTTAAAACTAATTTACTCTAATACACAATATTATGGATGACAAATTTAAAATCTAAATTGATTATTCAATTTACATAAAAACAAAACTCTACAAATGTTTCTACAGATCTTGTCCAAATGTTCTTATTAAATTTATATCAATTTTATAACAAAAAACAAACAATTTTCTTTAATTAACTTATATTTCCAAATTTACTTTATTTTTGCCGGCTAGCTCAATTACTTTACTTTTAATTTAGATTATAAAAAAAACTTGACTCTTATCTCGGGCATGGGAACTTTTATGACTCATCAAAGTGAAATACTAAACTCTAATGATTATTAATTATGAAATTTTGTACTTATCAAACAATTCTCCTCGTCCGCTATAATTTTGGCACTTGTACACAACACAATCACTAACGATGCACTAACACAAGACGTATCCTTATCCTGGGAGGTCGGATGCTGCAATCACTGGTTCATTGACGGATGGTGAATCTCTGGTGATACGTCCGCTAAACTCTGTTTGGTCTCCTTACTCGTTCTCGACTAACTATTGATTTCGACGCGATGATTCTCTCCTCTTCTTTTAGGAATTTTATATTCTTTGACTCTATTTTAATTATGATTACTAACAAACTACAGAAAAAACTACTAAATTTTGTGGCGACTCTGCCTTTAAATTACTCGATGACTTTGAAATTAACCCTCAGGTTCTCAGTTTTAACTCTTAACACCTCCTACTCTGATTCCTAGCTGTAAGCCAAGCCTACACGCTCTCAACCCCAGTTCTAGACTGACTCTCCTTACCGTTGGATTTCACCTCTCCCGAATTTCAAGTGTAGCGTCCTCTTCGCTTATTGGTCAAAATCTCATTTTTTAAAACTCAGGCCTCTTCTGATTGGACCTCTAACTTTCTAAAATCGTTAATTTTTTCTTACGCGCGCTGACTTCGCCCTCGGAGATACCGTTAGGTATTCGCTTTCTCATTTTTTCTTGGTTCCCAGTTTTATGACACGCAGCTGCGTTGAATAGCAAAACTCCGTTATGTTTTCTACTTATTTTTTATTTGTGTCGGCGAACTTTCTTCTCTTAAGTAAAACAGAATGTCTTCTTTCCCTTGTTCTTGTCACGTTTGTCAATTTGTACAGTTATCTTCCCAACTTAACCTTGCAGCTGCTATATCGGTACGGTTGCTTGTTCACATGTGTTTTTGTCTCATTTTACACATTTATACAATTATTTATTAATATTAACTTTTTGATTGATTATTATTATTATTTTAATATTTGATACTAGGCCTAATTAATTATTTATCCATTGTGATCGTTTGAGATCGTTATATGATACAGCCTACAACCGAGACTACGTACAACTGATGCAGCTTACAACCGAGACTACGTACAACTGATACAGCTTACAACCGAGACTACGTACAACTGATACAGCTTACAACCGAGACTACGTACAACTGATGCAGCTTACAACCGAGACTACGTACAACTGATACAGCTTACAACCGAGACTACGTACAACTGATACAGCTTACAACCGAGACTACGTACAACTGATGCAGCTTACAACCGAGACTACGTACAACTGATACAGCTTACAACCGAGACTACGTACAACTGATACAGCTTACAACCGAGACTACGTACAACTGATACAGCTTACAACCGAGACTACGTACAACTGATGCAGCTTACAACCGAGACTACGTACAACTGATACAGCTTACAACCGAGACTACGTACAACTGATACAGCTTACAACCGAGACTACGTACAACTGATGCAGCTTACAACCGAGACTACGTACAACTGATACAGCTTACAACCGAGACTACGTACAACTGATACAGCTTACAACCGAGACTACGTACAACTGATGCAGCTTACAACCGAGACTACGTACAACTGATACAGATTACAATCGAGACTAAGTACAACTGATACAGCTTACAACCGACACTGATTACAACTGATACAGCTTACAACCGAGACTACGTACAACTGATACAGCTTACAACCGACACTGCTTACAACTGATACAGCTTACAACCGACACTGCTTACAACTGATACAGCTTACAACCGAGACTACGTACAACTGATACAGCTTACAACCGAGACTACGTACAACTGATATAGCTTACAACCGAGACTACCTACAACTGATACAGCTTACAACCGAGACTACGTACAACTGATGCAGCTTACAACCGAGACTACGTACAACTGATACAGCTTACAACCGAGACTACGTACAACTGATGCAGCTTACAACCGAGACTACGTACAACTGATACAGCTTACAACCGAGACTACGTACAACTGATACAGCTTACAACCGAGACTACGTACAACTGATACAGCTTACAACCAACACTGCGTATAACTGATACAGCTTACAACCGACCCTACGTACAAGTGATACAGCTTACAACCGAGACTACGTACAACTGATACAGCTTACAACCAACACTGCGTACAACTGATGCAGCTTACAACCGAGACTACGTACAACTGATACAGCTTACAACCGAGACTACGTACAACTGATACAGCTTACAACCGAGACTACGTACAACTGATACAGCTTACAACCAACACTGCGTACAACTGATACAGCTTACAACCGACCCTACGTACAAGTGATACAGCTTACAACCGAGACTACGTACAACTGATACAGCTTACAACCAACACTGCGTACAACTGATACAGCTTACAACCGACCCTACGTACAAGTGATACAGCTTACAACCGACATGCTTACAACTGATACAGCTTACAACCGACACTATGTACAACGAACAATTGCCCCGTTACTAGTAATACAATTTTTAAAGAAATTGTTTCTACGCCAGGTTTAGGTTGTAGAATATTTCACGTGATCGTCATACTCCCCCCTCCTCCCAAGCATTACTGTAGTCATACAAGCTAGGACTGCGCCTGGTGGTGTGTTAGTTCGAGTATGATATAAAATGTTTTGTTGTACGTTGACAGTGTGGAGTTGTACAACCACCTTTCATGCAAACTGTTTTACTGACAAAATGAATAAGTGGGTATAACATGTGTCATTAAGATCTTTACTGCTGTGATATTTTACATTTTTTCATCACCGGTTCTTGTTACTGCAAATATGTGTAAACTATTACAGAACGTATTGAAGAGTTTAACTAGTGAAGCTATTTACAATGCAATGGATAAGAGAGGTTTTATGCTAGATTTGAATAAACTGCTAGACAGTATCGGATGTGTTTTTTCTTGTTGTTTAACGGCTAAACCCTCTCAGTCATCAATCCTTATAGGGAAATAAAATAAAATAAAGGCATATAGCCCTCAATTGCTCCAAAAAGGGTCAAGGTCGGAAACGAAAAAGAGTTTGTCAAACGAGACCTAATAGGAAAGATAAAAATAATAATTGGTGTTATGTTAAGAAAAAAATAGTACGAAAAAATTACTTTAAATTTGGAAAATATGTTTTAAGGTAATATATAAAAAATTATGTATAAGATATCCAATTGCTACGGGCGTAACTGGCCAACAGAATACTGTGATTCCTCTCTTTTGCTGTATTTTTATCATTTTATTTTTTCTTCCATTGCTTTTTGCCTTTTAAAGACAAATAATAAAATTTCGGTTATCATCGCCTTTTTAAAAAATAAGAAAAGAATATATAATAAAGTTCTAGAATACGCTAATAACTTCAGGGTCAGAAGGGAATAATAGTTAGTCGAGAGAGGCCTGACCTCAGGACTACATGAAGAAAGGTGTAAATCCAATGGGGATTCCTCGACTCCGTCACATTGAGTGAACGTTTGAGGGGGATCTTTTCCTTTTAATGTTTCCCCTGACAGGATATGTTCCTAGGTTGAGCTATTTCTTCTATACGTGAAGGAGCCTACAATAGTCTATGTACCAATTGTGATTTTTAGTTTCCAATGACATAGTGTAGAAACGATTTTCATTTTTTTAATGTTTTCCCCGTTACAGCTTTTCTGACGGGAATACGTGTAGACCATTTTTGGAAAAGATTTCTATCTGAGATATATCTGTTTACTTCTCTCTCCGTACGCCGACTATTTTGGTGTGTGGATAAGGTTTATGATTTAATCCATTGACTTTAAATTTAAATAAAACAAAACTATTTGTTGAGGACTAATTTTGAAAATACCAAACAAAACCCGACAGCAATTAAGGTTAATTTTCGTTATTTTTCATTTATGCGTTGTTGAAATGTTTAATTTCTTATGATTAGCACGTAGTAAATTTTGATAAATCACAGACATTTTCTCGGAATTACATCAGCATATTTTAAGAATTTCGAGCTTCTAAAGACGATAACTAGATTGAATTTTAACTTTATTTCAAAACCCCAAAATGCAATTTTTATGAAAATGATAACCAATATTTCATTCTATCCTTATAGTTTTCTTTTGGGAATTTCATTTTATTATTATTATTTTTTAAATAGAACAAATCATAAACTAGAATCAGATTAGAACACTGAATTGGAATTATGTATGTTGTTTTTAAGACTGGTGTCATAACTTTTTGCATAAAAGAACTCTGGAGAAGTGGCCGAAATATGCTCAACCCTCGATTTATATCAAAATTGATCCATCCATTTTACTTGTCCCGCAATTTATTAACAGCAGAAATTATTCAACAAACACACACACACTCTCTCTCTCTCTCTCTCTCTCTCTCTCTCTCTCTCTTTCTCTGAAAGGCGTACAGGTAGTACACAAAATTTTCCTTTTTATTTGAAGAAGTGAAGTATTATTAAGAGTAATATTTATATATATCCATACATACGGGGAACTTTGAGCCATTTTAAAAAAGGCAGTAAAAATTTGAATTCCGAAATTTTTTGTACATAACTGTATATAATCACATTATTGTACATCACATCCTCTACTCTGTTTCTAACTCTTTACAATGTTACGAATCTAATTCCGTTGAATATTAAACAACTTACAACCAGTGGGACTCCATGCTTAAACGATTAGACTATTTCTGTTTGAAGCCTTTGCCAATCCACGTCCCATTAACACAGCTAGCCATGCATGATACTCTCTAAGAAATCGGAAGTAATTATTCACATCCGGGTGTGTTTAAGTCATGTTCGGATTGGTGGACTCGACCCCCACTGTGAGCTTAGTTCCGCTTCATACAGGACGAAAGCAAAATAGAAACTATTGAAAGAGAAAGAGTAGGTTTAGGATATCCTGGCTATACAAAAAAGGAGTTAATTTTATGAAAGTAACGAATGATTGGTTTCATTTTAGAAATACTACCGTTAGTAATGAAAGAGCGAGAACGATGGTCAAAATATTCAAACAATATAATTTTCGATTGATCTCTTTAAAATAAAACATTATTAAAACGGCTTAATTTTTAAATTTGTTTAATAGCTACAAAACTAACTGGAGCTCGTGCTGACGATATGGTGAATAAAGCCAGGAATGACAGAACATTGACAGAGGTATTTTAGGAATGGAAGCGGGGACGCTAGGACTACGTGTAAATCAGGAAAAAAGAATATGAAGGTGTCTCCAGATGACGGAAAAAGAAGAGTAGAATTTATAAAGATCGTTTTATTACAAATTTCAAAGAATGGCTGAGTTCTGCTAGCAGGTTCATACATACACAGCTTCATAATGAGTGGAAATAAGATAATATTATACCCACTATAACTACTGACCAGAGAAACTAAAGTGCAAGACATAAATTAGGCCGATTGTCATTTATGGCGTAAAAACGTGGGCTCACAAGAATAACGCAGTAAATTCGTGTGAAAGAAAAATAACGAAAAGAATATTTGATACGTTTCGTGTAGAAAAAGGATGGAGCATATTAAAAATAAACCTGAAGGACTCATTAGATGGTGAAGACATAGTAAGGATTATAAAGTAAAGAGGTTAGGACATGCTATCCGTATCCAAAACAATAGAATGTCAAAGAGTGCTGGATGGCTCAATTCAGTTAAAAGAAGTGAGCTACTAAGAAAACATTAGCTGCAGGATATTTAAGAGGAGCTGAAGCGGATGAGTGTCAGGATGTAAAAGAGGACTTGAGGCGAATCAGACTGGAGTGGGGACAGATTGGGAAGGGCTGCCGAAAGATAATAACAAATCAATATGGAAGCTAAATGTACTCATTTGATTTTAATTATTTAATCAGTTTGTAAGAAAAGTACTGGATAGTACAAAAATTTCAATTTATCTTTTACCACAAGACTTACGAATTTCGATTCCTTAGGGGAATTAACTCCAATTTCGAAATCACGTTTATCAGTTAATAAGCCAAAATTTCGTTAAAAATTATCAGCGGAGCTGGTGGACCTATCACAAAATTTTATTGGATACTGTATAGGTGGACAGCTAAATGTTTAGATTTAAACTTAATCTATCAGGAAGTCAGAGTGAAAACAATGAGTATTTTAAAGTAATTGCCAAATTTTACATCAAATAGTAAAAACATCGGGTGTTTTGAAGTTTTACGACATTTCAGATACAATTAAATTTTGTTCCAAATTGCTAAGGCATAATATCAAATCAGAGTAAGCTCAAATAATTTGAAAAGGATAAAAACACAACTCCCTGTTATCTTTCATAAAGAAATGGACAATTTTATAATAATTGTCACATTATGTTTGACAACCAATAAGATAAAGCTACATATTCAGAATAATTAACATAAAACAATAATAATTTAAAAAAATTGGTATTAATAGAAGGATTTTTTAAATTTGTTTCATATGTACGATAAGAGAAAGTTTTGTAATTATCCAAAAACATTTATGTTGTTTTTCGTGGAAATATCCTTTTCAGGAACAATGTCTACAAAAAAGCAGTTTTGAAGGCTTCTTTTGACTGTTTGAATTCCCAGGCATTGCCAAAATGTCATGCAATTGTTTTAATTATTTGAAACAACACACAACAGAAAATATCTATTAATCAGTTCTAATAATTTTGTTCAAATATTTATAAAATATAGCTTCTAAGAATACCAATAATAAAACATATTTTTGGTAATCTCATCAAAAAATTAGCTAACTTCTCAATATAATATAATGTCACAAAAACCTAATTTAAAAGAACGGTTTGTAAAATTTATAACCGTCTTCGGTTTATAATTATTATTATTCGGAGTCAATTATTTGCCAGCAAATGTTTCTATTAGAAGCTCAATAAAGACTGTAATTTTCAATTTATATTGAAACCCATAATAGTTGTATACGTCACGAGTCAAATATTCTTCAATAGAATATTTGTTTGGTTGTTTTTTAACGAGAATCCACCATACATCATAAAATGTTAGATAAATAGTGCAGTAAAATTAGCTTTAAATTTCTCTTTAAAAATTGTCAAAAAAACTATAGGATGTTATTTTTAAATAAGAAATCGAATAGTACCATGTTCTTTTTTAAGGGAAGGAATGTCGGAGTTGAAAATTTTGGAAATTTCTGTATGCCATGTATTTCTTGGGTTAATTAAATTGAAGTACGTCAAAAAACGTGACGTAACAAGGAGGTAGTGTCAGTGTCATCTTTAAAACTCTATCAATTTTAATCTCATTGAATCGGATAAATAATGAAACTGTATTTATTTTATGATATCGTCAAAAGTTTTCTGTATACTTTTTGACGTAGAATTAACATTTTAAAGAGATAATTGAAAAAAGACGAATTTTAAACCCTTTCAACCCGTCACCTTAAAAAGCTACACTGGAAAAACAGAAAACTTGATTTTTTTTTAAAAGGAAGTACTAAAACAACTATCCTTACTTGTTTTGAACACTTTAATTTTTCACTATTAAAAATATATATTTACTATTAGGCCCATTAATAAATATAGATACAATTACTCTTCAATTTTATTTGATATTGATTTCTTTTGCATTTGAAATCTGCTATTTAAAATATTAATAAATTTAACTTACATATGTATTTCCTAATTAACTCTAAGGGTATGGAATAATCTTTATTCCAGACTAGAAATATCCAGATGAAAATAAAATGCAATTAGAATTAAAGGAGATTACACTAGGAGAAATTGTTGACTGTAGGATTATAAAATATTTGATCTGACTACAACTCTAATCTTGTGCAGCCTACTGGAATTGTATAATCTTGTATGTCTATGCAGACGGGAAATGAGGTTTCCAATTCATTTAGATTCTATTTTATCAATCTTAAATCTGTTGCAAATATTCTATACTTAACTAATATTCAAAGTTGAAGAGGATCACTAGTTGTTGAAATTATGTAAACTGGCTATAAATTTGTAACTAAACTTAAATTTTCGAATTTGGTAAAGCTTTATAGGGAAGTAAAAGTACTGAAATGTGGAGAAAAAATTTACACTAAAATTATGTTTACTTTCAAATAAAAATTGTATACTCTAGTAATAATGTTGGGCGATAAAACAAGCTTAACTGAATCAAAAAGAGTATAAATTATCCCAAATTTATTTTAAAAACCTTTCAGACCTTATAAAATCCTAAATGAAAAACAATTGAACCTATTAAACTATTTTATATGAATTTTATTTTACTTTTTTAATTTGTCTACCTACATTTTGGATATTTATTTCTATTCAAGACAGATCAGGATTTATTGTTGCAATTTAGAATTTTGTCGCAAACCGTAAATTTAACTTACTTTGCAGTAATTTTATTTCAAAAGCATCTAGCAAAGAGTAGTCTTGAACTAATGAAATAAAACCTACCCTGAGAGTGAGATATATTGGTGACCTATCCCAAGTAACCTAGCTGAATCTACACTTTTTCATGTAGTCTTATGTTAGCTTTCTCTCTTACATCTTCCTTATAAGTCTCTCTTTACCAAATTTTATTCTTTTCCGAACCTGAAGATAATAAAGTATTCGAGGATTAGGGATCTATTTTATGATCATTTTTATAAAGCGATGATAACCGAGAGGTTTGTCTTTTAAACAAAAGTAAAATAAATGAATTTATACCTAAGAAGAAGCCCCACTGCAAATCATAATTTCTGGCTTAAATATGTGGGTTGAACAGTTTTGTGTGTTCAGTTCAGAATGCGATGGTTCATGTGGGAGGTGTCGGAACAATACTGTCCTAGAAGTTACCAGAAGTGCTGTTAGATGGCAACAACTAGAGCCTCTAATTTTTAAGCTTCAAATTATACCATAGTGATGGTTTATCTAATTACTATGTGAAATCAATCTCCAAAATAAATCCTATACAATTTCATGAATGAAATCTAATTTGTCATAATCATGAAAAAAAATTGTTTTAGTAAATGTGATATACTATCTTTTATTGATTAGTTTAACAAAATTTTTACCAACGAATACTTTGGATTGCTTGTCGGGTTTCGAGGATGGGTATGTAAGAAAGTTAGTGCTTTGCTTAAACACTGTTCGTTTATTTATAAAAAGAGGTGCAAGAGACAGATTGCTTAGGAGGTGGCAGGTTAGCTGGGACAAGGAGGATTCTGGTCGCTGGACGTACAGGCTGATCCCTAATACAAAAAAAATGGATGAACAGAGGACATGGTGAAACGAGCTTTTTCTTAACTCAGGCATTAACAGGGCATGGAAGCTTCCGGGCATACCTTCATAGATTTAGAAGATCAGAAGATCCCAGCTGTCTTGATTGCGGAGCGGAAGAAGACACGGCAGAGCATGCAATCTTTTACTGCAGCGGGGGGAGTCAGGAGAGGGAAGAGCTATCAACACACCTTTGTTCACCTATTTTCCGGACTAATATGATAGAAATTATGATAGAGGATGAGAAAAAATGGAAGGCAATAGATAGTTTCATTCTTAGAATTATGGGCAAACGAGGAAAACAGCTAAGGTGAGCGGAGATAGAGCTCCAGTTTCGGTGTTCGACCAACCGGTCGATGGGATGGTGGATGACCCTGTGGGGTAGTTAATTCTTCTCTGCAAAGTAATGTCGCGAGATGGTCCCGCAGAGAAGGGAGAAGAGGATGGAAGGTTTTGGTTTTACCGGTGTAGGGAGGCCGCCCACCACCTTCAGTCCCCGGACAAAGTCCTTAAGATTTTTTCTTCAAAAAAAAACAATGTTTATTTATTTTTTTTAGTTTGGCTCCAGTTTCCCAAGCAATAGGGAAGAGAATTATCCTCAATACACATTGATGACCAAGTCATACTATACATGTTAATGCTCTGGATCTGTTATTATATAAAAAAAATATATAATCCCTTCTGTGACGTAAATTTTTTTGAATAGGATAATCCATAAAATAATTTCGTTGAATAAAATGTTTGCTAGACAGCAGTTTTAAGGTTTCAAGAATGTGATAAACTATATCTCCCGCTCCCTTTCCATACTATTAGAGGGGAAGAGACAAGGCAAACAAATTAGTAATGTAGATTTTATTAGAATGATTTCATAATATAAAACAATTACCACAGTGAACATTTACTGTAAGGTTTTAACGTAAGCCTGCTTTCGTAACCAATTAAATTCAAAGTAAAAAAAACCTAAAAATCTATAAGTCTTCGCCTGAACTGATTAAAGTGAATAACGATTGTACGAGTTCGTGCCAATACTTGAAAGAGAGATAATTGCATTGAGAAAAATGTAGGAAGAGAAGAGACATATATTGGGGGGGGGGGGTGAAAAGACCTGCGCCATAAATCTGCACAAGTGTGCAATATCGAGAGATTGAAATGACTAGACGCCAAAACGGGTGACATAAAACTTCGGACAGATAGACAGACAGCCATGTCGTTAGTAGCTCAATTACTTTGTTCTCTTCTCCCTCTGGAGTATTTTACTTTACAAATTTTATTCGTTTCTAATTCAGTTTTAAAATGAGTGCTTTCGTAAAATGTTTCAGTTAGAGTCAATTCATAGTTTTTATTATTAGTTTTTCTATCTTCGTATAGAAAAGATTGTAGTGATGTCAAAAATATTTTTTATGGGTTTTAAAGAAGTGAGCGGTTTAGGAGCTATTGCAATCAAATAGATTTTGAATTTGTCTCATTATATTTTACCGTATGTATTTTTGATAACATGTACATTTATTCGACCGATTTTAAATAGATTGTGTTGGCTATAAAGGTAGAGGTTTTTATCACTCGACAAATCTTGTCAATGACTCACTGACTTATATATTATATTTTTATATAGTACAGCCAACCAGGATTGTGCATTAACAATATATTAAGTAATTATGAATAATTAACTTTTTTTAATCCGTCCAACAATCCTCTAGGAATAAGTGTAGATTACTGTTTCGGCGGTCTATACCACCATCTTCAGATCTACTCAAATAGTTGAGTTGCAACTTTATCCACTTGAAAGTCATTTAAATGAAAGTAAACTTATCAATTCTTTGTGTATTAGTGTTAGTGTGCATAGTGTTTCTGTTTTTTATTATTCGTAATGACAAGCAAAAAATAATTTTCGCAATAACAATCCTAAAATGTGAAACATTAAAAAACGTTGGGCATTGATTGTGAGTAGATGTGAAGATGGTGGCATAGACCGCCGAAACCAGTAATCTACACTTATTTCTTGAGGATTGTTGGACGGACTTAAAAAAGTAATTATTCATAATTAGTTAATATATTGTTATATATTACATTATAAACAGTCACTTGTTGCAAAAATGATTTTCTATCATATCAAAACACGTTTGTTGACATTTTAAAATATTGTAGAAACAATAAATACGTAATTCTGATTTTTAATATTATCTTTAAAAATGAAGTGACCTTTTATGCACTAAGTACCACTATCGAAGCATTGTTCCTTGGTAAAGGTGGTAGATGAGGACGTAACAATTTATTAGTTTACAATATGATTTCTAGCTATTGCAATATTTATAATATAAAGTCAAAATATCTATAATAATAATGTAAGATAAATCAGAAAATGTTCACCTATTTAAAACTAAAAAGAAAGATAATATTTACCCACTTATCCAGTATATAAAGTATAAGGTAAGTTTTGTAAAATTATCAATCTACGTTTTTCATGCCCTAGGAAACGGAAAATGTGATTTTCTGCATCCTGTTCTTCTGCCGTCGTTGTCGTCTGTATGTAAACACAATATCGGCGACAAAAATTAATACAAATATCCGCAATATAACGTTTTCGAAAATTATCCTCATTTGCAATTTAATTATTTCATTACGTCGTTAATTTCTACAGAGGAGAATCATTCTGATAATATTGATCTACGTTGATTTTGTTAACCATCAAATAACTTCCTTTATACTTCGTAGGGCAACATGTGACAAAGTAAACATTCACGATACAAATATCCTCAATTTAACGTTTTAGAAAATTATCCTCATTTGCAATTTAATTATTTCATTATGTCGTTAATTTCTCTAGAGGAGAATCATTCTGATAATATTGATCTACGTTGATTTTGTTAACCATCAAATAACTTCCTTTATACTTCGTAGGGCTACATGTGACAAAGTAAACATTCACGATACAAATATCCTCAATTTAACGTTTTAGAAAATTATCCTCATTTGCAATTTAATTATTTCATTACCTCGTTAATTTCTTTAGAGGAGAATCATTCTGATAATATTGATCTACGTTGATTTTGTTAACCATCAAATAACTTCCTTTATACTACGTAGGGCTACATGTGTCAAAGTAAACATTGCACGATACAAATATCCGAAATAAGGTTTTCGAAAATTAACCTCATTTGCAATTTAATTATTTCATTATGT